>VZSF01011282.1:245594-297415 GCA_013398295.1 Chionis minor
GGGGGGAAGGCAAAAAGTACAGCCCAGGAACTAATTGCTAGAGACATCCTTCACTTTATTTTGTATTCTCCGAAATGCAACTCTTCATCATAATGTTTTCTTTTCATGTACCTAACTTCTGCATTTTTGAACTCAAACACATACAAATGCAACCATCCACTTTCTCTTAGCACAAAATCAATCATCCTTCACTCCCAGCAAATTGCACATAGCCCCCAGTGTTATGCAAGCCCTGTAAAACTGCTTATAGAAGCCACACAAGTTTCTACCTCTGATTTTAAATGAAAACATTTTAAAGACATTTGGCAACATCACAGAACCTATTTCCACCACCACCCTCCCACACCAAGAATCTTTCTGTTCTTTTTAACTGCTCTGCTATTTCAGCTATTGGGTCTTTAAGACAAGTGCCACACAGAGGCTTAAACAAGAAATATTACAAATATTGTTCCTGGAGAAAATAAACAAACAAAACCCAATACAGGGGTCAGGATCTTATGTAGGGTAAATTAATATAAAATATATACCCCTGTCCCAGAAGACTCTTGCCTGTATAGCTACAGACACAATTCTGTGTGTTACTCTACTACTAGTAATAAAAACTCAAGTGTAATTTTTTTGGAATGTCTTCCCTTTCAACCAACATAGTTCAACACAGCTTAGCAAAGGGAAGAAAGCAACTGGTTTTGCTTTATCAGTTGTCAGAATTTGGCTTCAGCCAGCAACAAGAGAACCACAAGGCTGCTTACCCGGCGCCCCCAGCTGTGAGGGAAAATCAGATGAAAAAAGGCAAAACTCATGGGTTGAGATAAATGCAGTTTAACAGAACAGCAAAGGAAAGAGGAAAACAACAACAATAACACTGAGGGAAGGATGTACAAACAGGGTTACCTTCCCACTGCTCACTGACCAGACCCGGGAAGGCCCAGTCCACTCCCAAACAGTGACCTCCTGCACGCACCCCTGGCCAGCTCCCCCCTATAGACTTCGGGCTCACATGGTATGGAACACCTGTGTCCAGGCCAGGAATTAACCCTATCCCTGTCAGAACCAGGACACCAGTTTATATTTTAATGTTGCACGTGGAATTTAAGGATTTTTATGCTACCAATAGGAAGCTATAACAATCCAAAAAGAATTTTCAGAAGCAGTAACTTACTGCATGCTTGGCCAAAGTATGTATTTTTCTTTGGTTGGGTTTCCTCTAAGTTTTCAGGTATTAATAAGCATTCTGTGTGCTTGAGGGAAAAGAAAAACAACATTATTTTCAAAAGGCAGTTTGCAGTAGGAAGTTACCTATGCACAACTTAAGCAAAGGATACACCTGTACCAAGTTTTTTACCCAACAACCATATAGTTTTGTAACAGAAATATTATCTAGAGGTTGGTGTGAAAGAAGTATGAATTGAAACATGTGTGAAGCATCAGAAAGCGGCACAAAGGGAAAGAAAAAAAGCCTACATTGACAATGAAGGACTCCATTCCCAGGACACCAGTTCTGTTAGGAACACAGAGGAATTGAGTCTTGCTCATGGCACAGCCGCAAAGCCTGCACTCTGATGCAACCACAGCACGATGGCGCATCATCAGAAGACCCTGTATTGTCCCAGCAGGAGGATGGCAAGAAGGTTGCAGCATATCATGTATACCTATCCTTTTCTTGTTAACCAAAAGGAGGCCAGACCTCCTCCATATTCAAAATGAGATAAAAATGAGACAATAGGCAACAAACCAGGTAAAGATTTATGGAAGCTGTAGTCAGCAAGGCCCTGAGGTAAAGGACCATACTGAAAGAGCTGATGGCTCCCAAATAACTTAAAGGACCTTTCCAGAAACTAGTTTGTCACCATTACCAAGAGGTACCTCTCAGACATGATGATGAGTTGTCAGCTGTCATCCCTTATTCTCTGCAAGCAGTTCACTTGGATGCACTCATCTTGGTGCTTGCAAGTACACAAATGTGAGAGAATGAAATCTACGAGTGCAGAGTATGAACGCTTAAAGTCAACTTGCTTAAACATTTTGTAATTAAGTATCACCTTCCCCTTTCATAAGATCTCACTTTGATTTTTATTACACTACTTTCCCTACATGTTTAGGGCTGAAAAACAGCTATTGGAAACCTTTTAAGTGCTAGGGAGAAAAATTAGCTCTTAGGGGAAGAGGCAGGAGAGTCTCAAGGTCCTGTATCTTCCTGGAGCACAGACATATGGTTAGCCCATACATTAAGAACAGATACCAGTTGAGTAAAGGGGTTTTCCCTGTGCAGAAATCAGTTGTCTTCCTAAAATAAGCCTCAACTGGAAGCAAATAAAACCCATTTTCACGTGCTTTGTGGTAGCGTCTTGAAACCAGACATCCTTAATTGCTACTTCATTGTGATTATCAATTCATGCAGGGACAATGCATAGCACACAGTAAAACACAGCACAGTCCTACCTACACAGAGCACATCATATTTACAGTGTGATGGGAAAAATTGGTCATAACTGTAGGGGAGATATCAGGCATAGTTTTATTGATATTTACATTTGGGTAATAATGGGAAAGCAATGCCTCAAGACATGTTAACAAAACACAGATCATTCGGGTTCATCCCAAGGATATTTCAAGCAATGCTAGAAGTAGAAACTATATAGTTGCTACTATTACGAAACTGTGAAGGTGTTGAAGTCCCAATGAATACAGTTTTTGAGCTCCTAAGAGAAAAATACACTTCTTTTTCCACCATTCAAGCTTCTTTCGGTTCCCTGAGGCTGAGTGAGCCTGTCTTGATGATGGATGTGATCCACGTGCAAGTACAAGCTCACCAGACAAAAGTTCTAAGGAAAAGCCATGTATTAGTAACTACCATGTTCTAACATACTTGGTCACTCAGCAAAATGTGCCTTATTATCTTGAGTCTTAATGCTGATCTCACGATGACAAGGGGGGCTCTGACTACAAGCTTTACTGACTATCATCAGATTCCTATATCCTAGGGTGCCTTTCTGACGTGTTCTGGTAAGAGGGGGCTCAAAAAGTGAGCATTTGCCCTTCATTGCCCTACAACTAAGCCTATGAATATCTACATCTACTAAACTTTCTTTCATTAGAAGGTCAGTTTATCACCTTGGGAATACTTGATTTTAAGATTAAATGTGATGGAAAAAAATCCAGTCTAGTCCAAAATGTGAGGGGGTGGTGCAAGAGGGAAAACACCCTCCTAAAAGCATGCAATATAATGTTTTTCTTTAGCTTTGCTACTTTCTTCCATTACTATTTTTTGCCCACTTTTAGAAACAGAGATATTTCAAAGTGCAGTTACCTTTTTAAATATTTTTCTGAAAAACTTTACTCTTCAAATCATGAGTGAGTGATAACCTCAGCAGAAGAAGCACTTTTACTGTGGTTGTGTACTGAAGAGACTACATTTATGTCAGAAAATTCTTCTACGGGGCTGTGCACAATGCCCTTTTTTTGGAATATCTCTTCTTTCAGCAAAGAGTAAGACCTATTGGTCCCCACGTATCCCTGGGTTGAACTCCAGTGTGCTTTTGTTTGTGCATTGCTTTAATTTATTCAGGTATTAAATAGGATAACAGAAAACCCGATTTCCTTACTGAAAGCAACTTATTCACCATGAACTAACAGAGACAGTCTTTCCTCTTCATCGAATTCACCTGCGTACCTTGGCAATCAGCTTGTCATACTGAAGACTGCCTTTGACTGCTGATTTACCTCTGCCCACTAGATATTACCTATACCTATAAAAAAGAAACTGTCTCTTGGTAGTACTGAAAGTTATGACACATGCAGGAAATTTTGTACTTTCCATAACTCCAGCTAGTTCAAAAGGTATTTGCCTCCACAGATATTTCTGCTAAAATGTAACAGGAACCTCAATTATTTTAAAGCTTATTTGAGCTTAAGACAAAACTGAACAAAGAGTTAAGGAGGGGAAAAAAAAAAGGAAAAAAAGAACTAAGCAACATAGCAGTTGATTTAGATTTGCACACTGGGGTAGTTACCTTATTTCATATCTAATAAAGACAGTTTCATTGCACAAAACAAAAACTCTCTTAGGTCCGAGCTGGAATTAAATGTACTTAATCACTGTCAACACAGCAGTGAATATTTCCATAGTGAACACTGAGTGGCGAAGTGGAGCTTCACACAGATAATGATAGCAATCAAAGCACACATGGACTACAAGCAGTGAGCTATTTCACTGGAGAGCACTTTTCAAGCGATTCATTGCTATAGAGAAGTAAGTAAATTCGGAAACACATTTAGAGCTATTTAAAGGTGCTATAATCAACAGCTAGTGCATTTTTTTAAATAAACAAAAGGTTGCAAAGTCCCAGAAGTGCCAGAATGAGTGATGTTTGTGAAATGCTGGTTGGACCCTCGTGACACAGACCTAAGGATCACTGGCTACTGTAGGGCTTCTGGGTCACTCAGTGCACAAGACAAAAATCAAAGCCCATGTAATAAAGTCTGCAGAGTGAATGACACAAAGGGTCATCATCCTCAGGAGTTTTTCTACAGGATCACTCTTCTTTGCTCATGTTGGAAAATATGTAGTACATACAGTAGAAAATAAAAGGGAAAGGCATTCAACCCTCACCTTTGCCCAGGAGATCTTGTAATTGGCTAAAAAAGTATCACGACAGTTTCTAACACCCTTCCTACATGAAAGGGTTAAAGCTTACATAAACTCACCTCCTGTCTGCAGAGAGAAACTTAGCACCAAGCTGAGCAAGTGAAGGGGTTTGGGAGGGCTGACCTTTATGTATCTGCTGGTCAGCAAGGGGGTTTCCTCAATTAAGAGCAGGTAAATGTAGGTTCTGCTCTTGTCCTCTCAGTCTTCACTGACCAGCCTCCAATGCTTTGTCCAGTTCACTGAACAAATCTGAAGTAACATCATATTTTATTAACTTTTGTTTGCCAGTATTAATGCTAGTTAGAGCAAGATTCAGGCATTAAGGGCTCAGTCCTGAAAACACTTTCAAGTGTCTTTATCACCCTGGAGCTCTTCTCATCCAGCTGTTGGGCAAAGTAACAACAGAACTGGCTTAGTTAACTACTTAGGGACTTCCCAGGGTGAAGGGGGGATACAGACCAGTGCCAGCTCTGATTCATCTGCATTTTCAATCTCTTGTGTACAAGGCATTAAGTTATTAATTGATTTAAAGGCATAGATTGGATGAGAGAAAGAGTAAGACTATTATTAGTTACTGTTATTGATTGTTTTACTTTAAAAGCTACTTTTGGATAAAAGAAATGTAATTTTGAGGGGTTTTTTTGCATCACCTTCTTTTCCAACTTAATTGCTGGAAAAACGTTTTCATCAAAACAGCTTAAAGTACGTGTTCTCTAAAAATCACAGTAGGAACAACAAGAAATATTACATTTTCATTTCTCTACCAAGATCTACCTGACCTGGTTGAAGATCTTAAAATGAATATTCTATAATATGCATGTCTGCAGGGAGGAAAGAGGAGCACAGTCAGTCTGAGAACCAGCTGCTGAGACCTAAAAATCAAATTTATCAAAGATGCACTAAAGTTCTGTTAATCCTCCAAAAGCTGTGAAGGTTTTAGGAGGGTTTTAGTGAAAGGAAATTGGAGCAACTCCTGCTTTCAGACAAATTAGGACAGAAAATCTTCTTCTCTGTTTAGTTGGTCATAGATTATCAGATTCAAAATATTGTCTTAACTTCTATTGTCACTCACTCCCAAGGTCTGCAGAAAGTGGTGTTTCAAAACACTTTTTATCAGTTAAGTAAGTATTATGAGCACAACCACACCTGGAAGTCAACTGATTTCATACTTTCATATTAGTAAAATTCTGTGCTAACTTTACAAGCCTGATACTGGTTTAAAGTAATCTTTTAAGTGAGGACTAATAAATATGTATGGCATTCATCATCAGAAACGTGGCTGCACTTTCTTCCAGATTGCAATTCAACTCTGCAGTGAGAAATATGACTTGAGGCTTTTAATTTCTTCTGTAAAACATTAAATTATGCAGAGGTAAACAAATTAGATGTCTGCAGCTTCTGGTCTCAGCTCACACCATAAAAAGAAGATGTTCTGTTATGCTATTGTACAAGAATTGTGTTGTATTTCCAGTTTCAACCAGGACTTTGAATCATCCAAGCTGGATCAAGCTGGAAATGGGCAAGACTATACAGTGAACTGTATAATTATTTCTTCTAACTATGCCTTTAACTCATTTTAAATAATGATACTCTTGTTCCTAATAATAGTGTGGATCACATACAAAGTATCAATATATTTCCACATCTTCTTCACAGACAAGCTGTGTTGCTGGGAATCCAGCTTGACATATTTCCATCTTCACACCAATTACTTCAGCCAAAAGATGGACTTGACATATTTAGGAAGGATTTACTTTTATGCAATGCTCAGCAAGCAAAGAAGAAGTCCTGCACTATGAGTAAAATAGTAGAAGATACTGCAATCAAGCCATTAAGTTCAGCACAACTCTTCAAGTTGGGCATACCAAAGTTATCAAATTTTTTCTTCTTCATATCTAATTCCCTTAAGGTATAATACTAGCAAATGGAAGTTAAGATAATCTTTTTACTTTTCTAGTGCTGACTGGAGGTTTTCTGTCATAGTTTCCTGCTTATCAAAAGCAGTTTCTACAAAATCTTAGTCTCTCATGGAGTACAATTTCTCTGATTGAAAAGCTGAGAGAAATTTGACTGTCATTTAAAATCAAGACATTTCTGTTGTCCAGGTTTTACTCATTCGACAGATGAAATTCAGAACTTAAGAGAACCAAACTGGCCCTCTAATTTCTGCCCAGTTTGCACTTAGCTTTTTTGATATAAATTGAATAAGTAAGGACTACTCGGATTTGCAACTAAAGGGTTTGATATTATATCAAGAACCCCTTTCTTTCCAGATGAGCTTATTAATTTTTGCCCCATAAAATACAGCCCCTTATTAAGCACATCAGAACCAGAACGGTACTGACCAGAAGTACCTGGTCAGAGCCTTCAGCTGTCATTTTTCAAGATTGCCCCATGGCTTTTGTGTAACTAAGCACAATTACGTCCTTCTATATTGAGATGATGACATTGTCCATTAGAGCGTTATGTCCTCATGAGAGTTACAGATCATGCTAAAGAACATAATATTCTCAGTACCTTAGAAATAGAAAACATTCAGTAAAATAATCAGGTCTGCCTTGGTTGAGGAAGTGTCTAGTTGTGAAAAGGAGAGAAGACACAAACTGAATTTTCCCTAGCCTACAATAGCCAACACCTGGCAAACATGAAGGACTGGACCCTACCTCAAATGGTTCTTGGTTATAAATATACTTATTATGTATGCACAGCTGCACAAAATATATGGGGGTAAAGTAGATACTTATACCTTTTCATTCTTGTATTTATCACTAAATGCTACTTGTGTAACAAGGGAGGTATGAATAACTTCAATTCACTTACAGTATTGAACACCTATCTCACAGGTCTGTAATTTGAATGCTAGCAGCACTGCCAACCTATCTGTAGCAAGAATACATATTTACAAGCAGCTACCGTTCGCTTGCATCTCAACTGTAATGCAAGCCCACACACATTTTGCTCCAGTCTCCATAACTAGAATTAAATTCAGCTTTTATTATGCTATTCTGTAGAACAAAGACATTTCCATAACAGCAGAAAAAAACGAAAGCACCTGAAAGCATAAGCATGTACCTGCATTCTATTTTATGCAGCTGTTATTGTTCGTGTATAACACGCTGATATACAAATTCCATAGACGATTCACATATGGGTTTTTGTGTCAGATTCGCATTGAAATGCACAACAGTGCCAGGCTGAGGATGAACACTGAAAACAGCAGCAAGACCAGAATTGAACCGTGTGACATTTTACATCAGCAACATTTAATGACAGCAGCACTGAGGAAAATTGTTCTTAATCAGATCCCAGGTGATACCCAGGAGGGGGGATGACAACAACTATGTTACCAAGCCACTTCCTCAGCAAAAAGAAGCCTAAGGTTTGTCTGACTAAGATAAGAATATGACCCACTAAATTTAGATTTCTAGAGCTATGGTTAAATTTAAAGCTGGAAGAAGGAGAGAGACTGGCTGCAGTGAAAATTAATTTCTCTGTATACTCAGAGAAAGAGATAAAAGGTAGTCAGAACAGGACTAATTTTCCCCTCGCAGAGCTTGTCCTGCTGACATTATTTCCACCTTCAACCAGACGTTCAGCCTCAAAGCTGAAAGACTATGAACGAGGTGGCAAAGAAATATGAAAAAGAATAAAACCTCAGTTAATCCACAACTAATTAAAAAAAAAAAAAAGCCACACAAGCCTTGTCCTTACGAAGTTTTACTTTAACTTCTCATAAACTGAAACAAAATGCTAAGTTGTCCTACAGGCATAATATTATTTCTAATTGGAATATATGCAACTGTTACAGTGCACTGCATTATTAAATGTAACTCAGTAATAGAATTTGCCTGTATAATTTGAACTGTATAATAACCACAATGAAATATCACACATGATGTTTTAATGAGGATTATGGCATGTTAATTTTAAACTGAACAATAGGGCGTGTAATGTAATCCATGCCCGGTGTACAGTTCAACAGCTGCTAGCATGTTGGACTGGTTCGTTCTGGTGCCTGGCAGATAAATAATAAACCAATAAGCCAAAGTGTAGCTGCTTGCTACACCTACTTACGGTGTCAACTACTTTTTTGAACACTGAAAGGAAGTCACGAGGGCCCTATTCAACTCTTTTCTTGACCTTTTGTGCTTCTGCATTGAGGACAACATTTACAGTCCTAGTGTTCTTTCCTGCATCTGTTTTAACTTCACAGAATCAAAATCACAATCACAGAATAACTTAGGTTGGAAGAGACCTTTAAAATCATAAACCTAACACTACCAAAACCACCCCTAAACCATGTCCCTAAGCACCACCAGTGGCACCAGCCTCTGAGTCACGTGCTTAATAGGCATGCTTTCCTTTTCCTCTTAGCATCCTTCCCTGCCACTGAAGGCATTGAGGAAAACACTACCTGTGCTCCTGATCCCTCAACCAGTCACCCCAACACCCTGAAGTCCTTTTTAACTGCTTTTGGACTGCTGTGTACAGCCTCATCACTCCCAACTTGCACAGCCAGGAGTGGATAATAATCAGAGGGTCATACCAGACCAGGAAGCTTCCGGGCAATATCCCTAACCCTGGCCCCAGGGAGGCAGCGGACTTCCCTGTGGGATGGATCCGGTCAGTGTATGGGGCCCTCTGTTCCCTGCATGTTCTCCTGGGAACTCTGTCTGGCTCACCACATTCCCTCTTGCAACAGCTTTCGGGTGAGTGGTAACCACAGGTAGGTCCTCTTCTGGGAGGGCAGTGACCACTAGTTGCGTTTGATCACAGGAAGGCTAAGTAGCTGAGTTCTCAAAATCCTTCCCCCCTCTGCATTTTCAGATGATTACATGACAAGCAGCAGTCTAATGTAAAACAAAGCCTCTTTTCATGCTAGGAGCTTATTTCAGTAGGACTTATGACATACCCGGTTTCATCTGAAGAAAAAACTCCAAATATGTCGTTAAGGACAAAAAACTGCCTAATCCCACAAATACATAGAAAGAATGACTGATACATCCCTCTAGGCTTAATTATCAGATGAAATAAGGAAACATTAAAGTTAAGAAAAAAAAGAAAATATTTTAAACAAAAAAGATTAAACTTTTTTTTACGTGGATAAATGTTTTTTTATATCCTTTTAATTCTACAGTTCCAACATGTCTAAAACTAGAAGTAGTAAGAGGATAAAACAGTTCCTCACAGTCCAACATGGGTGAAATTAAAGAAAGTTTTTTCAATGGTTCTGCCCTTTGCTCCTGAGGAACATAGAACTTTCCAAGGTGGTATACACAGATAACCCACCCAAACCCAGTGGCTTCATTATGATATTTTCACATGCCAATCTAAAGGTTTTTCTTTGGAAATGAAATATGAAGCTGTAAAGGACTTCTCTGCAGCTTAAATTTTCATGCAAAGAAAGTTGAATTTGCAAGAGAAAGGGAATTTAAAATGAGTAATGCATTTACATGAGGAATTTTGAAAAAGCAATAATAAGGCTGGTGAAAAAAAATACCATTATGTTTCAGAGACTTGATTTTGATGTATCAGTTTTTGGTGGGTTGTTTTTGTTGTTTGGATTTTTTTTTTTTTTAATTAAAAAAAGTTTTTTATTGAAAGCTCTGACTCAGACAAAAAACCTTAACTGATACCATATCTAAGCAGCAGCTTCCAAACTGTTACCAGTAAAACATATGCTACCTATGCTCCCTCTTTCACCTTCCTCCCCGAAATTGCTTCCCTACTCTATTATTCTGAGGTCATAAATTGACATAGGATGTGCAACATCTTACTCCTTTTTATCTCCTACACTGGAGGCTGAAAACAATGAGCCAGACTGAAGGTTTTCTGCAGGGAATTGCATTGGAGATAGAAAACTATCGGCTCACCCACCTCTGAGCCTCAAAGCTACTAGCCTCAACCCAGACAGGCATCCTCCCACCAAAAGCTCATAAAAACTCCCCAAATACATCTGGGTTGTGGATAATGGGCATGGTGCAAGCTGTCTTTCTTACATTCACAGAGTCCTACTCCCACTCAGGGTTCTTCCTGGTGTTCAGACGTCAGGAGAAATGTTCTTGTGTTCTTGTGTTGACTCATCACGTAGACCCTACTCAGCTTCCCCAGGCAGACAGTATTGCACTCAAGCACAACTCTGAATGAGCTTAATGGCTGTTTTGAATGATTTAGGATCAAATGAACAAGCCACAATGTAGTTAAACATGCCAGGAATTAACAATGCCGAATGTGGGGGCCTACAGCTGTCAGGAATTAAAAAGGGAGGCCGCCTGAATGTTTATTATTTGCATCAGCAGCTGGTTACTATAGAATGGAAAAGCTAAGCTCCTTGGAAACTTGCTTGACTTCTTGTGCAAATATTGAGCAACTGTATTATAGAAGCACAACCACTAATGATACCGTCAATGTGAGTAAGAACATGAGTGTCCGACACAGCATATTTTCTACTGCTTAATTCAGAGAGCATGTGTTTTCTGTTAAAAAAAATATGAATATTTTTGTATTCATAAATAGAATTCAAGGGAACCAGTCTTTACAGTTTCCCTCCAAACAGACTTTTCACCCTCAATACTTGCATGCACTGAACTCTATTGTAAGTAACTAGCAACATTAATAATCTATCTAACCTTTCCTTCACTACTTGACTTTCAGTTTCTGGACCCTCCTTTGACAAGGACAGGTCAATAAGGAGCAAGTAAAATAGGAACCATCTTAGCTTTATCCTTCCGGCCCTAAAGCTCCAGACTGACAACATCACACCCTCTCCACAAGCACCCAGCCTTTTGGAAAGAAATTGCAAAGAGACAGCATCCAGAACTGGAAGGTGGAGGAGATGCATAGGCAGTTCTCTAATAAAACAACCTTTTTAAGAGAAGCTTGATTCTAGTTGAAACAGGTGCAAAACAACAGAGAAGACTTAGTCACATCAGGATTTAGGAATCCTTTAAGTTCGGCAGAAGTTGTTTTCTCAGTGCTGTTATATGACCAAGAAAGAAGTGTTTTCAAAAAGGTTTCATTTCATTTTGTAAGATACACAACTCACTTGTGTAACACTGTCAGAAGCTGTTATTGACATATAAACAATTTTCCCTCTCACTGACAATTCCCTAATAATTATAATACAGAAAATTTACAAAAATAAAGAGAAGAACCACCTCTCCTTTCTCTGGATTGGATGGGGAGATGGGATGGGGACAAACCACAACCCAAAACTTTAACTGTGGAGAGTGTCACCAATTCAGCATAAAATTCAAACTGGTTCAAAAACCATTTTGAAACTAAGAAGTTTAAAACACACTCAAAAGGATAACACTTATAACAGCTTCTGAGACAGCCCAGAGACAGTTTAACACACTAAAAAGGAGTGATTTGTCCTCCATAGCAGAGGGAGATAGAAGTTATTTTTTAAGTATATTAAAGTTTTGCATTTACTCTTGAGGCCTTGTCCTGCTAAAAGATGACAGCATAATACAAAGGCACAGTGATAACATAACCATGCTTCATCAAGGAAGAGAAGCATTACAAAAGTGATACATGTTCAAATGCTTTGGAATAAAGACCCACTAAGTATAATTTAAGGAACATAAAAATCTATTGAGAGCCAGCTACTATGATTTAAAATGCTTAAAAATGAACAACAATAAAATTCACTTAATGTTTTTTGCAAGTCCTGTGTTGCACTCTCATTATTTCTAGAGTGTCTTACACTACAGCATGAAAACACTAACTACAACAGTTTAGAATTATAGAGTATTGTGCTTTGAGGATTTCACAAGTGATTTTCCTCTTTGCCTCTCCTTTCATTTTGCAAGTTGATAATTCTGCATCACCGAGATGGGTTTTGATCCCATCTTGCCCTTTCTCAGACAAAGCAGTGCCTGATTATATTCTCTGTAGATCTTTTGATGATCGTCCTTAAGCTTTCTTGGAATAGCATATTCTCAGTAAGTCGCAAATGGAGCAAGACTTTACTGTAGCACATCTTGTCCCACTGACAGGCTTTGAGATTGAAGGAAATTAAATATGTGAAACACCAATAGGATATACTTAACCATTCAACATGGTAAGGACCTGGCTTACTGTAATAACCCAATCTGGAAGTAGTAAGTTATACTGTGACCAGATCTAAAGAGAAAAAAGCATGCACCTTCCCCTGTAGCATGAAGAAGGTGCTATGTATCTTTTACTCTGGAAGATTAGATGGTGATTTTCTTGACTCATGTAACATGCGTGAATTTGGGTGAAGAAACAGACTTTTTGACTAGAACAAGGACTCTGCTCTATCAAGGGACAACAGACAAACACAGCAACCAGTGGTCTCTCTCAACAAGCAAGCATTAAAAAGGGCTGAAAATTATTTAAAATCAAAAGGTCCGAGAAGCAATAAATATTTAATTGAGCAGTTGTGTTGGGCACAGGAAACACCATAGATCTACCCCTTTTGAAATATTTCCTGATATTTCCCTGCCCATCTGCTACAGAGAATAAAATGAGTTCTTTAAACTTCCCCACTAAATGCGGAAGTTCTTGTTCTGACTTTATAGTCTGGATTCCTTTCATCCACTGCTTTAATAAACCATCAATGTCATCACATACAACTTTCCATTGATTAGTTTGTCTGCATGCTTTGGGACCAAACTGCAGCTGCAAGAGATCCAAGACACACATAAAACGCTAAGAGGTGTTATGATGGCACATCTATGACCCAGGCACAGGTCTGTATTACTGAAAGCTCTACACATGCCTCCTCCTCCAAACAACACATATGGTCCTTCAGAAACATTTTACCTTGGGACACCAATAAAAGGCATTAGGCAACGAGAAATCCTACTGAAGATTAGAGCCAGCATAAGAATGACTTAGGTAAAAAATAAAGGGAGGAAAGGATTATTAGTAGCTACCTGATTTCCCATTTACCCAGTTAAACAGCTTTGGAAGCCAATGGGGTATATTGTAGGGGAAATCTACATTTCCACTACAATGGGACTGTCTTCAACTTGCAAATTAGCAAGCAAGGACAGTTCAAACAAACAGTTTTACACTCTGACATTTCAGCTGATAGAGTAAGAGGAAAAAGAAAAAAGCCAAACCTTCAAACAACTTATTTCATGGACATCACTTTTTTTTTTTTTTTTATTGTTCAATGAGTTTCAACTGCAACAAACAAATTCAGGTACTCCTTCCTTCCCAGACTAGTCATTTATCTTTTAAGCTTTGTGACTTTCCTTTTACTAATAAATACTGCAAAAATTGTGTGCTACTTCTCTCTCTACTGATGCAGCTCACTTATTGCCTTACTAACTTTTATTACAGCTGAGGCTTCCATAATTCACTTCATTTCTACTCCCAGTTCCTTTTGCTAATAGTAGGCATAATTTCGCCTTTTTCTTGGGGCACCAAACAGAATATCTTCTTAGCTTGCCTCATTATTTTTGACACCCGTCTTATTTAGTGGCATAAACTCTGCAAGTCCACGCTCCTGCTGTTTTTGTTTGGAGCATTATACATTTGAAGCCTCTTTGGGCTGCAGTACTTGCACTGCAATTTCTGTAAAATTCATTAAAAAAAATCAAAAGAGAAAGTAGGCACATGGACAAAGACATACCTGCTTTTTGTCCAACTTGTTGCAAACATTCAAAAAGCCCCTAGCCCCCAAGTAATTAAGGAAGACAGCTTGAACAATTTAAATATTAAAACTGTGTTTTATTATTTAAACATTTCATAAGAGGAACACAGAATCTCTGCGGCAGACAAAATTGAGGTACAGTCAGAATGCCAAGTGCATAGTATGCTGTCAAAAAGAAATAGGATTTTCCTGTATGTGGTGCAATATAAACTCACAAACCCTGCACACAAAGAGGGAAATTGCCTCATGTTAACCTTAAGCACAGGGTTCTGGAACAAAGCTTTGGTCACAGCTTGTGAACTTCCTGTTTTATAGCCATGACAAACTCACTGCCAGTGTCTACAGAGGCACCATTCAGTTCAAACCCAGAGATCAGCTGGTAATTTTGCATTATTCTACAAAACATGCAAATGCTTGCTCCTTATCTCAACATCCTCAGCTAAGTATTGATATATTTTGCCTTGAGTGACCATGTCACTAATGTAGTAGCTCTGGTGGAAAGGTAGGGAGTTTGTTTTGCTTTGTGGTTTTGATTTGGGGTTTGTTTTGAGATGAAGGGCAGGACAGACCCAGATGAGCATCAAGCCTCCTTGATTCTCCCAGAGATTCATTTGCGCACAAACTCCATCTGAGAATTTATGATTAAAGAACATGATCTATTAGTGAGTGGACGAAGCTACAGCACCTGGACAGATTCTTTTGTTCCTTCAAATATGTACATTAGTGAGGTTTTGCCTTACTTCTTGACACTTGATATGGTGACACTGTTCCCAAAATGCTCCTGTCTTGATTCAGAACAGCAAGGGTAAAAAGCGGGCAGAGATTAACATGATTCCCTCATTCTTTGACTTACATTTACAGTGAAAAAAACCCAAAAAACAAAACAACAAAAAAACCCCTCACAACACATCTCACCCCAATGCTGTGTTCAGGCTCCCACGTACAGCTGTCAGCCATGCTTGCAGAGCACATTTCAGTCAGTCACCATACCAAGTTTAGCCCTGTTTTTGGCTTCCCACACCTAAGTGGAACTGTCAGCAGACCTCTCCACAGATTCAGCTCAGTGTCATACCTTTCTTATTGCTTAATAACAGCCAGTTTCCAAATTATTTATTTTCAAATATACTTTCCCTTACACCTCATAGAAGAGTCAGCTTTCCTCTCTTCCTCTTTAAAAGACTTTTAAAACTCTAGAGTTCTTTTGACCTTTTATTCTTCTGTAAATTAAGGCTAGTAACCTATTTGAGACTGAAGACGAGAACATGGAAGTTATCAGCTTTCCCCGCTGCTTTCTGAGCACCAGAATGTCTTTATCTCTAGCTATTGTATGCCAGTTTTGATTGGTTTTCACACAGGTCCCATTGAAAGTTACAGTAATAAACGTTCATGCAGGATGTGCTCAATAAGATACCCACAGTTAGATGAGCTTTATTTCCCTGACAGATCACTTCCAGCCCTACACTGTTACTGTACATTATTATTCAGAGACCAACAATTCTCGGCAGCTGCAGAAGCTCCACACAGTAACGCACCTTCACACTCAAGTCAGATGTAAGCAGTTCAAAGCTAACTTTCCTGGAACATCAGAGACTTTTACTAAATAACCAGCTATTAGAAGGACACCCTAAACACCACCCCACAACAGTTTTTGACCATAATACCTGCCACTTTTGTCATCTTAGAGCTATCAGTCTTCAAGGCTAAATCATCCCAGGACACCAAGGCATTTCCAAGATGCCACAGGGTATCACAGGACTGCACTAAGAGACATAAAACACCTCCCAGCAGTGGTTACTGCCACCTGGAGCCTTTTATTTCTGAAAACTACCACCTTTCCCACCAGGTAGGCCCAGTCAGAAGAAAAGAGGCACAACACTGACCTTGTATAATTTTAAGCCTTCTCCTGAAACTCTACACTGGCAGATTATTCAACTTTCTCAGCCTACACCTCACTGCCGCATCTCAACAGCTTTCTCTACAAGGCTGCTCTCTCCAAAACTCATAAAACCTGGCCCACCCAGCAGGCCAGGTGATGCTCAGATATAAATGGCCACCTGGTCACAGCTGAGCAGGGATAATTGGGTTGCTCTTGCAATTCTCTCAGTATGGGACAGACCATAAAGGCCTAAAACATTTCCATTGTTATAAAGCAAGATTTCTAAGTTTTGCCCTGGTGTTTTGCAAGCATTTCCATTTCTCTGTTCCTTAAAAAAAACTGCTACAGGCTTTCTGAACAATACGGAGCAGCAACAAATGATTTCATTCCACTCCAAGTTAGTGTTTGGAGGGTACTTGGATGTGTTTTTCTCATGCAAAGTTTTACTTCTATTTGTGAGCCAAGCATTACATTGCAAACTACACCACTATCACAGGAATGGGTGGAATGGAAATACGAGCTCTTGGCCACAGCCCGGGGAGTCCTTTAGAGTTTGTCTCTTGAGGAATTGCGTGAAGCAGTACAGGACTGTGAAGAAAACTTATTAGCAGTGTATTTTCCTAAAGCATTGGGCAATGACAGTACTAACAAGGCTCATTTCTCTTATATGCCATATGATTCCAGCATGCATTATCTGAAAATAAACTCCTCTGCTTTGGACTGCAATGCAGCACTGGAGAGCAGCAGTCTGTATCTACTTTGCAGCGTCCTATCTGCAAGACATCATCTCAACAGCAAACTTAAACCTTGAACACAGAGTATCAAACACCTCAAGAAGCTACAGTGCCAAAGGAAGAGAACACAGAAATTTGGGTCATGCAATAACATGAAGCCTTCCAGGTGAACCTTTCTCCTTGCTCTCCATGTCACTGCATACTCAGCAAGATTTTATACCAGTTGTCTTACCTTCATTTTTCCCCATCCAGCCATAATCCATTTTACTAGACTTTTCTTATTTTTGCATTACCACTTATAAGATTTGAGAAAGGACATTTACCCCTGGATTCAATCCAAAACCACACTTAAGCATACTTGAAACGTGAAGGACACAAGTAGTCCAATTGTACTCGGTGAAATAGAGCATACACCTAATTTTTCAGTGTCAGCTGCTCAGCAAAATCCCATCTTTTTCCTACTTATTTCATGAAATTTTAAGGCAAAATGAAAACATCATTCCTTCTTGAAATTCTAAAATTTTGTTATTCCATTACAAATAAATATTACACAAGAAAACCAAGCTTCTTTCACAAAACAGGAAACATCAAATTTAGAGAAATGAAGAAATACTGCCTTATTTTCTCTCTTCTACTTGAAACTATACTGCTCTGAGTTGTTTTGAGACTCTTCTCTTTGTCCCTGTTCAGTTTATCTTTCATGACACCCTGTGGTGGGATCAGAAAGGAGGGAGACAGTAGCACATCGTGAGGGACATAACTGATGCAGAAACCCTCATCCAAGTAAGAGAATAAGCACACTAAGAACTTGAAAAGTCCAATTTTGTGATGCAACAAAGCATGTCCTATCTGAGTATCCAATAGATGTAAAGGACTTTTGAGCAAAATGCTTCACTTACTCTTCCTGCAGAAATAAAATACAGATGAGCTTCCAGGAAACTTTACTTTCCATTGAAGAAGAGTCAGACAAAGGACATTTTGAATACAGAGAACATAAAAAACCAGCACAGAATATTAAAAAATCCATTCAGTCAATCTTAAAATGATGAGAATGAGGTGAAAAAAATTAATCCACTTAAAAGAATCACAAAGGCTGAGATGCTAAGTGATATTGTCAACAGGCTACGCAAATATATCCTCAATGTATTTCATTTGCAGTATGTTTGGTTGTTCCTAGCTTGTTTTATATATGTGCTATAAGAATTTTTTCAAGGTTATTTTTACCTAATTTATATAGAAATGGTGGTCATCAACTCCATGTGTCCTGGCTCATACATACACTTCCTAGCTTGTTTGACTCCCAAATATTTTACCTGATATTTACGAGATAGACAGAATGGAGGGAAAAGATACTTGCAGCTTCAGTTGGCCAAAGTGTCATTTTTCAGAAGGAAAATTTCCAACTGAAATTATTCTCTCCATGACTTATCATTCCATAGGTTCCTATGCCATCTACTTGCTAAAGCACTGAATACTTGCTCTCTTCCCTACCACTGAGAGCTTGTTGAGGAGACTGCTGTTGGATGGAGATGTTTGGAATTTTTTAAAGGTTAGAATTTTATTCTTTCGCTTGCACTTATTCCTGATAAAGTTCAGAATTTTCCATTCTTTCCCTTTTACTTTCCTTGCCTTCCTTTCCTGATACAAGCAACCATGTAGCTTGAGGTCTGCATGTAAATTGTCATCCTCAGTTAGCAGATATTTCTGTAGAAATATATTGCTCAGATGTGCTTTGTTAGGTTGAGCTACTGATTCTTGTAGTTCCATAGTCTGTCTTAACCATCTGAGTAATGATCCTGAAACACATGTGTATTAATATATATGGGGGGAAGAAATTTTCACACTCCTGCAGTGATCCATTTTGGCTGTGAAATACGGTATTTGATTATTTGTAGAGTAAAATGATTATATTCCAAACATGAGTTTGTTCCTTCAGCTCCACTGAAGGAAGTGTACGACAAGCTATATATTTCATTGTAACAATATGCTATGTTCTTCTCAGTGACACTGACAGATGCTTTCATAATATGTTAGAATGTGTACCTAATCATCTAGAGATAATGGAAATTATCATAAGGCCTTTAACTCTTGTAAATTACTTTCTTGATAGCACAGAAAATAATCCTCCTGGTCATTTCTCCCTTACTATGTAATTTTGAATTTCATGGATCTCCTTATTCCAGATCTGTTTCTCATCTGCTGTACTTATTACACTTTCTCAAATTGATTTTATATATGATAGCTTGTTAGGTCAAAGATAGCACCACTCATAGATTTTTCTATAAGTTCTAACAAGTACAAAGTTGTGTCTACTTTCTGATGATCAGCCTCTTTCAGAAGCTCCATTTTTGATCTGACATAATATTCTACAGATTCATATTTAATAAGACTTTAAGAAGAATATAAACATCACTGAAATTTATAAATGACCGTGTCTTTTTGGATCTTAACTGACAAGTCTGATTGCAAATGAAATGCAACTATTTTACACTCTCTTCAGTAGTCACTGTAAAGAGATGTAAAACTGTAAGGAAGAAAGATTAATTTGCTTTTTTAAAATTTTCATAGTATACAGTCATTCACATAGACTCTGTGCAATTATTTTCCTGGTGTGCATTTTGTACTTTTCCTCCCTTTGACATTTTAAAGAAGGAATGATACTGGTTAATACCGCCTTATTAAACTTCAAAATTTTCTAGTTTTTCATATGAGGTCTGCATATTGTTAATTAATCTGACTTTATTAATAAATCTGAATTACAAAATGTATTTTCACTTGATTGCTAGTCCTTATCTATAACTAACATAAAGAGACTTCCCTGCTAAAAGTGCAACTGAAATTAAAGCTAAAAAATACACTGTTTTTTTTCCAAGACAGCAGGAAATATATATACAACAACTTGACAGGCAGTAATTGCTCTAAAGAAACATGAAAATAAGAGTCAGTTGAAATGAGTGGTATTTACATGGACAAGATGTTTATTTTTACATTGAATTATTTGCCATATGCAGTTATGTGAAATGGATCCAATTTAAATTCCCTGAATGAAGTCAACCCACACATAGCATACTGTTCAAGATCATAGTGGATTTTCCACTGAACAAACCATGAATATAGCAATGCCATCTTAATTATGTTGCTGTAGGACATGAAAATATCAAAAGGATAAATTTAATCCTTACCATGCAGCTTGAATAACTGCATTCAGGGAAGAGTAAATGAGATTAGGGAAGAAAGGAAACTCCCACAAGAGAGGCAACTTGTTGCCAGTCTTTTGTCTGCCTCAGAGTTGCACATAACAATGGCCTGAAATGTGCATGACCCCAAAAAACCTGAAATGATGCATAGAATGTCTTAACTATGAGATTCCAGTACAGGAGGAAACACAGGTCAAAACTGAGAATGACTCTGAAAGAGAATCTCCCCTGAATTGCTCAAGCCATCAGTGTCTTTGGATATCCCAACCGCACAGCCTCTCATGATCTGAACCAGTCCTAAACTAGGCAGCAGGAAGTGGGAGTTTGGGGGTCTTAAAAACACAAAAGTCTACCGGATAACTATCTGACCAAAGAGGAGATATGTATTTCTTAAGATACTTCCTCCCATTTTCTGACGGATTTATTTCCTTATTGATAGTATTGGTAGGATCAACTTGTTGCCTTTTGCTGGTTTTAAGTCAGAAAATTGTATCACCCGCAGAGGAGTACCAAGAGGCAGCTGAGAAAATAAAAAGGAAAGAAAGACAGCAGAAAGCAAATAGTTCTGTGCTCTGTTGAAGTGGGTTTGCAGTTACACATCTACAGCTGAAATCCAAAAGCAAGTACAGAAGTCCTAGAATGCACTTGTCTGTTTACAGTTAGAGCAGTATGACAGAAGGGAATTGGGACTCTTGCATGGATGTTGTTCAATGAACAATTCGTTGTCAATTCCAGACATAACCGCAGCTGCTTCAGACACCTACTCCATAACATCAAAATAACTGAAGAGAGGTAATTACAGATATAAAAGACCTGAATAACAGAGAAGAAATATTTGGCATTGTTTGATGTCTCTCCTTGCCTTTGATGGTACTACAAAAGCAAAACCCATGAGATTATTAATAACAGGTGGTAAGACCCCTCAAAGACCCTCCATATCAGTAAATATATAACCAATCTAAGAACGGACTTCTCTAGAGGCTAGCAGAATGGTTCCTATCCCACTGTTGTCTGAGCATGTAGTTAATTTGCAAAATTTACAGACTAAACTTAGTAAACTAAACATCATGACTTTCCAACTAAATAAGCTGTTCCGCTGGAGCAGCGGTTAATCTCTGTATCTTCCTAAAACTCACTTCTACTGAACTGTCATGAATCTGTCTTAAAAACACACCATGTGTTCTTCCTAGGAACAATAACTTGCCTTAACACAGTTATGACCAAACGAGCAAATGGGGGAGGTTGTGTCATTACAAACCTAGGAAGAGAAATTAAAACAGATGCTCAGTGCATTGCTACTTTTCACACTCAATAGACTGAGTCTTGGAATAACGGTATCTGTAAATAAGTTTGTTAATTACAGGTGATGTGAAGTCTTTAAGAACTCATTAGAAAAGAATTACACTTATCACCCAATCATTTGAATATGGAGGTTCCTCAAAAATAAGCTGAAGTTGAACATTCACCAAAGCAGGGCCAAATTTATTGTTTGGCCAAACACATATAAAGCACCTATTTGTTGAATGGGAATCCCTTGTGCAAGGGTACATGTTTCAGAGCAGGTGCACCAGGATAATCTGAGGACACCCATTACTTCTCAGAGATAAATAGTCATATGCAAGAAAACATTTGGCCAGTGTGGTAACTATGGTAATTTTTTTTTTTCTTGCATATGATCCTTATGCATTTTTAACACGTATGACTAGGAAACAATCATTCACATATCAAAAAGATCTACTGGTTTAACTGAAAATACCAAGTTGTCCAAAATTATGTATTTTACTTACTGGGTTAGTTTCTTACACTGTAGACAAATAACTTCTCCTAAACCTCATTGGCTGAAGATGTCATTCGTCCCCACAACCTGTCACCACCTGCCATCTGGATGTTACCTCTCCCATACTGGGCAAAAAGGATCTTGCACCTCCCCTGTCGTCTACTCTGGATCAAGTCAACAGGTCCTGCTCCAAGCAGCCCAGTAAGCCTGGACAGGTTGTCCAAACGTGGCGATGAAAAAACACAACTGTGAGAAAGGCAGCATCCAGCACAAGGGCTCATAAAAAAAGGTGCTGATATCTCCAGCTAGCACAGCTGTTTACCTTATGAATGTCTATTCAGTGCATTAGATGGTAATCGTGAACTGAAAAAAACTGATAGGAGTTTATGTGTGGATAATAACTGAGACTCTGTTCCAGGCTCTGACCGTCCTTTTTTGCAAGGGTCAAGGCAATTCATCCATTTCCTCCTGTATAAAATGGGATTAACAACATTTATTAATTTACCTTAGAGTTACAGAAATGATTAGTTAATATCTGTGTGGTAATGTGAATATGTCAAATGGGCAATAAAGACTAAGTATGCTTCCCACCTCCATCAAGAGGCAGCTCACACCCACCAGTAATGTATGAAATATGTATTTAACATTTTAAATCTTCCATCATAAATCACTCCTATTTGTCCAGACGAACCCAGATGGTTTCTTGAAAAGCCCTTACTGGCAGACATACAAAGCCCCCAAATGCAGACACTGAAGCAAAACTCAGTATGTTGAAGCAGGAATTTTCCATTTTCATGAAATTTGCTGCTATCATAACACAGTTTGTGAGGAGGAAGAAAATAACCTATCATTTTTGGCATTATAACCATGAACTTCATCATATTGAAGATATTTTTCTCCTGATGTATGTCTCATTAATTCACTTGTGAGGGGTTTTTGCCATGCACACAAAAAAAGGAGCAATTCAACTCAAATTCTGTATTGTGTGAAATATTGGTGAACTTGTGTAATATCATCCTTTGTCTATGTGCTATCATTATAGGATTCATTTTATGGCTAACCAGCTAATAAATAAAAATAATGCAGTAGCCTTCCATCTAATGGAAACTTCCTGTATATTGTTCCAAAACTACTTTTGCATTAATGAAGCCATTATTACTAGCCACAGCCTAAGTGCAATTAATGTAAATGCCATGAAGATTCTACCCATATTTTTTCCACAACTTAATTAGGATTGTGAGAGTTTTAATAGCTCTGCACCTTTTTCCCTTAAATGAAGAAAATCTCATTGTCCTTGTAATTTTTACTTCCATTACAACAGCAGCATGAGAGATGGATTAGGTCCCTAATGAACCTTTTGCATGAACAGCCCCGTGAACTTGCTGAGGCATTGTAGTGCGAAATGTACATTAGCTAGGCTTTGGCCTTTACAAATTAGCAAAAATTCAACATGAATATTTTCCCCCCTTTGTTTTCCCATTATGTTTTGAAATGCAGGATGTTGAGAAAGCAGGAGAAACATTCCCAAGAGCAACTGCATCAAAGCATGGCATCCATAATCACTGGTATTCTCTAATGTCCTTTTTTCCCCTTCATATTTTAAGACTAATGGATCAAAGATTTTAAATCTCATTAAGCTAAGACTATGCATTAAGTAGCATCTTGCCATTGCATTTTATTTATTTGTTCTTAAAGATACATTTCCTCATATAACCACAGAAGCAAAGGCTAATAGCAGGGCAAGGAACAGGATGGGGTTTATATTAATGAGAAGGTTTGCCCATGTTAGTAGTTCACATTGAGGGTGAACCTTTAATTCACAATGGAAATCTGCAGAATTTTGTTTGTGGGATTTAATTTCTGTCAAACTAACTACAATGCAACAGGGGACATCAGATCTCAAATGAAGAAATTCTGCTCTCTTGACCTTAAAAACAAGCCACTGGAAAGATCAGCCATTGAAGTGACCTTGAAGTATGAGTTTGTCTTACACCATGACCTGTGAAATCTTAACCCAGTGTTTTCCCCCATAAACTTGGTTGGGACAATTTCACTGAATCACAACACATGCAACTCCTCGATCTCCTAACTAAACTCCAAACTCTGAACTAAAACGTCTTTTAAATTCTAGCAGTGCTTCCACTTTAATACTGAGGAAAACTATGTACAGTATCTCTGCCTACTCCTGTTCATATTATGAATATTCATATTGTGTTGTTTACATTCATACTAAAGGAGATGTGTGAATGAAAAATAAGTATGAACAGAGGTAAAGATATGAGGAACGTGCCTGGAAATAAAAGCCAGCGTATATTCTGACAGGAAAAACCCCTTTGTACTTCTCCAGTCATTCCTGGGTGTATGCACATTCAACACCCATTAATGGCAAAGCAGCTTAAAAGAAAATTTTTATCTTGAAATAATTTCTGCTGCTAAAAAGAACAAGCTTCGCCTTGGCAGAGAAAACAAGCTGACAAGGGTGTCCCTGGGGCATGGCTGACGCTGACTTTTGTGATGCGCGCACTTTTCCACCAGGAAATTACCAGGGAGCAGCAGTGACAGCTGCCAGCTGGGCTAAGGTCCATGCCCCTCACCCTTCGTTTGCATTTCCATTTTCATCCCCTCTGCACCAGTGTCTACAGACAGGCAGGACCCATCTTCAGAAGTTCAATCCTGACTACTGAAAAGATTAACAGCAGGCAGCAGCATGAAACACGCAGGAATTCCAAGGAGGATTACGACAAATGTGCAAAGTCGCAGGCCCATGAGGCTTTTAAAATCAAGCAAGGTTGAAGTCTCCATACATGGCCTTAGTAAAGTTACTGCAACAGGATCGCACGATGGTGAGACCAGAGGTGGATGTGGCAGCATGCCTGCCTCTTCTTGAAATACCTCCACAATCCCAAATGGGCTTCCAACCCGAAAAACCTTTTGTTTGCAAATAAATTAAAACAAAGGACTTTTTAAAATAAAGAAAGCTGAGATTGTAGATAACAAATCTCCCCATGTTTCCACAGTGTCCTAAATGGACGGGTTATTTCTTGAGGCTTGTTGTCAGTCCAGCACATAAATAAAACTTTAGCAACTTCTGTGTTACAAACGTTTTTTCACAGTCTTCTTCTAGGTCCCCAGAAAAAACCCATATTCCCATTAGGGCATAGTTGTGTGTCTGATAACTGCTGTTCTAGTGGCCTGTGATATTTGCAGGTACATGATTGTGCTTCCTCAGCAGGTTCTCCACTGCTTGTCCCTCTCTTTCCCTTCGCTCCAGCTGACTCAGCTGTGGCTGCAGGGAAGACTCATCCCATCTCTTTCCTCCTCCAAAGTGCAGAGTCAGGACAATAAGTAGCCTTCAACGCTGTTGTCAAGCCACACTGCACAGATCATGAGGAAATCATCCATATTGCTCCTTCAAGATTTGGAAGTTCATTGTTTTTAGGCAACACGGTAGGATGTGAAAAAGTCCTAACAATGAACATTATTTAAAGAGGTCTGAAAATCAAAAATTAAATGACACAACTGCTAGCAGCTGTTTCAAAATTATTTCCAAGCACCTGTATCAGGAGATACCAGGTTTTAATCAGGGAAAAATAATTTTCTATTGGGGAAAGGTTTCAGAAATGTAATTACCACACTACCCATTTACCCTGATAGAGGCTTCCCTAGTGATAAGATACAACCTGGCAAGATCATCTCATTTTTCCCCAAGCTTGAGATTATGTCCTAATGTGGAATTTAATGTCTAAAGAAGATGTTTTATGGGGCTTATTGAATAGGAGATTGGTGTCCTGTTGCCCTCTGAAAAGGAGACAGTGTATTTTAGAACAATGGCACTTACTCCGTATCAGGGAATGAAGAGTAATCTGGGGGGGAAAACACTGTGCTGAGGGCAGACAGTATTTAAAAAGCGCTGCTTATCTCAACAAAATGAAAGGTTTTATCTTGTGCACATTGTAATGAAGCATGCTGGAACCTTGCCTTTAATTTAAAAATAGTCACAATAATTAGAAACAAATAATAAAATAAAAAGCTGCATTCAGATGATCTCAGTCATCTAAACAGGTTCTTTAAACAGGACATCTGCCTAAGTTTTGGTAATTCAATATATGACAGCTCTCAATCACATTTATTCAGTATTATAACTTAACCCCACCTTGGTTTACCTGCTGCTCCTGGTCTGGTGAACAAGTGCCAAATAACATGGCACAGGGAAAAAACAAACACCAAATCCCTCCCAAGTCTCCCTTCCAGACAAACACCCATGGCCAGACCCTATCCCTCTTCCCTGTAAAAACAAACCTATGGAGATAGTACAGGAATCTCTTCTCTAATCAGTTGCTACTGGACGGTTTTGATTGGGACACTTAATGGATGTAAAATGAAACTGATTTAATGTATTTCTAATGAATCACAGTTTAATTAGTAGTATCATCTCTCTGGGCAAGCTTTTGTCAATCATGTTTCAATTACTTCAGTTTATAGCTGTCAAAATACAGGTGCTTTGCAAGATGATGTATTACTCATGAATGAAGTGGGGTGGGGGGAAGGAAACATCACCAGAAAATAGTAAACTTTGTTAGAAGACTGGATCAGTACTTGAGATGTATTCAGAGAGACGGTTGTAAAGGCTGCTCCTTTTTCTGCAATTTTTTTTTTCCTCAGTGGATTGCACAATAACTTGCAAGCTAAGGTAGGTTTTTTCTAACTGGGTTGCTCACATACTGATTATGTATCTGGAAAGGTCTAGGCCTCTCTTGCTTCACACAGCTCATTGCTAGCAATTTTCTGGTGTGCATATATATTCTCAAATGCATGGAAGCTGAGAAAATTCAGGTGTGTCTTTCTGCATCCATACAGTCTTCACAGTGCTGACAACAGTAAAACCAAGTAGTTTCCTTTGGCAGCAAACCTAAACAGATAGAACCTGGAAGTCATCCAGGAAAGTGATATTAGTAGCACCAAAGTACAGCTCTGATGGAATCATTCTCCCGATCCTAGAAATGCTTTTGAACCTACTGTTCATTGCATTTATCATCCGTTCTGTCAACATGGGAGCAATTAAAAAAAAAAAAAATCTATCTGTTTTGTCAAAGGTGAGTGCATTCCTTCTAGGCATCAGGGTAAATGAAGATCTGCTTTCTGTATCTTCTGCCAGGGTTTGGCGTTGGGTTTTTTTGGAAAGTAAAAGTTATATGAAAGACTTCAATACACAGAAAAATACCTGCAGTCTGAAGGAAAAAATAATTTCCTCCACGTGAAATACTGCTGAGTAGTATTTATGGCCAGCTCCTGGAAGCGGTGTCCTGTGGACAAAATATGGCCCTCTACTCCAGTCAATCAGTTCACAGTAATAGTATTTTCCTTCATATTATTACCAGTGATTGCTAGCATATCTGTTAATGTGCTGCCCTATGAAAGGTATTTGAGAAACCTTCAGAAAGGAACAGGTTTCCTTTCACCTCAGATCACGTGCAGCACAGAACTCAATGCACAACCAAAGACAGTGTCAGAAATGGACTCTCATTGCACCAAAAATATGAATCAGAATAAAATATCTACATGGATATACATATATGCGGAAGTATAATGAGAAAAGGCTTGTGAGGTTTTGGAGGCAATGTCCAACATACATAAAAAGCAAGTGTGAGCAAAAGCATAAAAAGCAATATCTTTTTGCAGCCATGTAAGAGAACTTCTGCTGAAGCTACCTTGGACCTCTGTACCAGCCTCATAATTCGAGCTTTCCTTTGGCACTCTTCACACCCTCTCTCTGCTGCCCAACATACTGTATTTAATGTGCACCTCCTCTAAATACATTTCCTAAAACTGCTCTTATTTTGGTTTTGTTTGTTCTAAGGGGCCTTTGTGAGTCATATGATAGGAGGGAAGATTTAACCGAGCTGCTAAAGGATAATGTCATCTTTAGATCATTCTCATTATAATTCATAAGTACTTCTCCACTTGACAGCTCTTCGGTTGCAGTTTCAATCTTATGCTAGTTTTTTCTTGAGAGCCCTTTTCAATTTTCCACATTGCTAATAGAGCCTGAGGCGAAGGTAAAAATCATTTGGGCTTCTTGAAAGGATCAATAATTTTTGTGTGTCATGCATTTTAGAATACACAGCATCACTGACACAAACGCTGTCCCTGCACTGATAAATGTAACACATCAAATAACATCAGAAGTGAGCACACATTTTTTTAAAAAAATATTCAATAACTAGCTGCGATACCACATGCAGAGAGCAGTGTCAAGTATATCAGAGACAAAGAAAAAAAGGCTTAAAATAAAGTTACCAGAAGATTGATTGAATAAATTATTTGCCAAACACTATCATTTTTTCTTCATTCTGGCTCACATGAGAAACTATGTAGAGCCAGATTATCTAACAGTTTCACCACTTTAGGTTTATACCACGACAAAAGCCGATGGAAAAAAGTTCACTCAGCTTTCCCTGTCACCCACCCAAGCAGTCAAGGATATCTGATCAAGTGCTTAGACATGCTCTGCTCAAACAGTTAGCTCAATAAATTATTCATTCAGCATCATACAGAGCAAATTGTATTTTAGGTGGACAGAATTTTTGCTCGCAGTTCATTCACTTACAAGACAAGCAAGAGACTGCAGCAAAAGAAAGGGAAGGAAAGGATCACTAATATAGAGCTGTGTTTTTCTCAATTTAAAGCATCTAGAAATTGCTTATGAAGCACGCTGGGGCTAACAAATTGAGCACTACCATGCTGGTGTCTGTTTAACCCTTGCCAAGAGCATATCACTTCACTTAAGATATGCTGAAGCCTCTAACAGTCTGAATGTTTCTCAGAGAAAGCAAGTGTTGGAGTTGCGTTAATCAGACCACATAGGAAATGTGGTTTTACAGGAATAATTTTTTCAGAGAAACAAATCACAGGATTGGAGTATAAGGGAGGAGAGAAACATGGCAAAGACAGATTCTTATGTTATTACTTTTTTTTTTCCCAAAGTATACTCCATTCTTTGCCTCTGTCCTCCCTACTACCATTTCCAATATAATTTAGACTGCCTCATCAACTCCCAGTGCCTATGATTTCCAACCTTCATTTTCCTTCTCCACTGCTGTATTCTTGAGACTGAATAGGAAACTGAGAATCAGCACACTTGTTACGATTCTGCGAGCAGCTCCTCTGTGCAGGCACCAGAAAATAAATGAATGTCAAGTATTGATGCATAAGTGTTTAGCATCCGCTGAGTTGATCTTCCCCATACAGCATTCAGCAGAGCAGAGCGCACTGGGTTGTATTTGCATGTCTGACTTTTACCACAATTAAAAAGACTTTCTCTAACTGAGCACACTTTACTGAGGAAAGCTGTAATGAAAGTATCTGAAACTGGACAAAGGCCTTTCACAGAAATTAATTGTCAACAAATATTGTTTAGAAAGTTCCTAAGGAAAAAAAAAAAAATCTCCTATTTGAACAACTAAATATTTTTAAAAAGTGGGTGCTACATCTCATCTCAAATGGAAATATCAAAACTTTCCACTGATTCAAATGCTTCCTCCCCCCGCCCACCCCGCCATGTGGGGAGAATGGAGGAAATAAGAAATGTGGGGAGAACTGTAATACATATTCAGAGAATAAATATCCTGGACTATATTGGGTCCAGATTATTTGAATGAGGCTGAACAAGATGCATAAATTAAACCATCTCAATGTCAGTCTCTGCCCAAAACACTTTTTTTTTTCCCTTGTCATCAGGTGGGGAAGCTCATTCATCACCCTTTTCCCCCAGCTTTTCTAAATTCCTGCACAATCAGTAAGACCAATCCCTGCACTGCTGTAAGTTTTCTGCATGCTGGAAGTAAGAGCTGTGCTTCAGCTTTCGCATCCAGAAGTGCCTCCCTAGCTGGATGCGTGCCTCTGTTTTTTGCTGTCAGGAAGAAACTGAGAGTCTCTGCGTGGCAGAAAAGGAAGTTCCCCAGGGGGAGAGGGCTGGGCACTAAAGATGGGAAACATGCAGGTACTGCCCACATCACTTAATTGGTAAAAGGTCATAACTGGAGTTGTGCCTAAATTGGGTTGGGACCAAGGGTGGAAGGACTGAGTGGTGACCCATTCTCTTCCATGCCAAATGATACACATGCATGGTACTAACTGGAGGGTTATGAGCTACCTTGAGACCCATGTAGCCCACAATTAATGATGATTCTACTCCCCCTCCCAAGGAGTCATTAGTCTGACTGACAGCTCCCCTTCTCCCTATTGATTTAGATAAAATTTGCAAGGTAAAATATGCGATTAACCTATGCTTCACACCTGAGTAATTTTTCCAGTCTGTGAAGGAAAATTGTCTCAGTTCACCACTGCAGAAGTTCAGGTAAACACATCTTCTGTCCTGTGGCTTGCTTTCCTCTGGTTGCACATTTCTCTTGACTAAGATGTTCCTTTGCAGCAAGACTAAATTGTTTCTCCAAAGTTTTAGGAGACATGTCCTTAATAATTCTCAGATTTATTCCTTGCTGTGCTGCCACCCTTTCATCAGATCAGCTTTCTTTAAGCATTGTTTCTGAGCTCATTATTCAACATTTAGCTGAACTGAACTGCATTTACCATTCATTAGGTATTTCTAAGCCAGAGGTGATCATATGATCCAATACTTCTTGGATTTCATTGTAGCTTGTTATGTGCTATGTTCCCATGGTTTAGTGGTATGTTTAAATTTGGCTTTGAATACCATCATTGGGAGCAATTTGTATGAATAGCACAAATTGCAAGACACGAAAGATAATGCAGAGCAGCAATAGGAATCTCTATAGCATCACCTGATCAAGCCAGAATGCTAAAATGATGCTGACAAATCTCCAGTCACTTTGGTGATACAAGGCTGAATCCACTACGTGATAAAATGGGTTTGAGTCCACTGCTATTAGCAGGCTAAATGGCAGAGATTCCATGATGATATGCATTACAGAGACAGTAAGAACAGAGGAGGGGAAAAATCTGCCTCATTTTCCCAAGTTTTTGAATGGTACATTTCCATTTGAATTGAAATGTTCATTTTTATGTTAAAAAAATGAAACAGGTTTTGAAGTGAAAAACAATGATCAAGTCTTTCCTTCCTGCTTCTCTATTTCTCTCCCTCCAAACGGAGGGACTAATTTTCTTTTTAAACCACTCCACCTCTGAGAAAATTACAAAGATAAGAAATATAAGAAATTAAATGAGGGAAGGGAGAAAAGCAAGGAAAGAAAGGAGGTAGAAGAGGAAGCTTGTTTTGCTCTTTGAACTAATAATAAAACTAAATGAGAAGCCTCCTTTTTATTAACAAATCAAACTCATTTATCAGTTACAAAACTTTTCATTCAAACTACCAAACCTTTGCATAGCCTAATACTTTGAGACATGCTTACCCCTTTTCTGCAGTGGGACTCTGCACATTGCAGAAATAATTATTTCTCTGCAGCTTTTTCTCTGCATAAATTCCCTCCTTTAACAGATTTTGGGGTCCATGTTTCTGTGAAAGAGTAAAAGAGAATTTAAAACTGCCTCCTTCTTCATATCTCCAGTTACCTCTGCCTAAGATCATTCTCATCAAGGAGTCACCACAAATCCATGTTTTGTTTTCAAACAACATTTAACATTCAGAGGTAAACTTCATCCTTCTCCGCAGTTTTCTACTGGGATAAATATTGCTCTGAGAGCCATCATGCTGTCGGTATCTTCAGATCCAGTCATGGACTCTGAGACAAGGACTCATCTCTAGAGTAACATCTCCTGGATCTACAGCTCCACACAAGTTATACTAACATTAGTATAACTTCTTCCTATAACTAAATTCTTCTCTCAGTCTCCAAGATATACTAAAGTCTTAGGTTGAGTTTCATGATGAAAACAGATGTTAAATAGTATACAGGGAAAAGGTATTCCAGGTGTCATATTGATTGCCTTCTATAATTCAGACAGCAAACAGTTGAGCTGCTCTGTGACTCATGTTTGGCCAGCTGACTTGCTAGGAAAAAAGTTTTGGAAATCCTGTGATGTTTTCCACTTTCCAGAAATGGAAGAAAAGAGAACATCACTGGCCAAGTGGGACACTTCTGAGTCATCCCTGGTATGGTCAATCTGCCAAGACACATGATATGGGTCGGGAGATAATAAGAGGCAAGGTCATATTAGAAATGCTACAAAAAGGCATGTTTGAAAGTAGACTAGCAGGAAAGATTTATGGCAGTAACTGCAGATACCAACTGAGAAGTATTCCCTAGTTCATCCTGTACTGGTATTTTTCTTGATGACACACATGCATACAAACGACTGAAGGAGGCATTACAATCAAAATCAAAATACCACAAGTGGATTTGTCTTATTGGCAGACAGGAGTCTCATGCGGCTCCCTGAAGAGAATACAAGGTAATGAGATTAGGGATGAAAAATAAGATACTGTCTAAACCCAGAAAAGCAAGCATGGGAGACACCTGAGGGTAGTTGTGGATCATGTCACTTAAGCCCTTTGTTTGCCAACAAGAATGCCAAAGCAAGCTGTGGGATATTTACAAGCAATATATATGTGGATATAGCACACGGAAGGGCTCTGGCACAGTGCCTCCAAAGTACTGTTTAAGGGTTCTTGCTTGTTCTTTTACTTACAGTGTGTCAATATGTTGGTGTAGGCAGGTCTGTGCTTATGAATATTCATGCGAATCTGCTTGTTTCCTATTGTATTTTCACTATTCTGCTGCAGTAACTACTTTCCCATCATGCAGGAGGGAATTTATGTGGATTTTTGAACATGATGGTTCAAATATTTATATCTGTTTATTTTCCTTAATAGTTAGCCTTAATTATATTCTAGGCAACTGCATATTTGTAACCATGCTTCATTATCAGAAATCCCATTTATATATTCATCTTCATAAATCTGATACAATATGCTAAATATTTTATCTTACAATTCCTCCTTAAAAAAACAAAAAAACCCCCCACCCTAGCATATTTTATAAAATAAGATAGTTACATCTAAGGAGAATCAAAAAACATCTCCTCCTATCTTGTGAAAATTTTAATCTTGAGTGCTTGTTTGTTGTCTTTCCATTCTCCTCCCACTCCACTCAAAAACAGAACATAAATTGAAAAAATAAAAACAGTTTACAAAATAAGAGGGGGGTTGATTCAGATCATTGGAAGATAAAAGGAATAATAATATTAATTCAATAAATTGAGTATTGTTAATGTTATGTCAGAACATCCCTTGACAAGTCTTCTGTGGCTTGACTGAGTCAGGATTTTTGAGGCTGAAAAATGTGATTAAAGCACTACCCAAGCCACTCTCCCTACTTCTGTAAAGTACGCAGGAAGATCCAAGCGGAAGCTGGGGCATAGACCAAATTAATAACTTGTTCAAGCCCACACAAGAGATCTGTCTTTTCTTAATGATGTCATTGTTCAGCTGGCTTATTATCTGCAGGAATTTAAAATCCATATTACCACATAAGACTACCATATAGTTTTCGCAGAGAGGACAAGTTTGTAGACAGCATACTTATGCCTTATATTTAACTGCAAAATCTTTTAACATATTCTAATCCCATGAATTCAAAATTTAGTATCTGAATTTTTTTTTGGATGAGATACTAAATGCAACAAGTCCCACAGAAAGGTTCAGGCTCTGCTTCATAAAGAGGTAGTAAAAGAGATGTAAATAAACTCTCCAGTTTCTAGAGAAGGACACGGTATTCTATTAGCTCTGTACAGGTTTTAATATTTTTCTGAGCATGAATATCTGAAAGCTGCCACATAACCTACATATATAACTATATTTATTTCTGGGTACATATTTGTATATAAACATATACGTACATATACATAAAGTCTAGATAATTACCTGTGTATGTTCAGATACATATATACACTTATGCCAGTGTGCAAATATAAATGCATACAAAGGAAATGGAGATTAACTTCGAGTGCCAGGTTCTACAAGATTTTGGACCTCAGAGCTTGGAAGAAAGGACTTTCCAGAGCCAAATAAACAACAGATATATAAAAGAGGTGCTAGACTGAAGCAGATAAAGCAGACTCTGCTTTATCTCTGAGCTGCTTGTTCAGCCTGAACATAGGCAAACCTGATCTGCAGTTTCAGATAAAATGACCTATTTTCCTTCTTCTAAAAGGGTCTATTTCTCTTTGTTTTGAAGGCAATTTTCCTGAAATCAAGGGTATCAGTGGTGGTTTCCATCATCATCATTATTATTATTACTATTACATCAAAAGACTCTCAGTTTCCCCTTTCATTCTGCTTTATGTAGACTTTCACCATAAACAAACACTTTCCATCTTATCAACCATCTATAATAGAAGAGAGGTAGAACTATATCTATAAGCAGGACATGGAGAGGTTGAAAACTGTATTTAATCTTGGGTAAGAAGTAACAAGATTCAGACACAGGCTAGACTGCAGAAAGCCAGGGGAGACTATGGTGGTAAACCTGGAGGACACATAGGACAGTGATACTGCACCTAAAAGTGATGAGAATTAGGGAGATTGTGGGAGGAAAAGCAGCTCACTGTTTGGTTTCCTTGACATTATGACACAGATTAGTCATTGAATCAGAGGGCTGAACAGAATAAGCAAGAAGAAAAGAGGGAGGGGAAGAGGTTAGTACTACTGAAAACAAGTTGAAATCTAGTGAGAGAACAGACTAAACTGTGGTGACAGAAATCAGACCCCATGGCCTGCGTGGAGGTCTTTCTGGATGCAATCTTTCTTCTTGCCAGAAACAGCAGTAAGCTCTTGAGCTGAGGGCTCAGAAGGTGTAAGGGTAGCTAATTACGTTCCTTTCTAGGCAACTTCTTTAATATTCTTAAAATGGGACATAATCAGTACAAAGAATCTACCCCTGACACCACAGAAAAAAATTCTATGCATGAATTATGCAGTGAAACAGGGACAGTTTAATCATAGCAGATTCCTTTAGTTCATCACAGTGTCTTTTCTTGGTATTGCAGAGCATCAGGGGTTCACTATCCATCATTAAATGAGAAATGATAGAAAGTCACAAATTTCTTGGAAAGGATTACATGCAAGAGCCAAATTCCTAATGAGTCATCTTCCAAAAAATTATAAATATCTGGTTAAGCAGAATATTGGAGCTACTCAATCTTCGAATATTTTATTTCTTCCCAAAATAAAAAGAGTATCATAAAGGCAATAATAAAATATAACAATGGAAATGAATGGATTTCATCAGGGAACTGTTTGATTCCACCACCTGATTTTTGTTTTATTTTAGTAATTGTAAAGTACTGGTTTCTATAAAAGAAATGACATATAAAACATTTTCCTGCTCTGTACAAAGAACTGAAGGTATGCAAACATACAAGTTGTCTGTTAAAATGTCATATATAGATAAATGCACACACACTGACATTAAAATGTCAGTAGAAAGATCTGGACATACCTATTCAAGGTCTTATTTCAAGTGTTCGATTTACAATAGGAAATTGTGAACTGAATAGCCACAAGAATTCAAGAGCAGCATATGTTGAGGATATGACGTATCTATAAAGAATGCTCAGTCCTGATGATGAGACATCTATATTCCACCCTCCACCCTTTGCTGGATGCAGAGGGCAAGATAGTCAGCAAGGATGAGAAGGCTGAGGTACTTAATGCCTTCTTTGCCTCATTCTTCAATAGCAAAAGCAGTTATCCTCAGGGTATTCACCCCCCTGAGCCAAAAAACAGGGACGAAGAACAGAATAAACCCCCTACAATCCAGGAGGAAGCAGTTAGTGACCTGCTACGCCAACTGAATAGTCACAAGTCTATGGGGCCGGATGGGATCCACCTGAGAGTGCTGAGGGAGCTGGTGGAGGAACTTGCCAAGCCACTCTCCATCACTTATCAGTGGTCATGGTCAACAGAGGAAGTCACAGGCGAGTGGAGGCTTGCCAATGTGACACCCATCTGAAAAAAGGGCCAGAAGGAGGATCCAGGCAACTACAGACCTGTCAGCCTGACCTCAGTACCAGGAAAGATTATGGAACAATTCATCCTGAGTGCACTCACATGGCAAGTGAAAGACAAGCAGGGGATCAGGCCCAGCCAACATGGGTTCATGAAGGGCAGGTCCTGCCTGACCAACCTGATCTCCTTTTATGACCAGGTGACCCACCTGGTGGATAAGGGAAAGGATATGGATGTTGTCTATTTGGACTTCAGTAAGGCCTTTCACAGTCTCCCACAACAATCTGCTAGAGAAGCTGGCAGCCCATGGCATTGACAGGTGGACTCTTTGCTGGCTTAAAAACTGACTGGGTGGTCGAGCCCAGAGAGTTGTGGTGAACGGTGTTAAATCCAGTTGGTGGCAGGTCTCAAGTGGTGTTCCCCAGGGCTCAGTTTTGGGACCAGTCTTGTTTAATATCTTTACTGATAATCTGGACATTGATTGCGCCTTCAGTAAGTTTGCAGACGACACCAAATTAAGCGAGAGTGTTGATCTGCTTGAAGGTAGGAAGGCTCTACAGAGAGATCTGAACAGGCTGGGTCGATGGGTGGAAACCAATGGTATGAGGTTCAACAAGTCCAAGTGTTGGGTCTTACACTTGGGTCACAACAACCCCAGGCAACGCTACAGGCTTGAGGACGAGTGGCTGCAAAGCTGCCTGGCAGAAAAGGATCCTGGTGTACAATCAGCTGAACACAAGCCAGCAGTGTGCCCAGGTGGCTGAGGCAGCCAATAGCATCTTGGCCTGTTTCAAGAAGAGCTTGGCCATCAGGCCTTGTACCCAGCTCAACACTGGTGAGGCCCCACCCTGAGTATTGTGTTCAGTTTTGGGCACCACAGTATAGGAGGGACATTGAGGTGCTGGGGCATGTCCAGAGAAGGGCAATGAAGCTGGTGAGGGGTCTAGAGAACAAGTCTTATGAGGAGCAGCTGAGGGAATTGGAATTGTTTAGCCTGGAGAAAAGAAGACTGAGAGGAGACATTATCGCTCTCTACAACTACCTGAAAGGAGATTGTGGCAAGGTGAGGGTCGGTTCTGAAGTAACAAACAATAGAACAAGAGGAAAAGGCCTCAAGTTATACCAGGGGAGGTTTAGATTGGGTGTCAGGAAAAACTTCTTCATGGAAAGGTTTGTCAAGCATTGGAACAGTCTGCCCAGGGAAGTGGTGGAATTGCTGTCCCTGGAGGTATTTAAAAATATGAGTAGATATGGTGCTGAGGGACATGGTTTAGGGGTGTTTTCATAGAATCATAGAATGGTTCGAGTTGGAAGGGACCCCAAAGATCATCAAGTTCCAACCCCCCTGCCATGGGCAGGGACACCTCTCACTACAGCAGGTTGCTCAAAGCCCCATCCAGCCTGGCCTTAAACACTTCCAGGGATGGGGCCTCCACAACTTCCCTGGGTAACCTGTTCCAGTGCCTCACCACCCTCACAGTAAAGAACTTCTTCCTAATATCTAATCTAAATCTCCCCTCTTCCAATTTAAAACCATTACCCCTTGTCCTATCACTAGACTTCCTGACAAAGAGTCCCTCTCCAGCTCTCCTGTAGGCTCCCTTCAGATACTGAAAGGCTGCTATCAGGTCTCCCCGGAGCCTTCTCTTCTCCAGGCTGAACAGCCCCAGCTCTCTCAGCCTGTCCTCATAGGAGAGGTGCTCCATCCCTCTAATCATCTTAGTGGCCCTTCGCTGGACCTGTTCCAACAGTTCCATGTCCTTTCTATGTTGAGGACTCCAGAGCTGGACACAGTACTCCAGGTGGGGTCTCACAAGCGCAGAGTAGAGGGGGAGAATCACCTCCCGTGCCCTGCTGGCCACGCTTCTTTTGATGCAACCCAGGATACGGTTGGCTTTCTGGGCTGCCAGCGCGCACTGCCGGCTCATGTTGAGCTTCTCATCCATGAGCACTCCCAAGTCCTTCTCCTCAGGGCTGCTCTCCAGCCATTCTCTGCCCAGCCTGTATTTATGCCTGGGATTGCCACGTCCCAGGTGTAGGACTCTGCACTTGGCTTGGTTGAACTTCATGCCATTTGCATTAGCCCACCTCTCAAGCCTGTCCAGGTCCCTCTGGATGGCATCCCTTCCCTCCAGTGTGTCAACCGCGCCACCGAGCTTGGTGTCATCGGCAAACTTGCTGAGGGTGCACTCGATCCCACTGTCCATGTCTCCAACAAAGATGTTAAATAGCACTGGTCCCAGTACTGACCCTTGCGGGACACCACTCGTCACTGGCCGCCACGTGGACATTGACCCATTAACCACAACCCTTTGAGTGCGGCCATCCAGCCAGTTCCTTATCCACCGAGTGGTCCATTCATCGAACCCGTGACTCTCCAATTTGGAGACTAGGATGTCATGCGGGACAGTGTCAAATGCTTTGCTTAAGTCCAGGTAGATGATGTCCGTTGCTCTGCCTTTGTCCACCAAGTTCGTGGCAGTATCGTAGAAGGCCATCAAGTTTGTCAGGCAGGATTTGCCCTTGGTGAAGCCATGTTGGCTGTCTCCAATCACCTTATTTTCCATGTGCCTTAGCAGAGATTCCAGGAGGATCTGCTGTATGATCTTGCCAGGCACAGAGGTGAGACTGACTGGCCTATAGTTTCCTGGGTCCTCTTTTTTTCCTTTCTTGAATATCAGGGTTATGTTCCCCTTTTTCCAATCCACAGGAATTTCAAGTTTCAATTTTCAGTTTTCAATTTTCAAATTTCAGTTTTTGGCAGTGTTAGGCTGATGATTGGACTCAATGATCTCAAAGGTCTCTTCCAACCTAAGTGATTCTGTGATTTGATATCAAGGTGGAGGAAACAACATTTAGATGACAGAATGAAAAAAACTAAATTCCCCCTAAAAGAAGGGGAAGAGTGAGAATTTATTTTCACCACTTCTACATACTTTTCAGTATTCAAGTCTATTAAGAGGTATAAATACTTTTCTTCTAGTTGAACCATTCTGGCTTCTGATAACGTTTACTGGAATGTTTGACTTTAGTGATCATACAGAGTACTCATTTCAGTTTACAATTGCTTAAGTGCGCTATTGCTTTTCTAAACAATATGCGAAGAATTAAATTCTCTGAACTCAACTGAAACATATTCATACTGTAAAACCTAACCCCGGTAGTCCTAATGAGACTCTGTAGCCATTTGCTTTTCAAACTACAGAGGCAGGTATTTAAATGTTAAATAAACAGAGCATCAGGCACAGAAACATAGTGTGACCTGAAAAATGAAGATAATTTCCCCAAAGAATCTTAGAAACAGCACTAGAAGTGCTTTCCCACTTGTTCTCATCAAAACTGACCAACAACCTTAGAAAACCATTCAGACATTTCTAGAAGACATCCATCTGAGATAAATGCTTTACTGACCTGTAAAATACCAGTGCTCTTCTGTGTTCAGAAAGGTCTTTGCTATTACCTTACTTATTTGACAGACACTTACTTCTGCCAGCATTTCAATATTTGAGGGACTCAGCTTTTAATCTAGCTGAAATGATACCACAACACCTAGGTAGCTTGATGTTGCAACCTGCCAGATATCAGATCTTTGACAAGTTGGTGTAATTGAAATTGCTCTACCTAGAAAAGAGAAATTGAGGACAAAGCTCGGGAAGAGCAGCAGGGGAAGAGCAGCCATTGCTGACACTGTTGCTATCAGGAGGGGGAAGACTGAAAACAGTAGTTACCGCAGATGGGAACATCCAAACTCATGAAAGAGATAGTCCTATTTCTTTCCCGTTTGCACCTCAAACCTGTTCCATTGCCAGCCACCAATTTTCCAGTGCTCTAGCAGAGATAAAATAGACATGACATTATTCTGAATTCCCCTTGAAACTCTTTTTAATTAAATCTTTCCTTCTCCCCAGGGAAGCTTAATCAAAAAAGCAACCCATCAAATTACTGACTTAACATAGGCAGATTCGCTCTAAGCCTTGCTCATTTGCATAGCTGATGACTGTTTCACTTTGTTTTTATCTTCTTGGTCACTTCAGTGAATGAAGTGAGGTTATGTGTTATTTTTAAGTATGAATATAAGAATTATTTGCTAGTATACATATGTAAGAATATTACAGGAAGCAGTTTTTAATCATTCTGACAAAATTATCATGAAGTGGAATAATCATATGGTTGTATCTGGCTTTAAACATACTAGTGTTAGTCTCAGATTTTCTCTTTGGTACTCTGCTTTGTACAAGAATAGCCTCAGTGAAATAAATGGACTTATTGATTAATGTAGTGCTTTGGTGCATCATGAATGACTCCCACCTTCGTTCATATATTTACACCCAAAAGTAGGTTATAGGCATGGGAAGGAGGAAGGTTTTTCCATCACCATTATTTCCTAGTTGAATAAAATCTACAGGCATAAATAGGTTGTGGATAGCTAGGAAGAACTAAACTTTGCTGCCTTCAGTATCAGCTTAGTGAGTTCCCTATTTCTTAGTTAAGAGCTATTCCTAAAAGACTTTTCATTCTTTGAGTGTTGAAGGATTGGTTTACTAGTCCCAGACTAGAACAGTCTGGCTGTTCTCATCAAACAAGCTATTTCCTCAAAGATATCAAAGACAATCACCCATCAGTGACATACTTAGAAATAAGCTGAAGAAGCAGGACATACTGTAGTATTCAGAGCAGAGACTCCACTGTTATCATCACTGGCATAAAGAGATCCTCCTGCTAGGTTGAAGACCTCGTGTTTCGCACTTACTAACACAGAAAACCCATTCCTATCCTGAACGAGTCTAAATCAATTACTCTTCTCTGTGCGTCTTGTGGAAGAGAAGAACAGGCATTTCCAGCTGTGAACTGTTTTTCTCCCTGCCTGAACACCGAATTAAGTGACTGTCTTGGAATTTAAAAAGCTTAGCTTGAACATGACTTTATAGATTTGCTCTAAGTTTCCACTAAGGTTATAGTTTTCCTTAATGGAAGAAATAAAAAAGAATAATCCTTTTCTTGTGCAGTTCTTTTGGCTATCTCAGGATGGTACTTTATAGTTATATTTAACTGGTTATTATTCTTTAACTTAACATGAACACCTCATTTCCATCACTGAATTTTAGTTTGGCACCAGTGCCGGCAACTCAGTGCAAACTTGCAGTGCATGTAGGGAGCAAGTTGGCGTTACCCATGTGCCTTATAGAAATGACCAGAAGGGCACAATGCCCAAAAAAAAAAAAAAGTATGTTAAGTATTTGTTTTCCTGGCTCACAGCCAACCAGCCCATAGCTCTTACATTGAAGACTGCACAACTGTGGATTTACGCAGAGATCCTAAATTTGTTGCATACAGACCCCTATGGAAGTCAATAGGGAGAGCCGGCACAATCCCAATGGTTTAAAGACTCCATTTTTTGATGCAGTTAGTACTTTTAAAAGAAATGTGCTGACAGCATTATTGCTTATATTAAGTTAATGCCTAGCATAAAGGCCTCTTTCTCTAACCTCTGTGATTAGGTGTACATCTGTATACACTAGAAGAGATGAACATTTAGCCCCAGTGAGATAAACCAGGTAAACTCAAGCTCAAAGCAATTAAACACGTCACCTAGTAATGCCCAGGAAAACTTTCAGAAAGTCAAGCACCAAACCCGGACCTTTCAAATTTGAAGATGGTGCCTCTCCTCTCACACCTACACTTTCATCCTAGCACTTAGGACTTTATGTTAATTTTCTTATGCTACATTTTTCAGTGCAGCAGAAAAACAGATAATTACACTTGTAATTGTGGTGTTCCCTTGTAAAGTCTGTCAGGTGTTAGAATACTGACGCCTGTGCTAATTAGATGAAGTTGCAAAAAACAGGCTCTACAAATCAGACACTACTAAGGTTTGGGGGTGGGGGGAGGTTGGAGAGGGTAGGAAGAAAATCTGTTGTGTTATAGCTCTGACTCACTGTCTGCTTGTTATCAGAGAAAGGCTGTCAAATCAGGACTTCCTTATTTAATTCACACAAGTCATTGATGTCTGGACCCAGTGTCAGAATTGGTGGGGTTTGGTCTGGGCCTGTCAAAGCAAGTGAAATAATGTATTTGCTGTGAATTGTGATGACTCATGGAGGTTGATAACTCTTTCCATAAGCTAAAGTGGAAAAAGACTTATGATTTAGTGAATGATATTTTTTCTACCTATTTTGCTGAGGTAAACCTCTTGTATACTGGTTCACCTTGCCCAACTGCAGTTCACAAGCAAAAGCGCAGATGAAAAGCACATCTTCATCGCTTGTCTGAAAAACTGTTTAGGCTTTTGCAAGCACCCAGTGATGAATATGGGTGTATAAAGGAGATTGTAATCCAAACTCATAATGATGCAGTAAATAGACTGCTTTGATTCATGCACAGCCTCTCTGCAGGAGGCCCCAGGGAATGGTACCAGCTACCAGATACAGATTTCAAAAAAAGAAGAGTTTATAATTTGCAAACAAGTCTAATGTTATAGGTAATTTGTCTAATGTTAGTCATTTTAGGGAAATTTGGAACTCAGGAATGACTGATAATGCTAGTTTTCAGCCTGATTCAGTTCATCTTTTCCTCCCCATAATACCTGGTTCCAGCCTATATGCTTCATATGAATGGCAAAGCCAAACACTTAAATTCTTTGGTAGCTTTCATAGAGCATAGAAACCATACAGTAGCTCTCCACCGGGAAACTGGGCCAGAAAACAAAGGAAAGGACTCAATGCATTTCTTCAGAGCAGAGAGACAGGGATGGGAAAAACTGTGGGATTTAATTTTAAATGTTATCTATGTGAGCTTTTGTACAATGTCATGAGCAACATCATGTACCAAATGTTACTAACAAAAAGCTAGCTATATGTTTTCCAGGTTGGAAAACAAGCTTTCATCTGTCCACCCAGGAGGACCAGCAATGTCAGCTCATACCTGTCTGGAAGACAGGCAACTAGGAATACCTTTATAGTGACAGCTCTTTAGAGCATTTAAAATGTTTTCTGTAATGTTTGTAAAAAATTATCACAATGTAATTCTATGTGTTATAGTGCCTAGTATTCACCTTGACTCAACAGGAGTACCCACGAAACAGAACAACTGCTGGTAAAAAATAAGAAGAATGCAAAAGGGTATGCAACTTTAACTTATTATATTGTCAATAAGTTAGATACAAGGTTGATTTAGAACTTGATAAAAGAGCAGGCCAATGTACTTTCATATGATGTACTCAAAAGGAGCAGCAACCATCAGGAAAATGAATAGTTCTTCATACTGACAGGTGCAAACACATCTTGCATTGCATACATTGCCAGACAGGTTTTAAGGAGAATAAACTTCACAGCAGAACAATAATAAGGATTTACACACTGGATGAACTGACTTCCGAGGAAAAGATGATCTGAAATTCAAGTACGAGTCATTCCCTTCATTTTCAAGAACTTTAGACCACGTTCAAGATGAACTGTGTCTGCACAAGAATTCAGTAACTGTCCAAGAATAATGAGAATTAATATTACATATAAGATGAGCTCTGCACTTAAGAAGCAGATCTGGGAAAAAGGAATCTGATAATCTTTAAATATCTGAATGCTGCAAGCTACATCTGATTGAAATTCATCAAATTTTCATTTTCTTTTCCAAACATACAGTCTGTGTGAAAAATGCCATAGCTGTTTAATCTTGCTAGGGGTTGCTGAAGGAGGTTCTTCCTCTAAAATTAAAATACAAACTATTTGTTACAAAATTAAAAAATGAAACAACACAAACCGACACCTCTGAATTTCTCAGGGTAGGTAAGAAGAAATCCAACAGCACTGTTCTTTCTGTGTAAAACTTCTCTTCTCCCTTCTCTCTGCTGTTCCGTTTATTGTCCACATAAACAGTTGCACCAAGGATAGGGCAGCCTACAGGTAAAGCGCCCACCTAGAATCCAATACATCCAAGTTCATATTCTATTTTGTTTAGAGACTTCCGAAGTAGCTTCAGACAAAACACTTCAGCTCTGCTGAAGCACCAACCTCTGTAGAGGCACCAAGGCTCCTCTTCCTGTTGACGTGACTGTCCAGGAGCAGATAGGCAGATGTCCACCAGGATTATCTGAGTACGCAGCATCCTGCATGTTCCAGAGCGTGTGCTATGGCTAGGAAAGGTTCACTGGGGGCATCTTCACAGACACGTAGAGACCATGGGAAGACCATGAGCCCTTAGAGCTACTAAAAAGCTGCTATCATTACTCATCGAGGTAGTTTCCCAGGATTATTTAAAAGTGGTCTGAAGGCCAGCTTTAGAGGACCATATCCTGTGAACAGAAGTTCCCTCTCCATTTTGCTTGCTATTACTGTTGAGTTTAGCTTACCCTCTGCACTGTGGAGAATGAGTGCTCCTTAGCTCATTATCCTGTGGGGCAGACATTTCTCATAATCTATTAAATATTTACACCTTCATATAGCAAGTAATGCTGCTAACTTGTTTGACTTAAATTATACCCCACTGGCAAATCAAATTAAAGAAGATTTGAGTAAATCTGCCTTTTAAAACAAAAGCTGATTTTCTCCGTGTTCAGCCATTTGTGGGATTAACTTTTTTAATGGGTTCTTATGTGCACAGTGTTTTTGTTTTCATGGATACTAGAAGAGGATGAATTATTCATCAGGGAGGGAAAAAAAATCTACAAGATGCATTTTCATAGCATATTTAGTCCCTTTTGTCCTATTCATAAATCAGTCCTGATTACTACAAATGAATGCGTTGCTCCTAACGGTTCACTGATGACTCACTTGGACCATTAATTCAGACCTCCTCACCAAGTGCATTAGGAAGCTGCCACTAGTCATGGGAAACTGGGAGATAATCCTTTGTGACCTCCCCTCTTTCCCTGTCCTGAACAGAGAGAACAGAGTCCCTCTCCTGCTCCTTTCCTTATGCATAGTTTTATAGACACACCAGATATTCTCCAGTAAAAAAAATATGCCATTTTCCCTCTTGCTCCAGTGATAACTTTGCATGGAGGCAAGGAATAAAATAGCCTTATTAATGCTCAGTAAATTGTTTATATGACCTAGAAGGAGGACAGAGTGCAATGGGTCATAGCATGTACATCAGAAGCAAGGGTAGTTTAGACCCAAACATAGAGAGACATCACTGAATTAATATGGGAGTGACTGCAGCTATGTCACTGGTGACATAGATCATGAGGTATTTTTGTCTGTTCCTGGACTGCTGATGAACTGTCATCAGTGAAGAACCATTGTCATCAAGGAACAATGCCTCACCATTTAGAGCAGAAGTAAATGGAACTTGCCAATTCTTATCCAGGCAGTACAGCATTTATCAACTCCTTATTGCCCAGCTGGGAACAAAGAGAGGATTCTACCCATTTGAAAATTATTATTATTATTTACTACTATATTGGCAACACAGTGCACTGAATAGTTTTAGAAGAAAAATTTATGCTCCAGAACTCCTGAGGGCCAACACTCAACCCTTCTCAATACACACAATAAAACAGGGAATGAAAACACATTTATTTCCTTTCCAGTCCAATTCCTACTGTGCAACAATGGTTAGTATTGAATACCATCCTGTTTCATGCATTGGAGCTCTATACTAAACTCTAATTACTGATGTCAAAAGGGAAGTGTTCCCTAGAATGATACCATAGTTATTCTTCACAGTTTTCAGTGCTGTGGGTGTTGCTGAATATCTTTTGAGTATTTCTGGGTACCAGGCTGAAAGGAGCAGAGTGTGTCCCAGTGCAACTCTATGCTCTTTTATCCTATAAAGATCACACAGACCCCAGCAATTCACAGTTTGGAAAAGGGTGCACTAACACTAGCCACTAAAAACCTTTTATAGTCTAGAATGGCATTGAATGAGCAATTACAAAGTTAGCTTTTCCTTGTTATTGCTCTTATGAATCTATATAACAGTGATGTTCATTAGGAGTACCCCTTCACCTCAAATTTGAAGTTGTGTCATCCAGCATGGAAACAATGTTGGCACGTTATAAGCTAATTACTGCTGTAATGTGTCTGATGTTGGCTATGACAAAAGGGAGTCACAGAGACTCTTCCCAGCAAGCCTCCGGTGCCTACATCCAACTCGTTGATAAGCCAGCATCTATGGTCAGGAATCTGAAATCCCCTGTCCCAATACAAGCACACCAACACAACTCTGGTGCTGAAACAACCTCCATATCTTGAATCACAGTGATGTTAATGAATGTTACTTTAAATTTAGTTTCTTAGGTAATCATCACTAACGCCAAAACAGAAATCATTGAGCTACTGTTACCCAAAGCCAGTTTCAATTAGGCTCAAACAGAAGGGAAAAGTCTACTAGTTCACTTAAAAATCCATTTGCACCCTGGTACACTAGAAACCTCCTTCCATCCACAACATGATGCCACATAGGATTCTGATTCCAAGCCTGAGTCCTCTTTCTGCTTTGGTATGTGCATAGGATGAGGAAAAATGTTACACTGAAACAGAGGGAGACTAGTGCACCAATGCTGCTTTTGCCTTGTGAATCCTTTCTTGACACTTCTAATACTAAAGCCTTCTCCTCAACCAGGAAACAGTCTCCAAATACAGAGTCTGAAAGAGTAAAACAAGCTTCTGTTCCAAAATTATTTCCACAGACTACTCCTGTCATGGAAGAAAGAAATCTTTTTATCACAGATGTCCATGAACTCATGACATACTATTGCCCTGTCTGCAGCACCCTTCTGGCATTTGGGGTTATTCAATGCCTGTACAGGCTGAGACCTCTGGAGTTGTACTAGGTTGAACACTGGTGAAGTCTTTATTATGGTAGAGAAACACTGGATTAAAGAAAAAGCTACCATTACCCAGAAGACTGCTTTGTTTCTCTGAGCTTTGTATCTTATTTTCTGTTAAAGTACTAAAACTGTACACTAAAAAAAAAATCAACTCTGCAGGCTTTTAATTCACAGGTTACAAAATACAACAATAATTGAACCAACAAGTACTCTAATACCTGTTCAGTATTGTAAATAGGTAGGATCATGCAGACTTCCACTGCTTTGTTCAGAAACTGTGTTGATAATCTCTGAACACAAGCTTCTGGAGGAAATGGACCAAGCTATCTAAATCCTAGCAGATGTTCGTAAAAATATAGAGACATAGTTAGTATCATGCAGAGGCAAAACACAGCCAGAAAAATGGGATTTCCTCTCCTGGAATACAGATCAGGCAAGACTCTTCATGACATTTACAAATGGCTTCATGCTCTCTCTTTTACTAAGTTACTTTTTTTTTTTGAGCACATTCAAGCTAAAATCTGAAATATTTTCCCTGTATCTATTTAGAAGGGCAGTTAGATCACCACACCGTGAACCATCACTTTTTAACTGTTTAACAGAACAGTTAATTAAAAATAAATAAATCAATGTTTTGGCATCCCTTTTTTTCCTCTAGATTCTATATTGTGTTGTTTTCATCATTTAAAACATCATCAGTTGCACTGATCCAGTGAACAGATGGCATTATCAGCCCACAAGAATCTGCACAGGGCAATCAGAAAATTCAGGAGACAAGATTAATACAAGGAAATTAATTATCAATGATATCAGTCGAGCACTGTGTACAAAAAAAATGGTTTTCCTCTGACTCTACAGAGACATACTAATAGGCCTACTGATGCTTCCCGCTCTACCAAGTGATGCATTCAAAACCTCCACAAATTTTCTGTAATTTTAAACCTTTATTACATCAGGATTATACCATTCTCTTCCCCTCTTTCTTGGTCTGTGTAGAGGGGGTTTAGTTGAGAATGAAAATAAAACAGTCCATAACTCTTAAAGACACTTTACTGAGAGCAGAAAGAAAATGTTCATGCAGATCTACCAGTTATTCTGGTTTTGTACCTTCCCCTTCTGCATAGACCCAGAAGAAATATGTCCAGTGAGAATCACATCCTATACACATGGTGCAAATGTGTCCTATATATCAGTAAGACAGCAGCAGAGCGAAAAAGTGAATGCTACAGGACCAGAATATCTTTCCCCCAATTTCGGGGTGCAAAAAGCCCAGTCCTTTATTTGAAGGACTATAGACAATCCATTCTCTTGAGCACTTGGTACGACTCCAGAGGTAGGTAGGCTGAGGCAAAGCAGATGCATATAGAAAGCCTGACACATGCAATGCTGGCAGATATACCTGTAATCATGTTTCTCCCATTCTCACCTCTTTCTGAGCAGGGGGGCTAGTTAAAACAGTAATTCAAGTTTGCCAGATTAGCTGAAACCTATCACATCTATAGAAAATGCATTTGAGAGGCTAAAAATAAATAAATAGCATCCCACACTCCCTTTGGATTCTTATTCATTTCAGTATTCAGCTATCTGAACTCCACTTGCTTCAAATAGCAGCTGAGAAAGGGAAGGGAGGGGAAGAGGAATCCATGGATTTAGAAAATATTATATATAACAGGGCAAATGTGAATACGATCTAACAACAAAACACACAACATGATCGCACCATATGGGATCAACTCAATTGGCCCCAAAGGACTTATTTTAGGTACTTAAATGTATAATCAATGTGAGAATCTATCTCCAGGCTTGCATATGATATGCTGCCTAAGTTTCCAATTGGTAAAAGAATGATTACAGTGATTAAAAAACGTTCACCAGTCCTACAGTCACTGGGGTGCTGGCAAAAGCCTGTACTTGCCATGTGCTGGGAGAGCTTCACAAGTGTGTTGTTCTACCCAGAATCACCATATTTTCCACCTGAAGTCTATACTTTGTACAAATGTACCACGCACATTTGAAAACAATTTGTTCTTGCTGTTAATTTATATGAAAAAATCCTGCTGCATTTGCATGACATTAAGAGAAAAAAATAAATTGTCCAAGCAGACAATGTATTTGATACTGCAATGATAATAACCCTGGATAGATTCCTGTGGGCTGGCAATGCCATCTGCCTAGTGGATACAGAATCCAAAGACCATTGTAGTCCATGGAAAGACTGTCTTTAAGACTGGTTCAAAGCCAAGGAGTGCTAGTTGAGTCAAACCGATTGAATGCTAGATAATGACAGCTGTGCAAGAGAGGCACTGATCAGCAGTGGGTCCCTTGGACTTTGCCGTGGCAGGAATCTCATTCACAGCCTTTCTCTCAGGAAATCTCATTATTCTGACCCATTTCTTCATTGTTGCATCTGAAGGCATGAAGACATTTGTATCTATTTTTCTCCCTGTATGGAACCAAAAGGAGGACAGCGTGCCTGAATACTAGTCTCTTGTAAAGAATATTTAAGTACTGGAGCCAGAGGAAAAGTCAGAGACGTGTGTCTGATCCACTTTACTCAGCCTGCAAGCAAATGAGCCACAGACTGAGATCGGATGATCAATATTCTACCTATTTCAGCAGATCTTTTCAAAACTTAGCATTTCTGACCACATGGGTAGAAAGGTCACTGTTTAACAGACCTCTTGCCTTTACCACTGTTGATCCGACAGGTCTCATTCATGCTGTTACAAGTCCCAAATATACCTACTGATCTTGAGGGCCTCAAGTATCCAGAGTCAAATTTTCTCCTGTAAGTTTTGACTTACACTTGTCTGACTCTTGCAGTTACCATCAATTTACATCACTGTAAAGGAAGACTAAAATCACAATCAACACTTTTGTTGCCTAAAAAAAACCCCTCCTTGTCTGAGAAAATGTTTTCTTCAAATCCTAAAAGATCAATTTTCTATTTCAAATTAAACAGAAATATATATACAATAATTACAATAAGTAGTTCAATAGGAGATCTGATCCTACCACACACAGAATTTCTGCAGCTTCGACTGACAGTCATGACAGGTTTAAGTAAAAGGTTTGAAAGTCTCATGATCATGCTGGTGGACTGGGATAATAAACGCTAGTGATTCTATAGTAGGAAGAGGAAGCTATGTTCAGGAACAGAAACATATAATCTTTTTTGAGAATAACTTTTGCAACTGGAGTAAGAATATACCACTTCTCCAGGAGTTGTTTTAATCTGATACCTCTTTACAGCTGTGTGAGAAAAGTCAGTGAAGACAGACATGAGTAAGGAAGAGGCAGCCATAAGGTGTAAAATAACAATGGGAAAAATTTCTAAGATACACAGAACGAAACCAGGTGGAGGACAGTTAACCAGAAATGCTCCCGCAATTCTTTTCCACAGCTGCAGACTAGCCCTGAACTGCTATGTCAAAGTAGTTGGGGGAGATATAAATTAATTTCTCTTTCCATATTTTCACTATTTCTCCATCCCTCCAACTTTAAAAAGGAAAAAGAAAAAGAAGAAAATTACATTCAACTGGAAATCTAGAATTGCCAAAGCTACTAAGGTTTCCAGATCACAGAATATGCTGCTAAAGGGCAACTAATTTGTTATAAAGCAGGCAAGGCTTTTTGTCTCCTTGTCTACCTGATGAATGTAGAAGTTTTAGTTTCCCCAGATATCGTATGCAACACATTTCCAATGTAACGTACAGGGCTATTTATTCATTTTCTAGTAATTAGTATCCTGGGGAGAAATCCTATTGCCACTCTATTTACCTAATGTAATAAATTATTGCAAAAGGCAAAGTGGGAGGAATTTCTTATGTTTTATTAGCATTTGGTAATTTTGATCCTTCTAATGATGTCTACTGACCCCTAGCCTGTAGCTGTGTTTCAAAGCAATTTCTTCAGCAATTCTTTGTTTAATTAAAAACTATTACCAAAGAGGAAATTGGAACCAAATCTCTCAGTGGTGGGGAAGATTTTGACTTACTCAGTATTTTTACATTACAGAAACTAAATAATGAGAGGAGAATCATTTTTAAGACTTTCCTAATTTAGAAAGGAAAAAAATCCCCAAAATCGATTAATGTTATGTTAGAAATTAGGAAGAAAACTAAACAAGTTGCATTCTTCCTCCCAGAACCATACCCCTTTTCCACTGTAAATACTGTCCCCAGTTCTGTTCTTGTTTGCAAAACCTGACAGAAAAAAGGCTGTTGAAGCCACTGTAAATATACTAGTACAGGCATCTGCACGCAATTCCTATGGCCAAACTGTTCAAATTGAGGGAGATACAGAAGAAATTTTCCATTGGCACTTTGGCTTTCATATAGAAGGATCTCTGCTCCTGACAGTGGCCTGTGCTAAAGGTTCCCATTTGTGGAATTTGGTAACTTCTGTGTTTGGAAAGTTTACTGAATACCCAGGAGCTCAGTAATCCTTAAAAGCAACGGCACTTTCATGTAGCTATTTAAATATACTTCAGGATACTACTTATAGGCACATAACATTCAATATTTTTGCCCGTATATAATCTTTCTTAGCCCAAAACTGAGGAAGTGAGCACAGCTTCCCTGAGCTCCAACATACAGAGATGATTTATTTAAGAAGGTGATGAATTTTCATACTGGATGCAATTAATGAGGTCCATGCGCACACACTGATATCTTCACATGCGAATCTTAACGAGGTTTCTAGGGAACTTGTAGCTATTACAGATTCACAGGCTTCTTCGCTCCTGGGAAAGCACTTACAGCTGATTCCACGCTAATTCATTGCTCAATGAATAAGTAAAATCTGTACAGTATAATAAAACCATTGATCATAATGCTTTAAAAAGACTGACTCCTAAATATTTAGGAAGCAGTGTGTATTCAATGGAAATGTTTATTGGCACTGGGAAATTAAACTGTCACCCGTGAAATAGTAAAACTCATTAATGCAGAGTTTCTTTTTAAGTGTTAGGAATTAACTTTATGACTGCATCAGTAATGGCAAGCCTCAGCCTTAAATCGCCTGCCATTTAGCATTCGCGAACATTATTAAAACATATTAACCGTAATTTAATTGACTGAAAATTAAAAAAAAAAAAAAAAGGAGGGGGGGGAAGAAGAAAGTTCACCGCCTTCAGCACGGTAGGTCGTTTGGAAGCAATTAGCGGGCAGGAGGGGAAGGCAGCGCTGGCCGCGCACCTCAGCCCCGGGCGCGGCGGCCGCCGGGACGGGCCGGGACCCGCCGGGCACCG
>VZSF01011282.1:299952-336796 GCA_013398295.1 Chionis minor
AAAGGGAAGGTGGCCCCTGGAGTTGCAGGCTGGACCAGACCCACACCCGAGGCCCACAACCCACTCCCTGCTGGCGAGGGTGATGCCTGACAAAACCAGATTTCATGATTGATTGATTACCCGTCTGCTCAGCAGCTGAACAGGGCGAGATTATCTTCCAGATGGGAGGTACAGGAAAGCAGAGATTAAAAATCGTCTTGCGTTCCCCTTGTGCTCTGTGCACAGGCAGGTGGACCGAGCTCGTGCCGGCACCTTGCACCGTGCCCAGCCGTCTCCCTGCACACGCGGGAGGTAAGCGGCCTTTCAGGAACTCCAGCTTAATCACTGCTGAGATCTAACCTTGTTGCTTTGCTGTGGTGTCACCCCACATCAATAGAGTGCTGCATCAAAGTCAGGTCAAAATTGCATTAGTGATTCCGCTGTAATCTACAAGGAGAGTATGTTTGGACCATTAAAGTCTTTGTGCGGGGAAAGTTGCTGGTCCTCAGCCATCATCCCTCACAATGGCGAGGAATAAAGAGAAGAAATAGACTGTTCACCAAAGCCATACTGACTTGCCGATGGAAAGCGGAGGTTTAAATTGCTGGCATGCTATAAGGCTCATATTAAAAAGTAAGGAGGGTGGAGGAAAGACATCGTGCTTAGCTATTAGGTGCTATATCAAAGAGGGGTGTCAGGGGGACATCTTAGTTTTAAAGGAGCAGTCAGCTTGGAAAGCAAAAGTCCACGTTTAAAAAATGACCTAATTATTTCACCTTCTGTTGTTACAAGTGACACCAGTGACACAAGGTTAAACAGGAATGATAGCTGCCTAGTACTGAGGCTTTCAGTCAGAGTCAATAAAGGGTTTAGTCAGACAAAACCAAGACTTAGGAGGAACTTAAAAGGCTAATGACCTCTCCAAGTCTTTCATTTTTGACTGTAAATACACCTGCACACACCACAGCTCCATCTTTGCTCCTGCAAAGACCCCTTTGCTCTGTGCTTCATTTATGTCTGAGCCCAGTGGTATTTTGGAAACTAGGGCAGGAGTCAGTCCAAGGCTAACACATCTACGTGAGGTGTCTGCTGGCCCTTCCTAAGGCTCTGAAGGAGGTGTTCAACTGACCACCCAAGAGGTATTGGTGTAAGGGCACAGACAAAATCTTCTGTCAGCAGGCCCGTTTTGGAAGGAAGTGAGCTCTGCTCGTTTCCTTCAGTGGCTGAGAGGGTCTCACCTTTATGTTTTCTGATCGCAGGCAGAAACGTCTCATCTTCTCCCTAAGTTGTACAGATCATATACAAGACTGTGGCCCAGAAACGAAGAACCATTTTGCTTTGCTGCATTAGGCCAGGAGGCTGGAGTATTGAGAAAATTGTGTTATTAACTTGACTTTTTCAGGTGAATAATTAAGCTTTAGAAGTGCTAGCTGTGCTTCCAGAGCTATCACTTGAGTCAAGCTAAGCAGTAGAATATATCAACAAGCTTAGATCCAGAGTGGATTTGCTCTAGAGACGCACAAGTCTACAACACAGTTACAACTTTGCAACTACGTATTCTGAAATTAGCAGAGGAATTCAAATGAAGATTAATTTTTTTTTCATGCTTTCATTTTAAAAAATAATGGACTCTGTTTCAAATATTTTCAGTGTCTCTTTAAACTATCTGGCACAACGGTACACTTTTTAACTGACTCACTGAACTAATTAGTGGCTTGTTTATAGGAAAGCAGATGTGGAATTGAGCTACGTAGGCTAATTAAAAGCTATCAATAAATATGAGCCCAATCCTGCAATACATCCCAGTGGTCATCAATATGGATCTAACTGCAGGACCTCAATCCCAGTTACACCATCAGTTTTGAAGTCACATTTGTGAGGTGCTGGTTTCCCGGAGGCACACCTCTTCCATAAACTCCTTTGTATCATAAATGCCAGGCAGGTGCCTTAAGATTTGTGAATGTTTGGGTGCAGGAGCACTACAACTGAGAAGTTATGACCAGAGTGGAGGGCTACGCAGCTGTTCATAGCAGGAAATTATGTAAATAATGTCATGTTTAAGGGCTTTTTGCCAGCAAGATTTTTTATTAGAGTAAATTTATTAATCACTATTAAAGCTGTTCAGACAAAAAGTGTGGTTCATCCTCAGCTGCAGATCTGGGTACCCTGGGTTTTGGGAAAACGCAGTTGTTTATTTTTAGTGTATCTGGACTTTGTTCAAAATGACTGCCATGGTTGCCACTGAAGGCATTGCAAACCTTGGCAATGAGTGAAGGGTTTGTTATGCATGTAGTCATCTCTCTCTTCTAACCCAGTGATAACTCCTTTCTAACTCTCCCCTTCACTGTGGCACATTTTCTCCTCCTCGATGGAAGCAAAGGTGGCCTTATCAGTGAAGAACGTGAGATCTTTCTTTTCAATTCCTGCCTCTTCTTTGACACGTATCATTTATAGCCTTTTGCCAGTCACTTGATGTTCACTCCCTGTTAAACAAGGGGAACACGCACCACCTCATCTCATACAGACGGCAGGAGGAGAAATATGCTCATGTCTGGCACATGTTCAGAGTCTGCAGCCATGGGTGATCGTATGAGCACCTTTATAATTTCAGAGGCAATGTAGATCATGATTAGGTCATCTGAGACTGTACAGAAAGGGCTACGTTAGTTCTGGGTGAGAAAGCCTAACATGGGCATCCAATTATCTTCCTCCTCGATGGCAGCTGACTGCCCGCATTAATGCTGCTCAGGACACAAGCAGTGTATGACCTGCATGATGGGGACAGGAAGACGAGCAGCATTAGACCAGTAGTTGTTCCTGTCTTACTGGCTTCACAGTGCAAGTGACAAGTTGCTGAAATTCAGCATTTAAATTTTCAGCCCCAGTGTCCTACCCAGGTTTGTTCTGCCAGTCTGGAGCTTTGTTATTTGAGTGGAAGGAACCATTTGTGGGAATTAGATGAGAGAATATGAATAAGAGAGCAACAGAAGGACAAGAAAACATAAGGAAGAGCAAGAAAAGCTGGCTGCCACAAGGAAAACGGGTATGCATTTTTGAAGGAGAAAGGATTTTCTTTAAATGTTTGTCTGAGGAGGTAAGTTTATCTGTGATCAGATACACTTGTTTTCTTTCCTAGAGTCAGTAAACAACATTAGTATTGCTATAACCCATATTGAGTTTGCCACTAGAAGCAATAAGAGTTTAGCCCATGAATTCAATCAACACAGCTGTTTGGGTAATTGCAACTGGAAGTTTTATGTCTGTCCCCAATCATGTAGCATCCAGGGAAGAATAGCATGATGTATCTGAATTCTGAAGAGCACATACTACCACAAACTTTATTGTGCATGTCTTTTAAATCACATATTGCTGTTTCCTGTTGATAACTAGGAATTTGAAGAATATCATGTTTCTGATCAAAAAACCTAAAGGTCATGTCAAAAAACCTTCTTTTTCCCTTAGAGTTCTCCCCTATAAAAAGAAAGGACTCATTCATTAGAGAGAATATGTGGGGAGCTTTCATTAAACACATCGACCCCAACCAGGTGAGTGCAACAGTAGGCTGCTCATTATCCTTGGATAGTTCCACAGCATACATAAGTCCAGAGGATAAGAAAATTTAATGATCTGCTGGGATAATCTGATGGCCAGTAGCATTTTTGAGATGCATGCTGAGATTAGGGTAAAAGAAATCAGATGTCAAGCTGTGTGGTGATTATTGGAAGACAAAGAACTAAAATCACCTCTTCCTCCCCCTCCCCTTTCCCTATATCATTTTACCACTGTCTGCTGGTATTATGGCTTTCATTACATTGTCTTGTCTGCCTATGGAGATGCTTGTGTCAATCATGACCAGATACAGCTACCAGACTTAAAAGATCAATAACCCAACTAAATAATAGTACAAATGGCTATGGCTAAAAATTACCCAGGGACTTCAATAGGATTTATATGGGACATACACCTCTCTGGTGTAATTCCACTGACAGTTCAGGACAGAATCACAGAGGTCACAGAGGACACCATCCATGGTCTGCTTTCTGTGCTGGTTCCCCAGAAAACACAGTGGGTGGGGAACCCACCTGGGCCAGCCACAGTTGTCCCCAAGCAATGTCTTATTTTTACTAAAATGCAGTGTCATCCTGGCACATTTATTGTCCCAGAAGTAGCTGTACACCAGTGTCCAATGGAAGGATGTACTTCATGCTGGCATAAATATAAAACTCATTCTTGTGATCTAATCAACCACAATCAGCCCTGAAGAGACAACTCGTACACAAACTAAATAATGCATTTTTTTTTCCCCCTACTTTATAGCCACACAAATTAGAATGAAGAAACCCCTAAAAGGTCCCTGGACAGCAAGGTGTCACAGGATGCATGTAATCCTTGGAGAACAGCTGGCTAACTAATGGGAATGCACTGCAATAAGAGCTATTGAGTCCCAGCTGATGTCAAAGCCCAGAATCTGCCTTACAGTACTTAGAAATTTCAAGGCAAACTAGAGGAAAAAAAAAAAAAATGACAGAAGGTGGAGAGGTATTTTAGCAAAAATCTCTGTTCTGTAGACATTGCGGTTCAGACCACAAAGTCAGAAGGGCGACAATGTTATCTGTATGAATGTCTGTTTCCATACATAAAGAAGTCAGCTTTATACGTCATTCATTAGTGTGTTATCAAGACTCCCTTTTGCAGAAATTCAGTCATTCAGTCACGGAATTATAATATCTGCCATGTCATTGATGTGAGTAATGATATAGAATGAATAGACACTGGAATAAATTTTCAGAAACAATTAGTGATTTTGCATGAATGACCAAGGTATGCCTTAAGGGGCAATTTTTCAGAATGATTTGGGCCTTTACCTGCTGAATATCAGTGCCATGGTCTGTCTGTTCAAATGGGACAGTGAAAAGGAGAAGCATCCAAAATCATTAGTCTCTATTGAACACTTGCACCTCAGAGCACCACTAATCCATAGTCTCATGCTTGAGGAGAGAAATAATCACCTGGGCCTATAAACATAACGAGCAACTTTGAATGTCTCCGTCATTTTGCAGAGAAAGTTTGCAAGGAGTGAAGAAGAGTGCTAATTTCACCAAATAAATCATTCGTGACAAATGGCTCATCCAGTGCTAGCACTCAGAAAATTATTATTAGTAACAGCTGGGCTGGGTATGACAACCTACATTCAGACATTCTTTTTACTTTTCTGCCTGTCCTTCACTAATCTCTGTTATGGGTAGAGGTCGGAGAGGAGTGAAAAGAGGGAGGTTGTGTGGAAACTAATGCAACCGTTAGGTCATTTTTAACCTTGCTGCAATTATAATGCAGAAGGAGCCAATTGAGAATAATGGAAGGCGAGACTCCCCTGAAAAAGAGGAAGAAATAAATATACCTTCTCTCACAAGCCTTCAGGATGTCTAAGTTTAATCCTGCAGGAATGAGCAGCTTCTGAGCACTCCTGTGTTGCTTACTTCTCAGGGCAGGCACAGGAGATCCAGACTCTTGGGCCCATGTTTTTACACCAGGCTGCCTTTCTAAGGCTGCTGCTGTCAGATTTTTTGATGCAGACATTGAAGGATATGCAACAGAAATTGGGATTAATAGAGTTCCCTTAATCATGGTATCTCTGATCTTATTCTGGACAAAGTCCTTGCTTGGAGTTGGGCTGGAAGTTAGTCTGGACTAAACTTCGAAAATTCCCACATGTATGTTTCATCGTATACACAGATATATATACACACGTATATATCTATATATGTATATGCAGGCAACTATACACACAGAGAAATATGTGTAAACCAGAAAATCAAACAAGGTAAACTCGCCCCTCAGTAGGAGATCCATTTATCTCATACTTACTGACTAAAAATGTTTATTTCCTCTAGGAAGTGGATGCATTTGCATCAGAATGAAACAATTCCATGTGGACCTACCACTGTCTTTTCTAAGCAAAGTGATTTTAACTCCATGAGGGAAAGCTGATTGCACCATAATGTGTAGGCCTGAGTCAGACACACTCATCTTACTTCTGACTTGAGCCAGCTTGAGGTATAGGAAGGCTCTGCTTTCTACCAGTCTAGATTGCAGATTACACTGGAGTTAATGAATCCCTCCCACTTGGTAAAGATCTGCTGACAACATGAGAATATTAACATAATGTAGCTATGAAGACGGGTGGATATTCAGAGGTTCTTTTGCAATCAATGTATTTTGCATTAGTTAAAAAAAAAATAAAATTGTTAGTGATTTTAAGGAACTACTATCAAAACTGAGCCAAAATAAAAAATCCTACTTGATGCACTTTTTCTCTGACCCTCTGGGGCTGTATTTTGCTTGTTCCAAGGATAATTATCTATACTTGGATGATGCTGAGAATTCTAGGATAAGAAAAAAAATCAAACTTGCTGCTGAGAGTTTTTATGCCCAGGATTTAAACTAGAGTAAAGAAGTCCCTCTAGGTTCCCATGAAGGGGGGGAAATCTCAATCAGTCCAACTTTCTGTTCTTAGATGTATGTTGGATCAGTTGAGGTTCAGGTAGAAAGTATAAAATTGTGCCACAGAGATTTCATTGAGCTCATATGAAGGGAGGCCTTCTATGGGCAGAAACAGATGGGTGAAGTGCAGTAAACTGTGCACTGGAGCTCACCAAAACCCCAGAATTTAACTTGTCATCCACACAGTTTGAACAGGAAGTAAGTTTAAGCTTGAGACTGGATTCAGGCTCACTTTTACAGGTCACAAGAGTTGTATCCAGGGTCAAAAGACACGATTAAGCTACAGAGAAAGAGTGTGGCAGAGCCAGGAGGTTATCCAAAGTTGTCTTTGCTTTTTTAATTGGAATCTATGTCCTCTATTACCTCTCCTTCAGTATGTAAATCAGTTTCATAAATGTAACAACTCCAGAGGATGATAGTCAGCTGGGACAACAGCATACAACTCAAATCTTATCCAAATAGGCAGAGAAGTAGACATAAACACCTTAATTGACTTTGTTTCTCCATCTTAGGGGGGTTAAGATGCTCATTTCAGGCAGATCAGGCAGCAAAAAATTTCTGCAGGGATAGGAAGTCCACAGGCACTCAGATGTGCCGCGTAGAAACCTTTAGCAATGTCTAATATGAAGCAACAAATGTGGAAATTAGCAGTATGTATTGACATATACCCTCTACATGTGTTAGTACCACTTATGTCATTGCATTTATTATAAGCAACTCAATTCCCATAGTGCAATTATAGCAGACGGATAAACAAGATGCAATACACTGTTCACTTTATGACAATGATCACATAATTCCAGCTCCACTGCTTTTAACTGTTTGCATGAAACACTGATTAATAAAGCTTTGAAGGCTGTCAGACGATGATATATGAATGTGTAAGTGATACAAGTGAAATTATTCCCGGGTATAAATATCCCTAACATTGCAAAACTAGTGAAACTGTATCAGGGGTGATCTTTTCTGTCCATCAGGTTCTCCGACAAAGGCTGAGCAGTGACTACAACCAGCTATAATCGTTATTCTCCACTTTCCTTCTTTTTGTCTAATTTTGTGCACATTTAGGCCACAAGCCTTTGAGAAACAGCCACCTTCTTCTCCATCTATATGTATATGTACTGTAGGCCTGATTCCACTATGAAGGTGGTAAATGCTTGCACAATATTACCATAGGTGAACCATTACAGAGACAATTATAGCAGTCTGAGAGCACATCAGTCTGTAAAAGTCACAATAAGAAAAGGAAATAAGTGTCACAAAGAGCTTAGAAGGATGGAGGGTTAATTCCTTTATCACAAAAACGTGTTACTGGAGCTGTGTTCTGTGGATTAACACTACTGATACATCCATTTCGTTAAGTGGATACAGTTGTCTGCTGACACATATTCACTTGAGACGATTGCTTTATTGAGGTATCTCACAAAAACTGATACCATTTCACATCGGTGATTTTAGAAAAACCACAACCTACTGTTTTCCACTTTGAAGATTTTGAATCTTTTAAATTAAAGAATGGACCATTTAACAATCATTTTGGTCCTGAATTAGAAAATATGTGTCTTAAGAATTAAATTAGTGGTCAGTGTCAGGAGAAAAAGGAGTGTTTAACAAAAGATCAGATACCTAGCTATTCCTAGGTGAATCCCTTCTCTTTTCTATCACTTTAGCAGTGATAGAAATGAAAGGTCAAAATGAAATCTCTGATGTTACGCTTGTTAGGTGATAAGGCATGACTCTAATTTATGCTTCTGGTACCTCAGATTTCTAGAGGAGCTCCTCTCTGAGAATTATTCAGCTCCTAAACCTGCTGAATATACCATGTTGCCCTTGGGAACTGCTATTTTGAAAACTACTTCTTAAAATTTCTGGGTTAGAGCATCCTCTGATGGAACTGTATGTAGCTCCACCTAATTTTAATCCTGACTTACATCAGCTATATGTCATATGGTGCTAAAATAAAATGCATAAGCCAAATTCTAAAGGTTTTGTGTAATTTTCAGCTACCTGGAGAAATCAGGAGTGTTTAGTTCTGGGGATCTTGTGCTAGCTTGTCTCACACTGATACAAAAGAAGATAACATCGAATGAAGAGGACATGGAGCAAATGGAATGTTTTAATTCTCCGCTAATCTTCACAGTTGTTTTTCCTTCTTTTTTTCTTTTTTTTTCTTTCCTAAACTCTTCTTAAAGTGTAGATGATAGGCTATTTACTAGGAATAATCCTGTTAGGTGGATAGTGCTGATACACACATATCTGTATATATCTCGTTCTACAGGAACGCCAATGTTTGAAATCAAGAAGTGATTCCTAGCCCTATTTTTCTTAGAGATCTCACCTTTATTACATCTCATAATCTGTACCTGTGATGCCAAATCATAAAGCATAAACCATACCGCAGAGGGGAGAAAGACACTTAAAAGTTTTGCCTTTTGGTATCAAGAGAGTTAGGGTGAGAGGGCATCGTGTGACATCCTCAGTAAGCGTTGAATAAGGGATCCTCTGCATGTCAGAGGGGTCTGAAAGAGCTTGAACTAAACCCTACCAAAGACATTAAAAATCATTGCTTTGATTTTAATGGCTTTTCTTGATGGCTTGTGTAGTGAGCTTCTTTCTCACCCAAGTATGGGTCCCAATTTTCCCGCGGTGGTATCATGGGCAACAAACATCCCCCAATTCCAGAACACCCTGAATACAAGCAAGATCAGCATCTGGCCGCAGGCTCTCTGCTATTTGACTTTTTGTCTGCTGAATGACTAAATTATATGCTTTCCTTCTCTATTATATACTTTTCTGAAGATAAACAGTTATTTTAATGGAACAGGAGATTGCATAATCATAGCGAAGTCCTTGAACTTTTTGCTGGCTGCGGATTTCTCTGTTCAAGTCAAGATGAGCTATATAATGCAAAAATACATCTGGTAAGTTTTTCATTGACATTACTAGGAAGGTGTAATGACTGTTGGTCTGATGTCAGCAGGAGGTGCTGTGAAGAAGGGGAAGGAAAAAAAACCACCTCAAAACCCCCTGCAGACATTCAAGAAGAAATCTTGTACTGTTGAGCAATTACAATTCTCAAAGAAAAAAATAGACTTGGATAAACCTGGAGGCACCTTTATGTTTTCCCCTTTGAAACCTTCCATCTCCCTGACATGATGCTTTGCTGTTCTGTCATTTCTGTCACCATGCCATGCTGGGCTACTTCTTTTTTTTCAGGGGAGAGGGAGTATTTCTGGTCCTTAGAGACCCCACGGTGCAAATATTTAAAACAAACAGAGTCTTTGTTGAGATTTTTTAAAAGTCTTTTAATCAGCAAACAGATATATTCTTTGTCTGTTGGAAGAGAAGCTGCAATTATCAGGGGAATTTCATTTCAAATGGCACATACATTCTTTGTGTGGGTGGTGAAGTAGGCAGGCATCTCAGTGGTAGGTTGTAGTCATGTGTGTTATATACTTTGAATCTTACTTTGTTGATGTCAGTATGGTGCTTTATTCTGAGGTGCACAGGAAGCCCTGAGCAGTAAAGAGCCTCCCTTCCATGCCATTTTCCCACTTGTAAAGAAATCACAACTGAGCCTGTAATTGTGAAGCTACACAGTCACAGAAATTGCGTCCCAGGGAGGTGTTGTGTCTTGCTGCAAGTTATTGCTGCCCCTTTGTCTAGACAGAAAATGGCTGAACTTGTCTCTTGTGTTACACCATTTCTTCCTGTTTTTTGCTTCATGAATCCTTTTCACTGCTTTCTGTCTTATTCACTTTCTTCTCACCACTCTATCAACACCCTTTTTCTTCTCAAGTAGTTCATGGACCTCTCAGTCATGTGCCATCAAATTACGGTCTTCCTCACGATCTCTTTGGCTTTCATGTTGTTCCTAAAATCATCAATGAACTGGTTTGGTTTTGTGGTTTTTGTGGGTTGTTTGTTTTGGTTTTTTTTCTGATTGAAACTGATGTTCCCTTTAACTGCTCCTTTCTTCCCTGGTAGTCTGCTGTACTTCCCACGTTGTTTCTATCTCTGCTTTCTGACTCTTCCATTAGTGCTCCTCCAGGCTTAGAGAGCTCCAGTGAGAGCTCTGCTATCTTCAGTTTTGCTTCCTGTTCTTCAGTTTGGGAGAAACACTTTGATCCCACTGTAGGTAATTTTCCTACTCACTCTTTTTCATTGTTTTACATGTTGGTTTTTTATTACTATCTTTACAAACCTATCTTCACCCGTCACTGTCTGCCCTTGATTTAAAAAATGGAGGGCAGGCTATGTATCTTGCTGCATGGAGGAAATACTGCTGATAGAAAGCTGCAGGGCTAAAGCCAATGGCTAAAATGCTCAAACTTTTCTATGCAAGATTTCCCTACAACCTCGTCTTCTTGATCTATGGCTGTTTTATGACAGGGAAGCAACCACAGATTAGATTCCTCTGGACTAGTGCTTTCATATTTCATCTGTATATATGTTGAAATGTATTTGCTATTTGCTGTACGTATTTTCTATCACGCTCTTGTATTTGATGAAGTGTTTTTTTCCCATCTCGTAAAGGCTCTTTGGGTGGGACTCAGCCGCCTAAGTATGGGCATATAGTATTATTTTAAACATTTTAGCGTTTCCTATTTGGCCAGTTACTGCCTCTCCAGGAAGGCAGGAGGCTTGCACAGGTCATGTACTCCATGCAGATGTCTCATACTGCCGTGATATGCGTTGCTCTGGTGCACGTACCCTACTGCATCTGTGTATTAAATGTCTGTGACAAAACAACACAGCATCTCTCTTCTTGTCTTGCCAGCTGAAGCTTTCTCTGGCAGCTTTTCAAGAAGTCATTGGAGTCACACTTGTGCCGAAACCAAACGGAGGCACAAATTATAGCAAATGAGAAACAAACCCATACTAGAGAGCAATACTTTCCTAAGGCAAATACAGCTGAGTGAAAATGTAAAGTCAGGCTTAATAATAACAGAGAAAAATTTTAAAAAGTAAAATAGAAATAAACCAAAATAAACTATCAGGAGTAGCCTTATCAGAAAGCCCTTGCAAATTCAGCCATCGTAGAGGTCAGCCTGGACTGCCACGTCCCTCTCTTTGACTTCTGTTAGCTTAACCCTCACCTTGAGAAATACCTGCTCACCCTCACCACTGTGGATCTTCTGCATAATCTTCTACTCGAAATCTCTTTTTTCTTCTTCTTAAATGTTCCTCCTGAATCACACTGTAGTCTGTTTTGGAGTAACTTCTCCGTGTGCATTAAATTGAGACTGGCATACATTTGTTTATTACTACAGGGGCAAAAGGATTTTCACAGCGCCTGTTTCAAAGACACCCATTGTAATTCCACTGAATTAAGCTGAGTAATATGAGATTGTCACCCATATTTTTGTCTCACACAGACACAAAAAACCAAGATATTTCTGCTGCATAAATTAGAATATGAAAAATGCCTTCTTTTCTTGGCATAGATTTCCCCCTTCCTTTATGGACTTCATATCCCAAATGGAAAAGACAAGACAGAATTTTCCACCAATTATTTCTTAAAAACAAACCACCAACAAAATTCTCCATAATTACAGTCTCAAAATGTTAGAGGTAATATTGAAATGTTGACAGGCATCTATCTTCTACTGGGGAGGAATACGCGATTTAGTTAGGATGAGCTAATAATACATTTCAAGTGGTATGTAACAGCTCTCTGTTCTAGATAAAAATGATTATTTTAATAAGGCTTGAAATTGCAGGCATGATATGTGCTGTGATAGTACGTAGGATGAACCAGTAATGCAAAACCAAAAAACACTAAATGGAGCTTGAGAAGGGATCCTCTGAGGGATTATTAAAGATTGTAACAATAGTCTGTTAGCCATTGAAATTAGATTTATATGACTTTGCATAAAACAATTAATTGCAATTGGAAAAACATCTCACGTTCAAAATCCTTTTCTCCCTTGTTTCTTTCTCTTTTAAAAATATTTTGGTTTTTTAATATTTAAAATAGATTTTCACACTTTATTTTTTTTCCTATTTTCAACGATGACACACAACTTAATTCAACTACTGTTTAAATATTGCAGGATATGTCTCAGGGTATCATGTTGACATTGGAGGAAATATCTAGCTTTTTCAGGGTGCAAGCTGGGGTTGCTGTTGATGTCTTTGTTGTATTTTATCAGCAACAATAAGTTAGACAGTAACCAGCCCTGGAAGAGGCTCATGGTCTGCTATAAAGCAATTCCTGTGGTAGCCCAAGGACCTCCTGGTAGCCAGCTGCACTACTTGAGGCATATCAACTTATTCACTTTCTGCCTCTGATGGTATCCTCCTTCCTCTTTTCTATGTAAACTAAAAGCTCTTTTGGGAGAAGTTGATAAAATCTACCACAGAAGGCTGTGCTTAGCACAACAGGACACGAATCTTGACTGGAGCTTTTCGGCAATGCAGCGATGCAGACATGACACTGGTCATAAAGATTTCACGCAGAAAGCTCAACAGGTACAAGACATTAATTCTTTAAAGCCTCCTCTCTTTTTATGATTAGTAGGGAACAATTCCTATATAATCCATCACCTTCATAAAAGTTTTGTGACAATTAATTGCATAATGTTTGCACAGTGCTTTGAAGATGCGAAGGCAGATCCCCAGCTGTGTTGGAGTTCAGATAGCACAAGGTAGCCTAACACAACCTAAGCAAAAAAATCATCTACAGGATTTCTTGGCTAGTGGAGAACAGCTGTAGAGGTTATTTCACCATCTCTCCTAGCTTGCCTGTTAGGGTGAGAAGTCTCCTGCCTCTCTCCAGAGTCACAGCTCCTCAGGGACAGACTTGAGCTAAGTTCTTGGCAGAGAGGAGCCTGAGGATGCTCAGTGCCTCCAAAAGCTCTCTTTCATGTGATCTGGATAGAGCAGGACATAAGACCAAAGCACAAAATTCAGTCCAGCAGCATGTAGCCAGCTCTGCATTAGCACAGCATTGGGCAGTGCACTTTACAGCAGGGCTGCAACTGTCGATGTGCACTGAAGGTACAGAATCCTAGAACTAAACATGGCTTCAGCTTTCCTCACTCTTTCAGTGTAGACATAACGTCAGTGGCTCAAAAGCTAGTGTAGACTTCAGGGAAACCAAGTCTATGCTGTGACTCCTCATTCCCCACCTTATTTTCTCTTTCATCATTTTTGACACAAGATATAACTAATGAATTTCAGACTCCATGTCCTTGGTATATATAAATTATATTTCATTCCCAGAAATTTAACTCCAAGTTCAGCATGCATCCGTGAGTTGCACCTACACCATTTGAAACTGATGGGCCTGGGATGGGGTTGAATTAGGACGGAGAAGTGTAGAGGGAAGGAGTTACCATTTTGGGTACCAAATTTTGTCTTGCTCAAGCTTTTCATGTATGGAGCTTTAATTATTTCATGTCTCCATCTCCATGTCATGCTGATATTTGCCACACTTGTGAAAGTAAGTGTGAATGAAAATGGAAATAAATACATAAAGCAAAGTCTGACCAAAAGAACAGATGTTTAATGGGGAAGAAGATAGCCTTTTTTTTAATATTGTGCTCTTATCAAGGGAAAAAAAACCGAGGAAACCTTGCTTTTATTTTTTTGAAACACAATGGAACTAAACAACTCATATTAACTTCTGTCCATTCAAGCTTTGTAATGGGTCTAGATGGACATCTTTCCAGACTTTCACAGAGCCATAAAGCAAGGCCAATTCATGCCTTCCTGAGAGCTCTTCTTTTTCTTTTTTTTTTTTTTTTAATAAATTGTAAGCCAAAAGCATTTCTCAGAAAGAGAAGAGAGAAGATTTCAATCTGCTTTAGACTAAGTCGCTGGAACAACATACCTAGAGAATGGTACTTGGGGTCTTCTGATTGTATTTAGTGCTTTTCTAACAGAAGGGGTTAAACGTAAACAAGTTTAGCATATGAGTCACTTCACCAAATACATGGCTTATATTATGCAAAGGGTGTTAAAAGATTGTATTTTCTGTCTTAAATGTATATATCCATTAATTTCTTTACAGTAAATCACAGCTCATCACCAGCATTCACCTATTTGTGGGGCATAGCTGGAAACAGAGGTCCTGATGTCTTTTGGTCCTCTGAAAGCTTGTGCTGTTATTTTGGTGGAGTAGGCAATGGAAGAAGGCATTAATTTGCCATGAAATTATGGGATTCAGTACACAAAAGTGATTGCAATTAGGGTAGGAAGTTGTGATATTTTTTTCAGAAGCAGAAAAGATACTAGGAGAAGTGGAAACCAAGCCCTCAACACAGCATATGTGAGTGCTTTTTCTGCTCTGATTTTGACCAAGCATAAGTGAAGAGCTGCTTCACAAGCACTTCTTGTCCTCCATTGACTTCCATTAAGAAACATAGTTCTTGCTAGACTGAATAATAACTCTCTGTGTGTGCTTGTGTGTATGTATATACATAGGTGCAAGCTTTCTCGTCAGAGAGGATGGCAAGAGCTGATGCAGCCCTGCTTGCAACAGGCCTCACCTAGACTCTCTCTTTTCTTCAGAGCACCCTCCTGCTGCTTCTTCCCAGAAGGTTAAGAGGTTTTATTCTCAACGAAATTCTATTTAAAATTCTAAAAATAATAATATAAAAAAAGCAAGCAAATAAACAAAAGACATGAGTCTGAGAGAGCAAGACACAAGCCCACCTTCACTGTGAGCACAGAGTTGTCCTGGAGGTGCTAAATAAGCTTTAGTGTTAGGTCTATCCCTTTCAAAGTTAGGGTTCAAAAGAGTCTTTGCTGCTCTAGATTTCTGTTTAAAATGCACATAGGAGTTGTTCTAGAAAATAAACAAACCACAATGTTCCTCCTGTGGAAAATATGATCTTTGCTGCTTTCCATTTGCAAGAAAAAAGAAAATTTAAGATGCTATTTTTTATATCAACACACAGAGATTGAGAGTTTTAAATCAATGATATTAATATATATGCTTTTCAGGTTGTTTTCACACCAAAAAGTTTGCTGTGTCAAAACAATTTTCTGTCCCTTGAACTAGTTTTATGAAATTTTAGAATGCTTTTTTCAGGTGAATGTGAAGGGGGCAACACAACATTTTTTGATAGAAAATGCTCTGACAAGTCAATAAAAGCATACTAAGATCTACTACAGCTACTGAAGTAGTGTGAGGGTGGCCATCATCTGGAAAAGAGAGAACAGCACAAGCTAATCCTGTTTAGGCTCACAGGCCCTGTGATGTTTTTTCTCCAAGGAAGGAGTCAACAGGAACAGAAAACCCAAGGGTTAGAGCAGCATGCTGTAGCTTCTGCCCTTAACTCCTGACAGGCACAGTTTTCAAAAAAACCCTAAGCACTTCTCCGTCCATTTCCAGTGGATATGCAGCAACAGGAGAAAATTTTCTGTCTTGTTTGGGGACAGTCTTAAAGCTTTTCTCATTAGAAGTTTAACCACTTGTACAGCAGAATTAATGATTACTTGTCTGCTGCACAGAGACAGGTAGTAGATGGGAGATGCAACAAATTTTGAAGGACTTTGCGTTCCTGTATTCTGGAAGTGGGAAAATACTATTACTGTTCTACTACTATTTTTAAACAGATTTTTCAAAGGTCATTTTAAATAGATGGAAGAACTAGTTTAAAAGTCAGGAGACTAGTTTAATACTACAAAGCTAGTGGAAAAAAGAAGCTATCCTCTTCTTTTTATGTTGGTTATTTGAGTTTTGGTTGCATTTTTTGTTCACAGCTATCGTAAAAACAAAATGTAAATTGCACAATTAAACATTTGGAACATCCTCCTTTATCAGTGTATAATTCACAGTGTGTCAGGGACATCTAATAACATCCTATTACGGATCACTTATCAGATAGTTGTTAACTACTATTATCTTTTTTGCCATCCCCCATTATTTGATGTGAATAATTTCTGGTATTTGCAAGCTGGTATAAATCTTCCTCCACTGTTATACAGCATTTTTTTTCTCTCATTCTTAGGACTCGTCTCCCTTTCCTTTTTTTTGTTTGGTTTGTGTTATCACCTTCAGGTAGCACTATATAGATTACACTGCTTCTTCGTGCTTGCTCTTTCCTTATACCCTTCACGTTGGCCACTGCTATAGACACTACATTGGGCTGGGCTGACTTTGCTCGGGAGTGATGGGGTGGCTATTAAGTTTACAATTGCTGCTGGTGATCTGTATGTTTTCTAATGCACATGCAGATTTACCCAGGGTGGCTAAAAGCACTAAAGCTCCTGCATTAGCACTGCGTGCCTGCAGCAGACATTGTAATTGTCTTTGACACTCCTACTGTCCTATTATTTAGGCAGCTGGCTGTGGCTGTCTGTAGCGCCCATTGCTAAGTAATGCTACACAGATGTGGGAGAGCACCAGTTTTGAGCTCTCATTTCCCACTCCCCTTCTATTCACCTTTCACTAGCAACAATCACAGCTCTGTGACTTGTCAAATGCTGGGACCACTCTCTGCTGCTGCTCTCTGCAACACCCACCAGCCCAAAAGGGTGGGAGTACTGGGGAATGGTGCGAGCATCTGTTTCACCCCCCAGAGCCAGGCAGCCAGCCTGCCTGGTCTCCACCGTGAGCAGTTTCTGCTCCTCTGCCCTCCAGACCACCCTCCACAGAGCAGTTGGTCCTGGATTTGCTTGGAGAAGCTCTCTACAGAAGACATTTGACCACCCATGGGGAAGAAAGGGAGAAGAGGCAGGAGCCACAGGCTCCATGATCATCGGCCGCCAGTCTCCAGCTGGCTTTGTGCCTTCTTACAGCACTTTTCATGAGGATTCAGGTAATCAGACAGAACAGTTCTGATCAGGAAACCCACGCTGTGAGCTCTCTCTCACTGTTAGCAAAGAAGTTTTGTGTCTGTGCAGTCTCTGGTAGCAGGGCAGGAAGTTTTCAATGAGTTCATCAGGGTCCTGAGAATTATAGTGCAAACTTTTTATTTCTTATTGTTCCCTTTCTATTCTGGTTTTTAAACACTCTGGGTCTCTGATACATCAGTACTACAGGTTTCTCAGTACATTACAGCGTATACTGTGTCAGTGATAATGACCAAATATGCACCTGTTGGTTAAAGACACCTTTAATTTTCCTAGACGTTCTTTACCTAGGAATTTATTTTTTAATCAAAAGGCAAAGCTGACTAAGCAGTGATTTTTATAATACTTTCTCACCAGCTGACTTAAAGTTAGAGCTTTTAGTAGTGAGGAGTAGTTAGCACTCCTCAGTACAGTAGTGTTAATATTCCCAAGTAGATATACCCAAGACTCTTGGGTTAGCTGTTGCTTCTCTTCCTGTGAAATACTCATGAAAAATGCTTGAGAATCTTTCAGGATCATTCATAACAAAATAACAGAATACTTGTAGTGCATATCTTTTTTTTCCCCAGTCCAGTTACTAACTCAGCATTTGGCTCAAGTCACTATAAAGTACATGAATGCATTTCCTAATAAAAAGTGAAGTTTCCCTACAGGAGCAGTGAGCTGTCAGCTATCTTTCTGCCTTCCTTTATTTATTTTTCTGCCTTTCCCTTTTGCTAGCTCTTGTCAAGTTTTTCTGGAACATTTTTTCTCTCTTTGCTATTCTGCAAAAGCAGAAGAAAAGAAAATTGGGGGGAAAAAAAGCTAGGGGCTTTAAAGTTTAAAAAATAAACACAATTTGGGAACTGTACAAGCAGCTGTTAGTTGCACAGGCCATAATTTACTAGAATACACATGCCTGTAGTCAGCAAAATTAGTGTTTGCTTGGGTTTGCATTTCAGGCAACTCACCACTTTTGAAACTAGCATATAACAAAGACATCAAGGAAGGCAAAGAAAAAGGGAGTTTTGTGTGATTTTTATTTTAGCACACTTATTCTCTTATAAATTCCCCTTCTTCAAAAATGTGTAATTTCTTTCATTTTATGATCACCATCATCATTATGTGAATATTTGAAGTTGGTCTAGTTACCAACAGCATAGCCTCATGGAAGCCTCACGGAAGCCTCATGGAAGCCTCATGGAAGCCTGAGTTCAGGATAAGGAATGACTGTGGATGTAGAAAGTTTATGAATTAGGTGAAAAACTGAAGTTGCTTTGCTTGACTATAATTCATTTCCTTCCAGAAATGTGTCTACCCAACATTAAAAGATCTTGGTGAGAAAAAACCTCACTTGCAGGGTCCCACTCCAAGGTCCATCTGCTCCTCTGCTTATTACTAGGAAGGAAGAATCACATTTCAAATGCTTGGAAGTCCAGAGGCAAATGAACTGATTCCTTCAGATCAATTCAAATCCACCAGCTAACAAAAATAAATATACTTTGGGGGTTTATTAACCTGTTGCTTCATCTAAGTGCATCCAAAAGTGACTTTCTGTATTTCTCCATTCCGTGAAAGCATCCTTTGTGTCCCAGCCTGCCCCTCCATTTGAGGGTCTCTGGGAATCCCACGAACTGTCACCAGGGTAGAGTAATTAGACCAGTAAAATCACAAATCAGCTGTGATATTGTAAAGCTGAAATGTCAATAGTGTGTTACTGCTCACGTGGTTAGTGCAAAACCTGCATAACTGAACATGGTCATGTTTGCATGTAGATCTGGAGGAGAAGGGGTAAATGGAGGGAATGAAAGATGTCACTGGTAGAGGGGAAGCTGCTAAAAAGTTGAGTTCAAAAGACAATCTAACTTAAAAAAGGTTTTGCCAAGGAATGGATATTTGATATGTATCCAGTAACGGAAATCTTAATTCTTTAGAGGGCCTAAAAACTTAGCATGAGTCCCCTAAGACACAGATGAGTTTGGATGATCTGATCTAAGTCTCTGCTCTACCGTAAATTGTTATTTAAACTTGGAAAAACTCTGAGGATAAAATTAAGGCATTTAATTAAAGGCTGAAGGAAGTTAGGTACCCTAATTACTGCTACTGTTTACTCTTTGGCCTTCTCTATTTTCAAAACATGCTTCAAAGTTATTCCTCATAATGTCACCAACACAAAGACTTTAGAAACTGTGATGCAGAAGACGACAAATAAACTATTAAGAAGGCAAATAGCTGTGGTACCACAGCACCAGAAAGAAAAAAGAAAAAACCCAAACAAAAAAACAACAAAAAACCCCAAACAAAACAACTCACAACTATTTTATGGTTGCTGTTGTGTTCGTAAACAAAACAAGTCGCAATAAGAGACTATGAAATAGGTGGTTCTTGAACAACTGTCAGTACTGCAAATACTGCCTTTCTTCTTCCTTTCACCTTAAAAACCATTGTACTAAGTGAAAGTTAACCCCATTTGCCCTTTGAGCCGCTGTTCATTATGAGATTACCTATCAGTACCTCACTACCACAACAATGTTCTATCAGACAGATATTCCATGAAGAGAACCGAGTCCAAGTAATAAAAATAATGGGAAGAAACAACTAAAGATAAATTTTCTGATTAAATATTGATGTACAAATTATTATTTATGCTTCCTGGCTTTCCTACATTTAGTACTTGTTAGCAGTGTCCCTCACTCATGAAACATTAATGCTCTATTTTTATAGCTCACTTCTGTTCTTCATCTGAGTTATTTTATGAAATGTCTCCTTTTTATGGTGCTGACGATTCAGATTCTTTCTGCCTATTGAGCTACACCATTATTGTCACCTCAAGTGTAGCAATTTTGTTAAACTATTTTTAGAAGGAGGGAGAGTCTTTGCTACCCTCTACAGATTAGCCGTTGGGAGAGACTTGAGTCTGCCAGTGTTCACAGGCTGCAGAACATCATCCAGACACACTGCTCTAGGTGTTATGCCCCTGTCAGAGAGGTAAATCCCGTAAGCCTTGAAATATGTGAAGTACTGAATCAATGCAATCTCAAATGCACGTGGTATCAGCTACACGAGATTATAAACACCATGAACATTGGGGCAGTCACAGCCAGGCAGTCCATTTAGCTCAGCATCCAGCGTCCAAGCAGGGCCAGTAACAGACACTTGAGAAAGAGTTTAACAAAGGACAAAAAGTACAATCAAGAAATGAAGAATGCTTTCTCACTGTATCTTCCCAGATTTCACCTAATTTGCAGCTTAGAAACTTTCTGAGTCAGAGATAATGTCTTGGTGTTTGACAGCCTTTGTGTAGTCTTTTATTCATGTGTTTGTCAAAATCAGTTTGTGGGATGCACAGCCTTCTGCAGCATCAGCTATGCGAACACATCCTGCAAAATACTATGTGGTTTACTTTGGAACCCATCACTTGAACATTTAATGGGATTCCTCCAAGTTTTGTGTTTTGAAAAGGAGTGAACAATCATTCCTCACTGACCTTGCCCAATCTACCTGTGATTTTGCATCCAGTACTTTTTGGGGCCCGAGTCCTAGTCTTTTTTGTCACTCCTCAAAAGTAAACCATTCCTTATATTTGATCATCTTTAGAGAACTTTGGGCATTTCAGATTTTCCTGAGAAAAGCACCACAGCTGAGATTACTGGTGGTGATTTTTGCACATTTCTCCTCCTTTTCTCTATCAGTTCTGTTAATATTCCTCTAAATAAAAGTCTACAGGGAAATTTCACTTTAAAATAACTTTAGAATAAGTAATCATCAGTAAATGAATTTGGATTTCTAAAGTCTTGAAAAACTTCTGTGATCTCCCTTAAGTTTCGTCTTGCTTATGTGCAGAAAAAATGCAGCAGTTCAGAGCACATCTTGTCCTGGTGTAAGTCTAATGGCTCCCACAGCTGGAGTATATTGATGTAGCTCTATTGATTTAAAGAGTGCTACACTGATTTATATAAAGCAAGGATTTGAGCCTCTATGTCCCAGCAGAACTCGGTGATAAACTATGTTTTAAAACAAGTTAGGGAGAGTAATTCTGTTGAACCACATCCTTGCATCACGTACGTATTCCTAATGAGAAATTTTTAAATGTTACTGGCCTTAGAAAGGCAACATCTGTGATAATAGCAGCATATCTCTGTTGTGGCCACAAGATGGCCATATTTCTGAATACAGTTTGTCAGGAGTGTTGTAACACAGGAAGTGAATTTATTCCTTTCAGATGGAGAAGGCAGTCACCAGTGACAGTGGCATTGTGCTTAAGGCACTTGCTTTGTCTCAGCCGCCTGTCCGGAATCACTGAATATAAAAACCTGCAGGAATCGGCAGAAGCTCATATGCTTTAGCCAAGGAAAGCAGTTCACACACTTCTTGCAAGAAGTGTGTGAACTGGATGTGATTCCTGATACCCCACAGATGACAGACCGCACTCTGAGTTCGGCTACGCCAGGTTATTCGTTGGTCTAAAGATGCTCACCATCAAATCTCTGCCTGTCACGTGTAGCAAAACTGTCCCATACAATTCGTGGTGCCAACAATAGGATGTTGAAGGAACATACACGGTATGTCACTGGTTGTCAAAAAGAACAGAGTCAAGGCATAACCCATATGGATTTTGGTCTTGAATTTTAAAGCAAGATGCGGCCAAGACAATGCTGATCTGCCCCAGGTTATTGGATCAGCAAATCAATTAACCAATGTGGTAAACTGTTCATTGGGAAATCAGAGTGTGTCCCAGTTGATAAAGCATAGCTTTCGGATATGTACCACACAGCTAAGAGTCAGCATTGCAGTGGAGGAATGCCAATAACTCTTTAGTCTTTAGGGATTTTTTTAGTAAAATAATTCCTCCATTTTATAATTAGAAACTGCAAATCACTCACTAATCTCTCAGTGATTAATGTCCAAAGTTTGTTCTTTATTTAATCTATTTTATCAATTTACATTTTATTGAGAACTTCAGAGGTTTCTGTATCTTGTTATTTATTTACATCCCCATTGACTCATGCAACAAAGGATTACATACAGGCATGAATATTTGGAAACTTAAGAGGTCACAGGCCTTCTAAAAAAGGTTTAACTAAATATGTCTTTGTCAGCTCCGGCATCCATCCTTCACAGCTAAACAGAGAACATCACTGTGTCTGTTTTTACCTGTAGGGAACTGAAGCATATGGATGGAATGGGCTGATTGAGATCACAATGGATTAATCTAAAGAAATCCCACTTTGACTTCAGTAGGAGTAGGATCAGAATGGAATAAGCAAGATCAGGGTTGCAGTAACAACCTCTGTTCACAGAAGAAATTGGATGATGAATTTTTGACTCTTAGTCTAGTTTCTCAGACACTTGTCTGCCTTACAAACTTTCTCTTTGATCCCAGTGTAAGAGTACATATTTAATCACATAACTTCATGAACGTGACTCAATGGAACTACTTATGAACATATATTTATGCATGTTCTCAGGTATTCTGCTAAAACTCCTTTCACTCTTTGAATAGACCTTTCAAATATCATCTTTTCCTTTTATTTCCCAAAGTATATTAAAAAGATAAAAAACAAAACAAAACAGGAATCTAAGCAACAGAAGCTGGTGTTGACTTGCAAAGCAGTTTCCTCATTTGTTCCTATTCTTTTGTAATTATGACAGAGATCAAGATATCATCAATAAAATAAGTTGTCTTCATTGCTTGTGACAGTCTCAGTAAGAGCATGAAGTCTGCTTTTGGAGAGGTTCTTTGATATAAATGGTTTTATTGATTGAAAAACAATGACACCAAACTACACATGAGATTTACAGAGATCCCAGACAAGCATTGAACAAGAAATCACTTAGCAAGAACATGCTTCTGGGCTGCTGCAAAGCTTCATCTCCAGCAGTCTAATTGGCATCCTTTTTGCAGAGCTATACTCTGTACTATAGGCCCAAGACCAGGAAAATCCCAGTTTCTCATGTTTCAGGAAAATCTTCAATTGTATCAAACAGCTCTGCAAATAAAATGTTTGCAGAAACTAATTTTTGTATGTCAGCAGACTGATATTTTAACACTATAGACATTCCTTCTGTAACTGTAGATAATTGGAGTACACTTAAAAATACACATACATTGCAATTCCAGTATTTTAAGAGAAGTAACACAGCAAATATTAAGGTAGCATACACCTATTATTTTCTCTCTGACATTTAGAATTAGGAAGGAAGAAAGCAATTTGCAAATGTGAGTTTCAATTAGATCAAGAGACCGGAGAATATTTTACCATTGTCTGCCAGAAATGCTTTCTGAGCAGTCCAGCTCTCACAAAAAACTACTGGAACATCAAATAGAAACAGTATGTGAAATGCATGCACTGTTCTTCTGAAATCCCCATGGCAAGATCCCAGATGCATGAAGAATAAATGGTATGGAGTATTTCATGCTCTCCTGATCATTATGTAGTATTATCACAGTCTTCATAAATTTTAGACTTGAGGCAGGACTTTGTGAACACAGTATAAAAATACGAAACCAAAAGAAGCCACTCATTCCAATTCCATGAAAAAATAAGAGAAAACAGGTGAATGACGGAACAGAATCCAACAGCATATTTGACAGTAGAATAAGTCACAGCCTCAAAATTTAACTGTCGTCAATATTTTTTTTGTGTATCTGAAAAACATTTTAACAGAGGAACTGACAGAGGACAAAGAATTGGCTTTGTGTGTTCCTTGGGAAACTTCTCCTGGTCAGCAGGACAGAATGGCAGGAAAACCGTAAGTGCTTGCTTGAAAATTTAACAAGTGAGTAAAATGGGGACCAGGACAGTGGGAACAATGAGTTGCCCTGTCCTCATTTGGTAAAAGATATGATATGGAGGGCAGATTGGAAAGGAATTTACAACAGGGACAACTATCTCATACTTAAAAGTTTGAACTAAACTATTAAAACTGTTAATATGAAAATGACTGCAATCCTCATTCCTCTTCACTGAAGGAAGTCACTGATCAGCACAGCAGTTAAATAGATGCTCATTCTGCAAACCATTATTAAATGTTTCTTACTGTCCCTGTGCTAGACACTGGGGTTGCACGACCTCTTCTTAATCTGCTTCAAACAGACTCATTAAACCATTAAGGAAAGTGGATTGAGTTTACCCCACTCATTTCATCTGAAGCAGATTAGGGAATGTTAATCCATTCCCTACAGATTTGGGGTTACTAAGCTTTCCAACATCACTATAAAATCTGGAAGATCATGTTTATTTATGACCATGTTAAAATAAAAAAAAGCTTGGGCCTGACGTATCCTTTGACCATACAAGTGATTTAGGCTTTTAGCCAGCCCTATAGCTTGTGGCATATCTTACAACAAGATGTATTAAGGCACTGGAGTACCTGGCATAGCCTGTACAGCACGTGCTCCATACAGACAGGTTTCTAATGGTCCCTGGGGTCTTCATCTGTTACTATAAAGAGTGAGAGGACCACACAAGAGGACAGAAAGCTCGATCCTGACTACCTGGACTGCAGGTGCAATGCGGTCAGCAAGTCCTGCAATAGGCAGAATTTCACTATGCGTTGAGCAAACTCCTTAGTTTTATGGTAAGACCAGTTGTTACGGTAAGACTCAGAGTTGCTGTTTCAGCCTCTCTCTAGCTTCTGCAAAGATATCGATTAAACTCAGACACATTTTCAACTTTCTCCATAAGAATCTCTATCATTACCGTTACATGTGGAAACATATAATGGTAATGAAGTACATGTTCCAGTCACACAAAGAACCCTTCTAGAGTCATAGAATGGTCTGGGTTGGAAGCAACCTTTAAAGGTCATCTAGTCCAACCTCCAGCCCCCTTCACACTCAGCAAAGCAAAGCAAAGCAACCAACAAGCTGCAGCAAATTTCCCCTCCCCAAACAATGGCAGCATGTCAGTAAACAGCATCATCTAATGCTCACGTGTCTTGCAACAAACTAAAGTTCATCTTTCGAGCCTGTGGCCCATTTTTTGCCAGATTCAGAAACTTGAAAATGAAGCTGTGTTCCCAAGCTGACAGAACTAAGAGCTCTGCACCACCCTGCTGCTCAAGAGAAAAAAGGCCATGAGAAGGATGTGTCCTACGGGGCTGGGCAGAGCAGAGCCAGGAGGATGAGGGGGAATGAAAAATGGCCTTTGGTGCCCGCCAAATCTGTCATGTCTCAGCTCTGGCATGTAGAAATATTCTATGTTTTTATTAAAAGCCAAGCTTGGGCTGTCTTTGCATCATTCCAGGACTCAAACCTCTTGGAGATTTTAGTGGGTTGAAAGAGTCTACCCCTCCCAGCTGTAATAGTGGGATTGCAACAGGCTTGAGCTCTGGGGGAATGGATGGCTAAGGAGAGGTCCTCTCTGTCTGCCCCTCCTGCTAGGTCCTGTCCTTGTGTCTTATGGACATCCCCCTCTAACTTAACAGTTTATTTTTATTATCTTTTTTTTTTTTCCCAGTCTTGTGGGCAGGAAAGGAGTTGCCTATGTTATTTTAGCATTGTCACATAGTGGTTCTGACCTTGTGTCAACAAGGGTGATGGCCTGAATGTGTCCTGGCTGGTTTGGGGCCACCAGATACTGAGCTTTACTTCTGTTCCCATTGCAGAGAACAAGAGAAAATTTATTGTGCTATTTTGCACATTATCTAAGAAGTTTCACTTGGGAATTTGTAAAAAAGTGGTTTTACATGAAAAAATACCTGTCCTCGACCACAATATGGTCAGTACTGTGAGACCTACATTTAGTCTCCCGCAGGTGCCAAACTGTTTAACAGCACATGATGCAGAAACAAAATTAGGAAGTGACTTTCTGAACTTGGTGGAGAAACCCAAGGATCATCCCTCACAGAGGTCAGATAATCTACTTAGGGAGAGCAAGATCATTAGATAACCATCTCCCTCTTTAAAATGAACACCTGATTATTCAAGTCGGGTTTGAATTGCCTCCTTTGTACAAGTGAGGTGTTATTTTAAGATTTGGTTTAGAGATTGTATTCTGCATTTAAAATCTCCTTTGTGTGTAATCTTCTGCTGTCTCCTTTGTTCTTGTCAAATAGATGAAGGAAGGAACTCCTGCCAGCTTTTTTGTTTCTCATTTGGCATATTTCTATAAATTGTACACACAGACCTTCGTGAAAGCTTTTATTCACCATCTTTTATTAAGAATCTTTGTGCAAGTGTATGTGTCTCTATTTATAATCACCTATATTTGCATAAAATGGAAGAGGCCAGTACCCAGAATAAAAACAAAAAAAGAATGTGAACCTTAGCAGTCTGAAAATTCAGAGTGAGCATGAAATTGTTAGGCTCATAAAAGAATTTGGACTAATTCATGAGAGGTTTTGTCTTTGAAAATTCCTGGCTACATGCATTTGCTTATACAAGTCCAACAAATCAGTTAGTAAACCAGAATTCTCCAACAATCCTTCAATCTTTTTTATGCAGTTTTCAAAACAGTCTGATATATTGAGATGTTCTGTATTAGAATTGAATACTGTTCTTTTTAACTATTATGCTGAGTACCTTTATATATGAGTAGTGCACTTTAGAAATACAAGGTAGCACTATCTAAGTGTAATGTATTTATTCAGTGTTGTAAATATTCATGATGCTTCTTATGTCAATAGAAAATAACAAATTGTATCGTGCTTTTGGTTACAGTGATACTGATCTTTGATTATTCCGCTGACTACATGGTGGTGCTCTAGACTTTAATAAGTGCAACTAATACAAGGATATGGCCTATGCAAGAAAAGATGGAAATAAAAAAATAAAAGGCATTGAAGTACAAGGCTTTTCAGGCTCTTCTGAGATCTGACCTAGAGTTAGATGACAGGCATTTTGCAGTCAGATTTGAAACTGAAGTTTAAGTGTCTGCCTTGAGAGGAACTGTGGGCATGGAGAAAACCTTTGTGGATGTTGTTAGTCATTTCAAAGTAACCTGGCAAAGGCTGTTAAAAAGTAATTGCTGTTTGCTAATCTGAGCTCTAAACTTTCAGATAATTACTGTGCTAATGGATAGTGACTGAATTAAAATGATTGATGTCAATATGACATAAGATGGAAGAGGAGAAAGGAGGGAAATAAGCAAACTTTTGTCTAAACTCTCAAGACTCGCTAAATTTCAGTTAGTTAAGGGATATATTGCCTTTGTCATTTGCATAGCTGCAAGTGAGTATACTATTGCTCTTTTTCAGTATCCCTTGCATTTAATCTGGAACCCTGCAGAGATTTCATATTTTAGGTACTGGAACAGTCAACTGGTACATTAGGGATAGGCAGATGAATAATGATAAATCCGAGTCTCAGTGCAAATGTATATAGCAGGAAAACAAAGGTTTGCAGTAAAAGCACTCTGTAATAACTGTGACTTAGGGGTTTTGAAATCAAATAGTCTGACTACAGCTTTAACGTTAATGGGTGCGGACCCCAGGCTTGCCCACGATACCCCAGGGTTTAGGTAGAAGCTGGAAGAGCTGAGTCTGGGCACACACCACTGACATCTATTCTGAGGGATCTTGGCAGCAGGGTAAGATGAAATTACCTCTTGTCCACCTTTTCTCTGGAGAACAATATTTATTTTTTTTTAAAAATGAGATTAACAGAGAAAAAATATTATCTATTTTTGTTCCTTTTTCATTTTGAATGCCGAGTGATATCCCACCTACATCTTTAAGAAAATCAACAAAATCAGTGAATGAGATTTCAGTGTTTAGTTCATAGATGAGTATCTTGACCTTCAGCAGTGTACATTATTGGTGCTGCATCTACTTTTTTGTTATCAAAACTTGTAAAACATTGTAGTTTCTTGAGCCTGGAAAAAAAAAAAATTGAAACTTTAAGAAATAGTCTATAAATTACGAGATTTGTAATGACCTTCTAAATGAGCAATACCATTAGGTTCTAATGTAAATTGATGTTACCTGTGCAACCACTTCATATTAAATTGTGTTCTAATGTCTTCAAGATGGGGAGGGGGGCTGTGACTCAGATTCGTAAAACCCCAGAGGTGTGACTAAGGTGAGACAACTCTCAAGGTCCTCACACAAACTTTACTAGCTTAACTAGGTCCACGACAGTTGGTTCGGTGTATGAGAAATTATGGCAAGCAGGAAAGTACATGTTGCGTTACTTAAGAGACATACCACAGATTATGGTAGGCAGCACTGGACCACAGGTATGCCATGAATTATGGCAAACAGTACGGTAAGCCTTGCATTATTTGCTAACTTGAGAGGGAGAGAGAAAGACGGGGAGAAAGCAATCACCGGTCCTGGTTCCAGTCTCTCCTGGTTGTCCCCCGAAGATACTCTTCCACTGCCAACTATGGGCGCGTATCTTACCCTTTTATGTTCGCCTTATCAATACGATCCACCCCACTATTACAGTGACAGTTTTGTCTCAGGTTTCCCCCTCCCCAGGTGGTAGGAAGCATGATTTGGGTGGGGGCACGGCCGCATTTAGCAGACAATGAGGTCACAAGTTGAGCAGAGCCATTTTGCGTTCAAAAGGGCTTCCTGCCTCCTGTGCTGCTCAAGTGAGGAGCAAGCGCCACCCCAAGCTCCGTGCAAGGCCTGCATCATGCAAGCTCTATCTTGCCCACCCCCCAGCTTCATTTCACGGTACTTGTGAGTGTTTTGAGTCATTCAGAACAGCTCAGAAGGCTTCACCTCCGCTTCCCCTAGTCTTTGTTTTGGGGAGTCTACAAGTCGTCTCTCACAGAAACTCAGAGGGATTTTTTTTTTTTCCTTCTATAAAATAGGAATGATATACTGAAAAGGCAGACCAAGGGTAGAAATTTCACAGGTGTTTCACAAGTGGTTTATAGACTAATGCAAAATCAAAGGTAACACCTCCCCTAGTTGTAGCATCTTATAAGCTGACCTGCTGCAGTAAAGGTAAAGTCACAGATCTCTCTGCTGAGTGCAGCCTGTGAAGGCATCTAAGGCTACCTCAGACACCTGTTTCTTTCATCCTCAAATCTTAGGTTAAATATTAACACTATCATGTTCCCGTTCCTTCAAATCAGATCTTAAGAAGAGGCACATGAATTATAGATTTCCTTCTCAAAGTCTTTTTTCTTTTGTGATTGCTTTAATGGCCATGAGACACACTGGACTGATCAGTTTTCAGAGCAGTGTCTTGTATTTGTTAGGGAGACATACAAAGGCTTCTGTGCTTTGTCACTGCCTGCTGTCTCTCAACTGGTGAAGCACCTTTGGGATGCAAATACATGAGCTGGTCTATGTGTCCTCTTAGGCTTATTCACAAATGGGACACCTATGCATGCTAAACTTGATCATGATTTTACTGACACGGGTCCAGAGATGTCAGCCTTTCCAACTCCTTATGTCCCCATTTCTTAAAACATAATCAGAGGCTTTGAAAAATAAAAGATGGGTCTGGCTGTTGGGACTAGTCCACCGAGTATTTGTCTGCACCGCTTTGGGAAAGTAATGATCCCAAGGACAATAATCTGCTGTTTAATTACACCTTGGTTTATGCAATTTGCACTGCTTAAGGGTAATATTGTCTAGTCAAAGTTAGAGAGTCCAGCATGGGGTGGATAAGCAGAACTGCCAGGGCCAGAGGGGCTTGTAATAAACAGAGGGAGACCCCCCACATTCACTGGCTGTTCTGCTCACCACCATATTTCTCCTTCTTCATGGCATTATGTTTATACTGGCTAATTCTGTAAGCAGCATTTTTATCTTGCCCTCAATATCTCGTGGCACTGAGCCCCAGAGCGTGCTCTGTGGAGCAGTAATTCATCCTCTGCATTTTAAATCTGGACAGAATAATTTCTTTGTTCTGGGAGAGTAAACAAGAATGTCAGATTTACCTTCCTCAGGTCATGTCTATCTATATTGTTCTTTTTCTGATTCTGCTCTTCTCTAAACTAAACAATATGAAGCTATTTCAATTTCTTCTATCATTATCCATAATGGACTTTCAGAACTAAGAGAGGTGAGAATAAATATGAGAAGAGATCATTGTTTTTTGTTTTTTTTTTCACGGAAAGCTGATCACATAACTTTTGTTTTACACAGCTCTCAACTGTTTACTTGTTTACTGATTTATCAGACGACTAGGAGCAGATAGTACTGATGGAGACAGCTATACTGAGATGGTAGTGTAGCTAAATGAGTTTGCAGAAGAGATTGGAAAGGAAGAAGTGAAATCACTGAGCAAACAGCAGAAGGAAGACTGCAGAACCTAATTAGCATGGGGAAAAAAAGCATGACAAATGTAAAGGAAGGGTATAGCGGCCTGAACTCAACTGCCTATAGGTGGTAGCACTAGCTGAAATTTTAATTGACATATCGCTGGAGAATATTTTGCTTCTTGTGATCCATAGGTAAAAGGCAAATATAGACTATGTCAAAAACATATACCAAATCCAATCAATTATTAATATTAAAATTGCTTAAATATTTTTCATTGCAATATAGATATAATTTTACTTTAAAAAGTTTTTTTGTCTATTGAAAAATTAAACCACAAAAAATATTTAAAATAATTTTGAACTAATTACACCACAGGCTTTTATTGTGAAAAGATCAATTAAAATAATGGAGACACAAATAGTCAAACATGAACAGCAGGCACAAAGAGGTGCAGAAGGAAGTGAAACCTAAACATGCAGATTCCCTATATTTTCATCTAATGACTTATCACTTCTTTATTAAATTTAGTAGAGTTGAATTTATTTTTTTTTTCAGTCTGGATTATTTATTTTTATCGTCTACCACGAAGAATGCTTGGGAATTCTCAAGTTCCTTGAGCTTTGGTAAACTGTATATTTTATAATCACTAGAGAAGAAGCTGATGTTCTGTAATATCAACTTTATAATCTCTATATTACAGTATTTCTGCATCAAAGCTGTCAGGACAATTTCCCCATAGGACCCCCTGCAGCAACTCCACAACAAATATGACTGCAGAAAATATCCTATGTAGTTCTTTGTTTTAATGAACTAGTTTAAACAGAAGGGCTCTGGGAAACGGCTGACAATTTTGCTGAGGATGAACAAAGGAGATGAGGACTCAGTTTCTGCTCCTTTATGCTGTGTTGTGTTGGTTAAAGGGAATTAGAAACTGTAGCAAAAGGCAAAAAGTAGTTGCCAGCTCTCCATCAGCCAGCAGAACGAGTGATATTTTGGCTGGTCAGATCACAGAAGCAGTGAATGATCTGAGGTTTCAAGCTTGATAGAGTTAATAGGGCATTTGGAAGAAGATGAAACCACAATGAGCCTCCTACCTTACTTTGAAGTTACAGTTTTTGAGAGAGGGCATTTTAGCACCTTTTGCAACTCTTCTGGAATAATTGGGCACAAAGGGCTGCTTATTACTGTAATTTAATCCGGATCCTATTAAAATCAAGGGAACACTCAGACATTTAACAGTATATTTTGAATTTTTACATAATTATAAGAAACAGATGGAAGTAAGATGTATCAAAGCAGTCAGTCACGTTGGAAACAAAATCAGAGAGAATTTCAGGGATTTGAGGGATGGTTTAAAAATATGGGAGGAGACTTCTCTCAAAAATCAACTGTTTTTGTCTAGGCTTAAATGAGTATTTTAGGAGAAATTACAGCATCTCCTGAGGCAGACTATGAAACAGGATTTTTGTACCCTCAACCTGGTTCTCTTATTCCCTGCTATACACACTCAGTGACTTTATCTGTCTGTGTTTTCTTCTCCTGTCACTTATCTGTGGAGCTAAGTTCTTTCTTAAGGGATTTATTTAGTGTTGAGCCTGATTGCAGTAACAGTTGCTGCTATATTATTTTTTAACAACAGTGCTCATGAAGACGCAGTGATGTCTTGTGATGCAATCGTTTCATGACCTTTGGAAAAAAAAGTCAACAAAAATGTTTAGAAGGCCCCCTCCTTCCCCATTATAATGCTAGGAAAAACTGGAGCATAAACTGGATAAGTTGCCATAAATCAGAAATTTAAATATCTAGGACAGAATTTCAGGTTTGTTTTGGGTTTTGGTTGGCTTTCTTTTCTTTTTTTTTTTTTTTAGAAAACATGCCAGATAATTTCCCTAAATGTAAGAGCAGAGTAATTCCACTTAAAATGTCACAGCTACTCTGGGTTTACATCTACGTGAAAGACAGTACAGTCCCCCATTCAGTTAAGCCAAGATGAGTAATAAACCCCCCAAACGTAAAAATACGAGAAAGATCTAAAGAAGCTTTTAGTCCAAACTTTGGATAATATCACTGATACCTTTTTGTTTCTGCTGAGCCTATCATAACACTTTGAAGAGCTGGAAAGGGAGTGGATACCATGATTTCCAGTCTCTATACCCATCCCAGTCAAAAACATGTCTCAGTATAGGAATAAACCAAAAAACTGGGTCAGTGTCAGAAGATAGGGTTGCATCTAGCACATAGATCCACTCTGGCAGAGAGCTTTGAGCAATCTATATGCCTTGATCCGGAATTACTCTCACTTCAGAGTATCTCAGGTGGTGAACAGGCAATCTATCAGCAGGCCCATCAAAGCACCTTTGTGTTCTGAAGATGAAGAGCAATTGATCCTGCTTCCAAAAAACCTCTGCTGAGGCCTTTGCTTAATTAAAGGCAGAGGAGCCTCTGAAAGAAGCTGCCACATAGCAAAGCAGATCACGTGTGAAACGCCTGCATGATGAAATGCTAGGGACCAGCCTGGATGTCTATGTGTTTCTTGTGCACATCATGCTAAGCCTAAATTAAAAACAGAGATTAGACAGACACGTGGAGACTGAGGTCATCAGCTGCTATTAAACATAATGGTCTGAATGCAACCTGTTGCTAAAATGTCTTTGAAGTGTTGATAGATGAAAGCTGGAAAGATAGAGGCAAGGGAAGAATGACTTCAGATTTTCTGTTTCTTTTACTTTTTGTCAAGTATTCACAGCTGGAGACAGAACTAGGCTACTGAGTTAGCATACTACTTAGCTTAACCCTTTTTAGAACAAGCCAGTCATATGAAACTGTTAATTTTTTAATTTACATGAGACAGAAAAATCTCTTTTGAAGGTGATTGTCCTGACTCACCCTGCATTTTAAGAAAATACTCCCTCCACACTGACAATTTTGTAAAGAGACTGCTGGTCTGTCACACATTTTCTCACCTCTGTTATAGGCTTCTGCAAATCTGCTGGCTAACTATTCAATTTTATTTTTTTTTTGATGGGGATCATTTTACCAGAGAAAAATTTAATATGCCAAGAGCTGCATTCATCTCACTTGACATTTTTTGTCTAAACCAGAGATGTCCAGGCCAATCGTAACTTTTCAATCTTCCCCTATATTCAATGGAGAGAAGAAGAAGAAATTCAGAAGGTTTTGCTATACCTACTTTATAACCAGCATATACACCCATGTCTGGATAGGAACAATTACTCCTTGTGCAATTAGTCTGTGTTCTTCATTAGCTACAGGAGGAGCTGAGACAAGATGCTGAAGCACTACAGGGCTGAAGTTAGGATACATCTTCTATCCCTCTGAAGGTCTGTCAGGAACAGGAACACAGCCAGCTCCTCTACCCCTGTTTCTTTGTTTACTATTTCCCTTTTTATTCAGGAATATGAAAGACTAATTACGTGGATCTAAATGAAAAGTGCCTATTACAACTTTTAGATTTTGAATGGGATGAAACAAGGTTTCCTTCCTCTAAAACAATAATAAAACCAGAAGATTGTTAGATTGGACAATCTAAGTGCCTCACCTGTGCAATTTAGGAGTCATTCCTTTGAATAGAGACAGACTAGTCTGCTCTTTTCACCACAATAACAATATTTTGATCTATTCTGCTAGGCTTTTCAACAATTACGTAAAAGAATAAAACACCTGGAACTGTAGCAAACAATTACTCAAATATTTTTGCCCCTTTCTTTTAAAGGTGTCAGACAACTTAGTGTTGCAGCTGTTTCCACAGCTCATTGATTTAAAGGCAGGTTCACACCTTCAACAGACAGCACTGACGTACTATCGCAGCAGTCCATGTATGTCAGGGATTAGGGAATGTAGGAGGGGACAGAGATGCTTCAGCTGGGCTGTGGTATAAAAGAAGTCTGATTTACTGCAATGAGCTTCGGTCAGGCACTTAGTTTACTTACTTTTCTACTGCCCATTCATCACAGAACATCATTACTTAATGGGGCTCAGTGCTGTCCTTAATTGAGCTTAGAGAATAATAGATGCTGGGAAATTAGTGGTGAGGAGGACTGAAGGAATGTTAGGGCCTATACTACCAATGAGTTACTAGGTTTTTGCCCACTGACACAGAAATGGACAAAATATTGATGGAGTTTTTTGAAGTCAATGACAAAAATCAAGGGATATTTTAGGACTTCCTCCAGTTTAAATGATTCTCTGGAGCCCTGGAAAGCAACATAAGGTTCCTCTCTTCCTGCTGGTCAAACTTTCAGCTAATTAATCTCCATTTAAAAATGAAAGATAGGCTACTTCTTTTTTGTCTGAGACATGAATGGTATCAAATCCATTAAAATTCTTTCTTTTCGTTTTAATAAAAGTATTGGCTGGTTACTTCCCCTACTTAGATCCTCAAATTCTGTTAGGAAGCATCCAGATTTTGGTAAGATTTTATACGCAGGTTTTGGTGAAGGAAAAGAAGGTCAATAAAAAGGGAATTTTTTCATTATGGTTGAAAATACTTCTAAGAAGTAGCTTTTAAGTGAAAATAATTTTCCAATTAGAATAATACAAACAAACTGCTGCCATTCATTCTTTAATTTTTTCCTTTTTTCTTTTTTCTTTTTTTTTTCTTTTAGACAAGGTTTATTATAGGACTCCCTAAAAAGAATAATGCATATTTCATCAATGATCAAATCCCGTCTCAAAATGTATCAGTCATTCCTGGCTGGATTATACTGAATTTTGGAATTTTACTTTGATGTAATGCTCCATGATGTGTGACTTGCTATTCAATATGGTTGTTAGAAGGGCTTATCTGCAAAGGAATTGTTTCATAGCACACCTGTAGCACAGGAGGGTATTTTTTTAAACTTTCTGTTTTCAAAGGAAATCTACTTTGTTTTCAAAAGGCAATTCAAGGTTCTCTGAGTGTATGTAAAAGTCTCCTGGCACCTGATGTATGCATAAAAGACTAGTTTCAATTTAGCTGGTTGCATCCCTCATTTCTAGCTACTGCAGACTATTAACTCCAAAGTAAAGCTTTCTCATAGAAAGCTAGTGACCTTGCTTTCTCTCCCAGCAGTCTAACCATAATTTATTTAGTACTTGGTGTTACACGGTACTTTGATCCTGTAGGATATAACGTTGTTACTGGATACAGTTTCAACTGGCCTTTATATGGCCCAGAAAATGCTGCATCAAATATAGGTGTTTGAACACACGCAACCTGAGTTTTCAAACTACTGTTTTCATGCTAAACCCATTACCACTCAGAATCTGACTGGATACCAAGTCGTCTGGTCAATGTGCTTGAGCTTCCTGTGGAAACCGGCTGCAATTGCAGAGATAGCACAGAAACTGTAAAAGCTTATTCAACAAGATACCGCCCTTGACTTTGACTCAGTATAGGTCAGCTGGTCTCCTTTGTAGTCTTTCCAGGGGAAAGGACAGTATCCAGTGCCCCTTCCCAAGGACAGGTTATATTAGCCTTGGCAAACCACTGTGCTAATCTTTCTGTCTGCTACATCGAGAATTAGCTGAGGCATTTCTATGCTGTGTTTCCTAAGTCTCAACTACCTTCATGTTCAAGAGGTGTTTCTCTTGAGCAAGAGAAAAAACATTTAATCCTTTTTCACATACTGCTGTTTTACACATACACCAGGATGTGTTTGGGTGGAGAAACTCGCTCTCCCATTGTACAACATGAGACGGGCAATCCCCACTGCACCAGGCAGGGGACTGAATAACAGATTTTGGCTTCCCAGCATAAGGGCCATATCCTATTTGAATGGAAAAACAGAGTCTCTGAAGTGAACGTGTGAAAACTTTAAAAATCAGTTTTAAGAAGCTAGGGTACTTGCTCATGTGTCACCAAGTACTTTGGCCGAAAATAGTCTTAGCAAGAAGAAAGGCAGTGCTGTGGAGAAATCATTTTCCCTCCATGAGTGGCAGCATTATTAATCTGTGTGATTAATTCTGTTACTATTAAAGTAACTGCAAGGCACTCTCCATTTAGTTAATATCACTAACAAATACACATCTGTCACTCAAAATGCTGTGTACTCAGCAATGTTGTTCTTACATTATTAAATATTTACTATTTATTATGATTGCTACTTTTGTTATTTATTGGCTTGCAGCAGCCAAAAACAAGCCAAGCAGCCTGGGGAGGAACTAGAAAAAGATTTTCAAACCAGCCTGACTTAAAGTGAGGCGCTTAAATACAATATTAGATATTTTGGCCTTGATTCACAGAAGTCCTTTTCACCATATGTCCAAATCCTACAGGGTGGGTGTTAAGCACATGCTGCAGCGATTTGCTGGGGAGGGAAGGACTTAAGAGGAGTTTTGCTGGATCCAGGCTGTGGCCCATGGCTTGAAGCATCTTCCTGCCTTTCACTGGTGTCGTGGTTTGGCCTCA
>VZSF01011283.1:0-98552 GCA_013398295.1 Chionis minor
TCCAGGTCCATCTGGATGGCATTTGGTCCCTCAGGCCTGGCAACTGCTCCACACAGCTTGGTGTCATCAACAAACTTTCTGAGGGTGCACTCAGTGCCAACATCCATGTCGCCAGCAAAGATGTTGAATTATAACAGTCCCGGTATCGACACTTGAGGAACGCCACTTGTCACTGGTCTCCACTTCGACATCAACCGGTTGATCACAACTCTTTGAGTATGGCCATCCAGCCAATTCCTTATTCGCCAAGTGGTCCATTGGTCAAATCCATATTTCTCCAATTTAGAGACCAGGATGTCACGTGAGACAGTGTCAAATGCCTTGCACAAGTCCAGGTAGATGACATCTATCGCTCTCCCCTTATCCACCAACACTGTAACCTTGTCATAGAAGGCCACCAGATTTGTCAGGCACAATTTGCCCTTAGTGAAGCCATATTGGCTGCCACTGATTACCTCCTCATTTTCCATGTGCCTTAGCAGAGTTTCCAGGAAGATCTGCTCCGTAATCTTGCTGGGCACAGAGGTGAGACTGACTGGCCTGTCGTTCCCCGGGTCATCTTTTTTACCCTTTCTGAAAATGGGTGTTATGTTCTCCCTTTTCCAGTCAGCGGGAACTTTACCAGAACACCACAACTTCTGAAATATGATGGATAATGGTTTGGCAACTACATCTGCCAATTCTCTCAGGAACTGGTCCATGAATCTCATCAGGTCCCATGGACTTCTGCACATTCAGGTTCTTCAGATGTTCTTGGACCTGGTCTTCTCCTACAGTGGGCAATACCTCATTTTCCCAGTCCCTGCCTTTACCTTCTGCAACTTGGGCGATGGTTAAAGCCTTTACCTGTGAAGACTGGGGCAAACAAGTCATTGAGTACCTCAGCCTTCTCCATGTCCCAGAGACATGTCAAGACAGGAAATGTTTCTTTTGAAAATTCAAATATTTTCTTTATGAAATGCTACTGAAGCTGTAGTTCAGGTGCCTCCTACTCCCCCATTCTCACTTCAGACTGAGTTTCCTACAAGAATGACATCTCATACAATGCATCATAATCTCTGAATTGGTAGGAGCTGGTGATGCCCCATGACAGTTGCATCATCTTAGTGGAAAATGGGAAATGGGTCTATCTGAGCCCAGCCTAGAGGACTCATGTAGAGTGTGCACTGCTGAACGACATCTAGCTCAACTCACCACATGGATGTTTTGGAGTTGAAAAAGTATGCTTTCGTTTAAAATCTTTGGAAGACCAACACTTTCCCTTCTCCTCCTATTCAGAAGACACAACACACAAGATGGTATGCTGAATTTTGGAAACCCATTTTTTTGTTGAAAAACTGTCAAGAGAATCCCTACATCTCATTCTTTTGAAGCTTTGTATTTACTAACAACACAAATGCTCATAATAGCCACTGTTGCAACAGAAAAGGCCAGAGAAAAGTGAAGCTGCTGACTAGACACAAATTCCACAGCAGCTAAGCCTTACATTTTCCAGCCATCACAAAATATTATGGATTGTACCTGGGATGCAGGAGAGATGGACCTGGAAGGATGGTTTCACAGAGTAAAGGACGGGCTGCAGACTCACAGCCTGGTCTGTACTGAGGGGTTAAAGAGAAAGCCTTGGCCCCCAGCGCTGTCAGCTTACTGCTTGAAATAGCTTAAACGCACTTTATATCTTTCTTTAAAGAAGCAGATGAGTGTGAAATGTGGCAGAGAGGAGTTTTCAAGTAGTCCGCTCCTTTGAATAACAGCTATCTTCCAAAATTTAAATCTTGTTCCCTTTACTCTTCTGATTTGTTCTCTCAGCCTTTGCATCATTTATTTTTTCCTCTCTGACTTCTAGAAACAGTTATTCACATGAATGATGAGCAGGGGAAGAATAAGTGTGGTGACTTAGTTTTGTCTGCTTGCAGTTGTTGCTTTCAGTTAATAGTTTCACTGAGACCATGATGGAGAAAGTGCTTCATGGCACGTCCCATTGAGCAGAGTAACTGCAGAACAGCTCAGTCTTTGCCATGCAGACAGTGATGGTGAAGAGTACATCTCATGAAACTTACTTGAAAGCAAGTGACAAAGTTGTTTCACTTGCAGGAAAGCAATTAATTACTGTGAAAGATAGAGCTAATTTTGTGCTGGAACAGTCTGGAACAACATACTGTAATCTGTTGTGTGTCAGCTGAGTTACAGCTGCCCTCCTCCAGGAACATATATTAGGAATTCAGTGTCTTTTTCAATACAAAGTGCTCTCTGGTGAGAGCCATCTTCCAGCTAAGGCACTGAGTCCTTTAAGGTGAAAGGTCTATTTTAGGGAAAATATCTCTTGGAAGTGTTCTTGTGAACTGATATGCCTCTTGTTTTCCTAAATGCTGAGAGGGAAAGAAATAAGAGCACCACCAGGGGATTTGGACCTTTTCACTGGGTCATTGAGAGCCGCACTGCCTGGTATCACAGGCACCATATTAAGACACACCTCAAAACACATCTTTTATCATTTAGGTTGCAAGACCCTCCCTAGTCTTACTGGTTCCACACACCCCTGATTCCGATTTCTGCTCTGCATTGACTTTCTATGCATTACTTTCCTGTTCCAGAGAAAGCTATGGGAAGAAGAAACTAGTTGATGAATTTGACTTTATGTTAGACTGTTAGCAGTACATTAGTGAAAGATAGATACATTGGTCAACCTTATTCTAAGAGGCATGACTACCATTTCGCCTGGATACCTGAGCAAGATATAAAAGGCAATGGCTTCTCCACTTGTTGCAGACCACTTTCATGCCACATTTAATGAAGGAGGTCCTTTCTAAACTAGTGTTCAAAAAAGACCAAGTCTTGGCGTATTGGCAACTTGGAGAACCACCAGGCTGAAACTTGGAAGTTAGTTTGATTTCATAAAATTACCTTTTTTCTCCTTTCCTCTACCACTAAGGTGTTTTTTTTTTTCCTCTTTAGTATACCATGCTTGCAAATGCTGCTTATTCCTTACTACTTTCCATTTTGTTCACCCATCCACAATTCAATATTTCTTCTGAGGGCAGGACTTCACTCTCCCTGTTCCCCATTACTTATAAGAGAATTACAAGTAGCAGACATCTCAATGTTTTCTGTCCCCTCTCCGAGCTTATTGCTCTCTTCTGATACAGCTGACTTTCAAGGCTGAGCAAGCTTCTTGGTACTGGTTTAAAATCAGAGTTTTCCTTCTTCAGGGTAGTAGTCCTTGACATTTCTGGGTGCAGTGCGTCTAAAATGACACTTCCCAGTATCTGCTGCTGTGGCACAAATTCTTACGTTGCTCTACACCATTGCTGCATGCCTGCAAAATTCATTCACAGACCATTCAGGTTGCTCCTTACTTTGTGAGATGACCTTTCATACACATACCATGAGAGCTGCAGACATGCCAACTTTCTACCCCTTGCCACTGTGCTGCTGGTATAGGAGACCTTGCAAACCCAGTGAGGCCCAAAACACGTCACCTGGGATGTCTGTTGTAATCAATGTCACAAGGTTTCAACAGGATCTTCAGAAATCAGATGGCTGGTCCCAGCTGTTCTGGCACCCCACGAACAAAATATGCTGTTGTAACATGCATGGAGTTAGAGAGAGTATTAGGTTTCCAGACAGAAAAGGGATCCAGCCTACAAAAGCCTTTATGCCCTGAAGAATTGTTTCCGATATCAGCAGTGAACTGAGGGAGTGGATGTTCTGTAGTGCTTTGTCTGTGCCTCAGCTTTCTATTGATATTTCAGAATCACCATTTAACTCATCTGAAAAAGAAAAAAAAAATCTCTTTTTTTGGTTCTCCAAAGTGACCCTTCTACTGCTCTTTTAATGGATAGGCTTATAATAATAGCATCATTTCCTCTTACTGCAACCTAAAGAGGAGGCAATACATTAAAGTGACAAGCTTCACAGTATCATCTGAACTAATGAATGTCGGTCTGGTCAGAAAGAAGCACGGGGAAAGAGTGGACAGTTTCCCTAAGAGGCCCTTTGTGGCAGTTCAGTAGCTCAGCTGCCACTCTCTGCTTGGAGTATGCTAATGCAGGGAGATCAGTCCAGAAGTGCCTGTGGGCAGAAGTGAAATGCAACCAAAAGGGCTGAGGGAGTTCATGCCCTGCCCTATTTCCCAGACTGAGGAGTCACAACACAAGGAGGCAGGGTCCCTGCAGATGCGACTCTTTAAACTCCAAGGAGGAAAAGTGGAGCAGACTGCCCTGGGGCAGACATGTTACTCCGGAGTACCTGTATTTTCTTCCAGCCAAGCCCTGAAATTCCTTCTGGAGAAATTGCTTCAAGGAGACTGTGCATGAAAAGCCACATGTGGTGCCTACGGACAATACCCTGAAAGCACAGACACGGACCCCCAGAGTACGGCTATAACTGACACATGACGGACAAAAATCTGCACAAAGAAGTGCCTGTAGTTGGGCTTATAAGTCTTTATTAGGTTCCCAAAATAAATTGCTTTTTTTCAAAAGGGTTCAGCACTGAGGAGATCCCATTCAGAGTCTCGTTCTTAAGTATGGTTACCATTAAGCAGGATATTCAGCTTCCATATTGGGATGCCCAGATTAGCATAACCACATGCAAATTTTCACACGGCACAGAAAAGAACCAATTTCAGAGTATAAAGTTAGGCTTTTAATAGCTTTTTTTGATCCTCATATTAAAAGATCAAGTTGCCCCTGTGAGCAGTAGGTCTAACAAAGCCTAGCTTTCCATTGATTTGTGTCTTGTGACTGGATTTCCAGGAATTTAAGAAGATGAAAGCTCCAGATGAAGCCTTTGTTGCCCTGGAGGGCATGGATAAGGGTGTGGTCCTGTGCATGGGACTCACGTGGCAGATTTGCTCATAGGGAACACTGAAAAGATCTTTTTTGGCATGTATTTTCATGACTCTTGCAGGAACAAAATGTAACTGAGACCTCTCTTTTCTTTCAAAGTTGAGTGCATTTAGAGAAAATGGAGAAAATGGCTCTGAAATTTTTTGAAATGAATGGACCAACAGAGTGATCAGAGACATTTCTTTTGTTTAAGAAAGCAGGCCAAAGATTGATGCAAGTTCATTTGCTAGCTAATATTAGACAAATAGGAATACTAATTGCCAAGTATCAGTAATTGCAGTACGTTACTCCATTTAGTTTGTATGTAGAAATGTCTCTATTACACAAAAGGACAGATACCTTCTCCTTGGCTCCAGTCTCCAGCCTATATACATTTTTCTCAGTGGCTGTATATTGGAAGGTTCCTTGTGCAACTTGTGCAGTTAAGAGAGGTCACAAAAACTGGAATGCTCCAGCTAAGACCATTAAATTCCATAAAACCAATTTAAATGTACTCTTTTCCCTCTGTTTCCTAACAGAATCTGTGAGTATGCATACAATATGTTAGACTTTCTGACCAGCACTGCCTATGTGATTCCAGCATCCTGGGACTCTTTGTTAGGACCTGAAACAGTGCCTCTTGCTGCAATGCTGTGCCCCATGTTACTGTGAAAATTCTTTCGCTGACTTTCCAGCTTGTTCATACAAATTCTGCTTGGATAATTAAAAAAAAAATAATCCAAAAGTTATGTTAATAACCATTCTGAACAACCACACTTATGAGCTTCCGCTGTTGACAAATAACAAACAGGAGTCCAAAGCAGTAACAAGCTTCTGGTGCCCGTGCCGAAAAGTCATTTTTCATAACACCAAACATGCTCAAAGAATCTTCAATTACAATATATAGCACAATAAATTATAGCTTATGTCTACTTGTACAAATAAAGAACATAAAGTGAAAACTCCTGAAGTGTTTGATGTTTACTAATTGAAGCAAATACAGCTGCCTGTTTTGTTATCTCTCTCTACACCTCACTCCTGTTGTCTGCTTGCATCTTGTCAAAAACTTTAGCTTTCTGTCTCTGGAGCCAGCACAGTCTCTGCGCTGACTGTTCGTACAGGACCTAGAATCACGAGGAATTTATCAGGGCCTCCAGCTGCTACCACAATATAAGTAATTTTATCAACCTAATGTTTTATTTATCTGCACTTAATGTTCCTATTTAAAGGGGAGAGAATGTGGGAATATTAATGGAAAAGTTGGGGGCAGGGAGCTGAGATGAGTTATTAAAAAGTTTCACCACTTGAGCTTTTAAGCTTCTCTATCTGAAGCTGCTCAGATTGATGTGAATGCGTCCATATCTCTCATGCAAATTGCCCCAGAGGCAGCTATTTTGGGCAGAGCGTATATTCATTGTGGTGTCACAAAAGGTCGATTAGGTCTGCTGAAATTCCTGGTTGATGCTGATTGACTGTGAGCAACATTTAAGTCTTTCAAACTTCATTATCTAACCCATTCTCTGCAGGCTGAACATGGACTTGTGCCTTGTGGAGCCTCACAACAGACACCCCGAGTTGCAGATTCAGAAGCTTTTTAATTATCTGTGTGTAGGGAGGGAAAGAAACTGTGGTGATTTTCTTTTCGTGCTGAGGGGAGCTCTTTTCAGCCTGCTGCAGGAAGTGACACAAAGCCCAGTGAGATGAGTGAATAGGACTCTGCTCCTGGAGCATAGAAAATTGAACAGATTTTCCTCAAACGTTCCTACAAAAACACACCTGTCAGCTAATAATGAAGTGGAAAAGCATCTTCACCTGAAAATCCAGCTTGTCATGGGAAGTGCTAACCAAGTGAAAAGAGAGAGGTGAAATGGAAACTCTTTTGAATCCTGAAGTCTGGTGTTTGACTTCACATGGACCCTGTAATTTCTGCCCAGCACTGCCAGCTACTCCAGCGCTGTGTATCTTTAGTTTGCTAATCTACTTTGCAAAACTACCAATTTTCACTTCATCTTGCTGAAAAGCAGAAACTTAATTTCTATCACTGAAACATAGTTTTGCAAAGAAAAGTGATGGTCTGCTTGAAAACTGCATATTTTGGAAAATGAGTTCTGAAGAAAACATGACAGCACCATAGCCTGATGCATAGGCTCAGACACATATACATAGATATATAGGAGTGAAGGGAAAGGAACACTAATGTCTGCTTTTCACTTTCTGTGTAAATTTCTCCGGGTTAAACCATAAGACTTGGCAGGATTGCTGGGTGTAGCAACTGAGTGATTTGGTTTGAAATTTACTTCTGTGGAGATGCTTGAAGATACAGGTGAAAAGGCTTCCAGCAATGAATACACTGAAAGCTGATGGAAAGAGCCCAAATCCTTTCTCACAAACTTCCCACACACTCCTTTTGTGTGAGCAATGTGGTCACCTGTGGCTGTGTAATTTTCAATACCTCAAATAATGCTTGGAATGATAAGCACCTATTGGTTCTAATGATTGGCAACTTTTGGCAGGCATTTAAGAGATTTTTAAACAACCCTCAATCCCTCACAGCTGTGACTGAATATAGACCAAAAGAATTGGCATTGCCTCTGCATCCTTTCACTTTAAATATAATCACTTGGTGGCAGTGATCGTGTACATTGTCTTTAACAGTGGAGGAAATTAGCTTTAATCTAACAAAGTGATTGCATCTTGGCTTTCAGAGATGCCTATTCAACACATCCCCCAGCCCCTGGGTCCAGAACAGCACCATAAGCAGCAGAACACCACTGCACACGCTGCAGGTGTAACTCTCCGCTTGCATAGCTAAAAGGCAGCTTTGGCTTAATGACTTGGAAAACACTGTACTCCTAAAAGTGGTCCTCCCCACTTTGTCCAGCACTATGTGTGTGTGAAACCAGACTTTGCTGTGGAATTCCACTGTGGAGCACGATGCTGGAAATATGAGGAACAGCATGGTTCACCTGAAGTCTGTCATGCCCCCCGTGCTTTATCTCTACTGTCAATAGAGATAGAGGTCAATAGAGCCCCTTCCCTTTTTCTTCTGTTCATAAAACTTCCCTGCTTTGGTCTTTTTAAGTGTCTGCTTTGCTGGAAGTGTGTGTTTATTTGCTTTCTTGAGTCAGGGGCCAAAGAAGTTTGTAAGAAGAGCACAGGTAAATATAAGTGCAACTTAGAGTCAGAGCAACCTTTAGCAGCTACAGTAAGATGAGAGTAAACATAATCATTACACAGTTGGACCATTTTCATTTATTTATAACACCTCAGGGCAATAACTGGTTTGATGGGGCCATTTTAAAATCATTACCCTACTGTTTTCTGTATCCCATCCATTCAATTTCCAGCTAAAGATTAAATGACCCACTTGGAGGAAAATATCATTTTATTAAAGCAGCATTTAAGAAACAGGTACTGAGCTTTTGAGGAATTAAGTATTTACATTCAAGTGAAAGAAGAATTGCAACAGAAAGAAGTGTCTTTTCTTCCAGGCACTGGAAATAGAGCTATGATTTAGAGAATCCTGTCTCTACTGTAAAATAAACATCCTCTTTCACTCCCACAAGAATTCTCCACCTCTCACACACACTACACTCTTATCCAGAAACAAGGAGAGACCACAAACAAGTGTTAGCCAAATCAGCTTTTCTCTGTTAAATTTTCCCTATTAAAACGACCCTGCAAAACAAGTAAATGCAAATACTTACGCACTAGTTGAAAGAAATGTCAGTAAATAAAATACATTAAAGCACTTTACATATTCACCATACTAAAATATATAATATAACGTGTAGTTGATAGGAAAGCAACTTGGATTGAGTCTGTGACCCGTTGTCCCTGTGGCATCATGACCTCAGCCCATGCCAGAGAGCTGCAGACCCACAGCACACCCTGAGCAGCCTGGTGTGGGGCGCATAAGTGAGTGGCCTCACGGGGGTCTTTCTCATGGGCATGGGCACTAGAAGGTTGTAGGGAGAGGTAAGGCTACACCAAAACCCCAAACACTTGCAGCTCCTACAAGAGAACAGGAACATCCACATCCTTTGTGTCACGTGGGATCCTACTTGTGAATGTGGGGTTTGAAAATCTGGACTAGTTGTAAAATGATGTTGCAAAATCTGTTTGTGTACAGTAACATTTTTAAGTGTCTGGTCTTGTGGTTTATCCATTGTATTGCTGATATTGATCCTGAAAGTATAGTTGACTGAATGGCAGTTAATTACATATCATTAAGTGAAATGATAGGCTGCCTCAGTACTGATCCAGTTTAAACAACATGAACTGGTTTTCCCTTCAATGCACATTACACATCTGCCCTTTTTGCAGACACATGGAAGCTACAGCCATGTGCTACACCTCACAGGGCAGACCAGTTATACATGTACAGTGTGAGAGATGGTGAGAGCTAAACCCACAAAAGTGTAATCACTCTGTTTCCTTCTCCATCCCCAAGGCTAGGACAAAATAATATTTTTTTCCCTTCTTTTGAGGGGACTTTGTGGCACCTCTGGTACCCTCTGCAGTAGTATCAGTGAGATGAGGAAGCAAGTGAGCAAGGCTGCCTGACATGCCACCAGATTCAGGCAGACTGAAGATGTGGTGTCAGGTCTTGAAGCAGTTACATGAATCCTGACGAGGCATACCTAAGTTGTCTGGTCTCAGCTCCTGCTGTACCACAGTCACCTTGGCAGATGCCAGCATCTCCAAATGGTTTGAGTCCCTAAAGGGCATGGGTGACTTAAAGGAACAGAGCTCCATCCAATGCTTTTTGTCACAGTAGAAAGGTTTTTCAGGGCCTCTTGATTTCTGTGTGAGTGACACCTCATGACCCTTGGAGATATCCCCACAAGGAAGACTCTTCATCTCACTTCAGCTGTGAGCATCATTTGTGCTGGGAGCTTGAGTTGTCCCTTCGCTTGCAGAGCCCCTGATGTACTTAGGGGTTTCAGCATCTCCACATGCTTGTGCAAGCTATTTTCATTGCCATCTCGGGATGTTCTGTTGGATGATGATGTGATGTCAAGTCACATTATGTCCAGAGAAATGTGAAAAGACAGGCTTTAATATATGGTGCCACTTCTTTATCAACACAGTTTCAGCTCTGGCAATTAATGCTCCAGCTCAGAGGTTCAAACTTCCCTTTAGGGCCACTGGAAAAATCACACTTTGTGAACTCTTGTGAGAGGGATCCCTTTCTCTTCCAGCTCTGGATGCCTTCTTTGTGCCTTTAAAAGCTTAAAGTACAGGCAGGAGCTCCTAGTACTTTCAGTGGTCCTGTCATATTGTTAGAGGTTTTTGCTTCCAAGATGTGTCTCATCTCTGCCAGTGTCTCTGCAGAGGAAAGGATGGGACATGGCATCTTCCCTGTGGCAGAAATCCCCACATTACAGTCCTGCTGCTAAGACCCTTACATGGAAATTGCCAATGAGAAAGTCCACCTCTCTCAAGTGATGGACAGACAGTGGAAAAATTTCTTGCTCCCTGAAATGAAAGCAGCATATATTCTACTTGGTACTATGCTGCCAAATCTGCAGGTATCAGTGAGCTCAAGGAAATGACTGGGAAGACAGGGTCTTAAAAGCTGCCCCTAAGTCTGCAGCCAATCCATTTCTGAGGCAGGTACTATGTTCAGGATCTCACAGGAATTACCCACACCCCTTCAGCCATTTTCCCTTAATTTATATTCCTCTCCCCCTGTGTTCCTGAAGTAGTATGACCACCTTAACTGCTGTCATTTCCTTATTGTTCTCATCTTTTTCAACTCCTGAAAAAGTAAAAATAGTAAAAAGATTAAAAGGAAGAGCAATATTTTTCTCTTGGCAGGACTCATCATAGAGTGCAAAGAATTACTTTGCCTCTCTAAGCTTCCCTGCCTGCTCTTGGTCCACTACAAAGGGAAACCTCTTCCTCTGGGGCTCAAGTTGGGACATTTTATTTCCCAAAAATAGTCAGTTGTCACATTTCAAGTAACATTTGGTGCTTGTCTGCAGCAGCTTGTTCACCCACCCAAGGCAGCAAGGGAAGCAGGCAGACTGGCCCTCCTTTAAAGGCCAACATTGTGTTAGCCACCCTTATCAACAGGACACTTCATTGCAGGGTTCACAGTTTAGGTCACTGCTTTCACATGAGATCTCAAGCCCCATGTCAAGTGTTTTTCTGTTATTTTATAGATCAGTGAACACCATTTTGTTTTATCATCCTGCCTTATGGTAGACATTCTTTTGTCCTTAAAAGTACTTAGGCACAAGCTGTGAGCAGATCTAAAAACTAACAATAATTGCAGTCTAATGAAAAGCTGAAGCCATTTGTAAGAGAAAGAAAAAAAAACAGGAACCACAAACCAAACAGAAAACAAATGAAAAACACACTCATCTTGTTAGTCCTGGCTGTGAAGGAACTCAATACTATGACTGAGAAATGTTCCTTTCAAAATTTAAGACTGGTGTAGGGGCAATTGGAATTTCTCCACAGCCTTGTCTGCTGTTGCTGTTTGCCTTTCTACTTAGAGCACGCATTTTCCTTAAAAGTTTATCTTCCCATCTAGCCTGTGCTAAGGGATTTGTTGTTTTACACTAAACCCTCATGCTCCATTTCAATCTCAAAGCTTTGTATCCCTCCCATCTTATGTCTAGAAGGATCACTGAAGCTGATATACCTGCCTGGGTGCAGACCTTCTCCCTGGGCCGTGGCATTTCTGGGGCTCCAGGCACAACTGTGTTCTTCTGCTCAAAGACCACAGCTACTGGTCATAGCCAAGAGAGGCAGAGAATGGAAATGTGCAAATTCTGGTCCTAGGTCTTGCTTGAATGCAAAATAGAGGTAGTGGGTTATTGACAGGTATGTGAAAAATTTTTAATGCCACTGGCTTTGCTGGGACTATAGTGGACACGACACACGGCACAGGAATATTTTAGCCAATGTCAGATCAAAGCTCTTAGGATGCTCTCTCATCAATAAATTCTTATTCTTCATAGTTAGTCCTAAAAGTGATTTATTCTGAAGGCAAAGGGAGCCTATCTGCAAAGTAAGAAAGTGTCCCCATCCAACACTTTGTTATGCAAACTCATTTGCATAGGAAGTACTTTCATATTGCAGTGAAGGGGCACAATTCCTGCTAGGTGCTGAACGTTCATGCCCTTGAAATTCATGCATGTATGTTCGTACTTGGGACCATTCATGAACTGGAATTCAGCAAAACACTCTTAGCACATACCTCGACTGGGACAGAATTCTTACCGTTTATAGGGGATGAGTTGATTCATCTTTAAAACTAAGTTTAAATGTTGACTTGTGTAACCTTCAGTGTGTCCCTCCAAATGAAAATGAATCAGTCTTACCCCAGCAGATAGATCTCCTTGGAAAGTTCATGCATAAACTGTATTTAAGGAAAATAGCTTCTAATTATGCAAAGATATTAACAACCATCCCATCTGATTGTAATGAGGATAATTTGCATTATTCCCAAACAAAAAGCTTCGTTAGAAGAGAGTTATGGCTGAAATGCATTTTGCTACAGTCCAGCTAATGATCAGAAAACCATTATTCTACTTCCTTTACAAAAGTTCTACTGCTCAAAAAAATTGGAATGGCTGAAGATTAACAGTCTGCCAGCATGTTCCCCATTGCTACATAACCCTGCATCATTCACCACCACAGTTTCTTAATTTATTTGTCTTTTATAAGTTTCCTTCTGATCTTTGTTTGCTTCTCATAGAAATACATCATTGCACTTACATTGTAATTTTAAATATGGTCTTCTCAAATGTGCTGTAAAGGGCTCTGAACAGACTATAATCCCAGGATTATAGTTGTACCAGAGTACCAGTTGTACCAGAGTTGTATAGGTTGCACCAGAGGACGGTAAGATCTTGTACCAATATTACATGCTGAAGCAGAATACTTTAGCTGTTAGGATCAGAGTGATCAATCCATTTGTATTATGAAATGTATAGATTATATAATCTAGGGAGAGCTCGTGTATGGAAGTTTGTGTTTAACTATGTGGTTTATGAGCTTATATGGGATGAGTGCACACACTGCATAATAAATAATCTCTTAGTGCTACAAGCTAAAGTTTCAAAACAACCTAATAGAGTCATGCATCTAACTCCCTTATGTCTTGGAAACCCTAGACACAATATACTAGAAATAGGAAAGGGACTTGAATAGTAATTACAAGCATATTTTGAAAGCTGTAGAGGGAAAAAAATGGATTAAGGGCATTGTAAATTCAGGAAGGAGAGAATGATGAACTATGTTTTTTGGAGCTAAAGGACCAATATACTTTTGTGGCCTTGAAAGTTTATATGAATTATCTAACAGTTGTACAGTGTGCTTGTAGCAGTGTTTTCTTTGCAGAAAGCTCTCTGTTCAGGGTTTGATAGTTTATTTCCTTTTCAAAAAGTAAAATTGGATAGAGGGCGGAGGGAAAGAAATGCAGCTTGTGGGTATGTGGGTTTCCTCTTGTTGTTTTGTATGAACTGAATATTATTTAAAAGGCTGTATCCATACTAGGAACTGTGATGAGGGATAACAAAATCCCTCATCTGCACATGGATAAGGTTATGATCGGGTAGCAGTTGGCTGAAATTTGCAAGCTTTATTGCAAATAGTATAATGTAACTTAGTTGGAGTTAACAAGGAGTGTATGTGTACAGGTATGAACAGAAAGACCTAATTTTAGTTTTGTGTTAAGCTACACATTTCTTTATACCTAGCCATTTAAATGTCGGTTACTTCAGGGGTTACTTTGCTGTCTACACATTCTGTATTTTTCAGTAGATATTTACTTTGGCAGTCCTAAACACAGATATATGGAACTTCTTTGTTCATTGCCAGTAATAATCACGTTCAAAAGGTAAGGAAGTAATTTCTGTGTCTGAGGGAGAATTCCTGGACTACACACCAATTGCACAGCCTGCGACACTGAAAAACATAGTCCTTCTATTAACAAAATTACAAAATCCCAGTGAGGCTACTCAAGCTTTCATTGACGGTAACAAAGAAGTGAACACCAGAATCAACAAAGCCCAGATTTCTATGGATTTGTGTACTGTGCTGTTGTGGTTTAACCCCACTCAACAACAAGGACCGTGCAACTTCTCGCTCACTCCCCCCCAGGCCCCCTACAGCGGGATGGGGAAAAGAATAGGAAAAGTAAGGAAAACTTGTGGCTTGAGATAAAGACAGTTTAATAAGTAAAGCAAAATCCGTGCATGGAAGCAGAGCAAATCAAGGAATTCGTTCACTACTTCCCATTGGCAGGCAGCTGTTCAGCCACCTCCAGGAAAGCTGGGGTCCATTATGTGTAACAATTACTTGGAAGACAAAGCACCTTAACTCTGAACATTTGCCCCTTCCTTCTTCTTCTTCTTCCCACAGCTTTATATGCTGATCATGATGTCACATGGTACGGAATATCCCCTTGGTCAGTCGGGGTCAGCTGTCCCAGCTGTGTCCCCTCTGTAATTCTTGTGCACCCCCTAGCCTACTTGCTGGCAGGTTGATGTGAGGAGCAGAAAAGGCCTTGACTGCTTAGCAACAACTAAAAACATTAGTGTGTTATCAACACCAGTCATATCCCAAATCCAAAACACAGCACCATACCAGCTGTCAGCAAGGAAGCTAACTCTGTCCCAGCCAACACCAGGACATGTGCTTATCTGCAATTTCCAGGGGAATATAACTTCTCATTGATGTGTTGCCTGTGTTTGGGAAATCGATCCAGGATAGACTGTGAATGGATTCTCTCTCACTCTATTAAAAGGCGGGCTCCTCTTGCAGTTTTTCTCCCATCTATGGCTCTTAAAGTCTCTTCTTTCTAGCCAGCTATTTGCATTAAAAATTAGGAGTTTAATTAACTTCTCTGTCGCTTCGCTTTCTATTAAATTGGATTGAAATCAGGCAGCAGGTTCAACAGTCTTTGGGAGAAAAGGATTCAAATTCACCTGGACAAGCTGACAATATGCATACTGTGTACATAAGTGAAAAGAATAAAATAAAGAATTTCCAAATTCATGCAGCTGAAACTGCAATCGTTCTATGACCCTCCAGCATTGCTTCCCCCCATCTTCCTCCCTCATAATACTTTCCTGGCCCCTCTCCTTTAATATTTTGTCTCACAGTCGCTACATTTTCCCTGCAGCCCATTGCATGCATCTCTTTTTCCCTGTTCCTACTCCTGTTTTTCTCTTGGGAATGTCTTTCTTATCCTTTCCTCCCAGGAGGTTCGTAGCTCAGTAGAGTTGCTTTTGCTCTGGGGTTACAATCTAGAAAACAAGGAAAGAGCGGAGTTTTGCTTTGAAATGAGAAGCTTGCTTAAACACACCCAACGCGTTCAGTAGGAACACTGTTCCCTCCCCTCTTCCCTCTATACATTTGGTTCTCTTAATTGTTCATCTCTATTCAAAGCAATTTCCTTGGCATACACATTTTCATTAAATGTAATGAAGGAAGGACAATTTAGCATCCCACCTGTGACAACTCACTGATTCAGATCATGATGACCTATTGTGAATACTTGGGCTTCAGTCAAGATTTTGATTAGTGGAAAGAAGTAACCTCTGCATAATTAAGATTGTAGCCAGAATTTATTTATTCTGAGACAGTTTAATTTAAAAATAAAACTCTGTTAATTAGATAAAAGACGAAGGCACCTTCATAGCACTCACTGGTGGAATATCTGAGAATTTATAGTTTTTCTCATTCACTTCATATTCTGAAAAGTTTGTCACATGTGGAGTCTGCAGAAAGGGGAAATTTATTTGTGCATGTACTATAAGAAAAGCAGAGAAGCAGCTTGTAAAATATGGGGTTTGAAAAATTTGGTGTAAATCATATCTGGAACAATTTGAAATGATTCTTGCTCTACTGTCATGCAATAGCTCATGAATGGTTTGGCCTAGAAACTTCAATTACGATTTATTCAAAAGGTCCTCATCCCTCCCACTCTGCATAAAGAGGAGGAGAGAGCTGGTGGACTTGGAAGCTGTCCCCTGGAAAAGTGGAAACAGCAGAGCAGCCTGATGGGATCTGAAATAGCTTATTGAGTTTGTCACTGATATTATAGGCTTCTGAAGTCACCAAATAGGAGAATGGACAGCAGCTGTCTGTATTGCTGTTGGAGAGGGAGCTTTAGTCTCCTTGCAGCCAGCTGTTCTTTTAGTCACATGCCAGCACCAAGTCTTAAAACATAGGGACTGTTAATACCAATATCACCATCCCACACATCCCAAACAGCATGCTTGCATGGAGCTTTTAATTCCATGACCCCTCTGTTAGCTCCATAAACCACCTTGCCCTGAGACAAACAATAATTTTCTTATTGATTCTTGTTGGTCTCATATCATTATGGGAGCACTTAAGAAACATTTAGGAGTTAAGAAAAGGAGTTTCGCCTTATGAAGTATCTTCTGCCATCACTGTGTTCCATCTGAGTCCTGAAGGAATTGGCTAAGGTAATTACCAAGCCACTCTCCATGATATCTGAAAAGTCACAGCAGTCAGGTGAAGTCCCTGGTAACTGGAAAAAGGGAAACATTGCACCCATTTTTTAAAAGGCCAGACAGGAGGACCCTGGGAACTACCAACCTGTCAGCCTCACCTTTGTGCCTGGGAAGATCATGGATCAGGTCTTCCTAGAGGCTATGCTAAGGCACATAGAGGACAGGGAGATGAATTGGGGGAGCCAGCACGGCTTCACCAAGGGCAGGTTCTGCCTGACCAACCTAGTGGCCTTCTATGATGAAGTGACTACATCAGTGGACAAGGGAAGAGCTACTGATGTCATCTATCTGGGCTTCTGTAAGGCCTTTGACAGAGTCCCCCACAACATCCTTCTCTCTAAACTGGAGATATATTGAGTTGATGGGTGGACTGCTCGCTGGATGAGGAATTGGTTGGATGGTAACAACCAGAGGGTAGTGGTCAACAGCTCAATGTGCAGATAGAGATTGGTGACAAGTGGTGTCCCTCAGGGGTCTGTGTTGGGACCAGTGCTGTTTAATATCTTCATCAATGATCTAGACGGTGGGATCAAGTGCACCCTCGGCAAGTTTGCAGATGACACCAAGCTGAGTGCTGTGGTTGACACACCTGAGGGACGGAATGCCATCCGGAGGGACCTGGACAAGCTTGAGAAGTGGGCCCATGTGAACCTCATGAGGTTCAACAAGGCCAAGTGCAATGTCCTGCACATGGCTCAGGGCAACTCCTGGTATTGATACAGGCTGAGGGATGAAGGGATCGAGAGCAGCCCTGCTGAGAAAGACTTGGGGGTACTGGTGGACGAAAAGCTAGACATGAGGTAAAAAAGTGCACTTGCAGCCCAGAAGGCCAGCCTTACACTGCACTGCATCAAAAGAAGCGTGGCCAGCAGGTCGAGGGAGGTGATTCTCCCCTTCTACTCTGCTTTGGTAGGACCCCCCCTGGAATACTGCATCCAGCTCTGGAGCTCTGAGCACAGGAAAGACATGGACCTGTTGGAGCAGGTCCAGAGTAGGGCCACAGAAATGATCAGAGGGATGGAGCACCTCTGCTATGAGGTCAGGCTGAGAGATTTGGGGTTGTTCAACCTGGAGAAGAGAAGGCTCTTAGGAGACCTTATAGTGGCCTTCCAGTACTTAAAGGAAAAATGGGGACAAACGGGCCTGTAGACATAGGACAAAGGGTAATGTTTTTAAACTAAAAGAGGGTAGATTTAGACTAGATATTAGGAAGAAATTCTTTACAATGAGGGTGGTGAAACAGTGAAAGAGGTTGCCCAGAGAGGTGGTACATGCCCCATCCCTGGAAACATTCAAGGTCAGGTTGGACAGGGCTCTGAGCAGCCTGATGTAGTTGAAGATGTCACTGCTCATTGCAGGGCAGATTGGACTAGGTGACCTTTAAAGGTCCCTTCCAACCCAAGCTATCCTATGATTCTATTATTCCATGTTGCTGTTGATGCCATACAGAGTTAAAAACCTCATTGCAACAAAGTGCAGTGATAATAAGCAACTGCAGCTTTAGCAAGAAGGAGTACACAATGAAATCCGAAAAGTAGTTGTCAGATAATTACAAGGCTTTATGCTGAAGGCTGAGCAGGTGAATTTCATGTGATGTTTATTAAAAATAAGTACATTACAACAGCAAACCTTATTCACTTGAATTTGTGAATGTACATTGAAAATTTGAAGAGCAAACCTTATATAAAAAAGCTGTTTAAAGGTATGTGGAGTTGAGGATAGTGTTAAAACAAAGTTTACTCCTTCCCCACTCAAAAAAACCAGAGGAAGAATGTGAAAACATAGAGCTAGGGCTCCCCAGACAATAATGCTTTTGTCTCCATAGCTCTGTCCTCTACACCCTCCTCCAAAAGTAAATACAAGCTTGTTACATGTATCCCAGATCATTAACATTTCAAATTGTCTTCCTATCAATTTAAATATGAATAGATCATTGTGTATGAGGGGGATGACTTATTTCAATGGCTGAAACTGATGGTCAGAATTGTATCTCAAAATGTTTTTTCAGCAGGAAAATGGAAGCTCCAATTATAAGAATGCCGCCTCCTGCTTCTGAGCATGCCAGGTGTATATGAAATACCTTGAAACCTGACTTCTCTCATATTTTTCTTGGGTAGTCTTCTGTGATATTTCATACTGTAGTTGGTTTCCTTTTGTCATCATCTTATTCATAAAAGAAATTTGCAGACGAAGTAGAGCTCTTACACTTCCACAACTACAGACACTAGGTAAGTGGATGCTAAGAGGTGTTGCCCGAATAATGAACTTGCTACACAGAAGCAGGAGGGATCAGGGACCTAAACTGAGTGCACCCTCAGTAAGTATTGAGTGCACCCTCAGTAAGTTTGCAGATGACACCGAGTTAAGCAGGAGTGTTGATCTGCTTGAGGGTAGGAAGGCTCTGCAGAGAGATCTGGACAGGCTGGATTGATGGGCTGAATCCAATGGTATGAGGTTAAACACGTCCAAGTACTGGGTCCTGCACTTCGGTCACAACAACCCCAGGCAACATTACAGGCTTAGGGAGGAGCGTTGGATAGCTGCCTGGCAGAAAAGGATCTGGGGGTCCTGGTGGACAGTCGGCTGAACATGAGCCAGCAGTGTGCCCAGGTGGCCAAGAAGGCCAATGGCACCTTAGCCTGTATCAAGAATAGTGTGGCCAGCAGGAGCCCAGAAGTGATTATGCCCCTGTACTCAGCACTGGTGAGGCCGCAGCTTGAGTACTGTGTCCAGTTTTGGGCAACGCAGTATCGGAGGGACATTGGGGTGCTGGAGAATGTCCAGAGAAGGAGAATGAAGCTGGTGAAGGGTCTAGAGAACAAGTCTTATGAGGAGCGGCTGAGGGAATTGGGATTGTTTAGCCTGGAGAAGAGGAGACTGAGAGGAGACATTATCACTCTCTACAACTACCTGAAAGGAGGTTGTAGCAAGGTGGGGGTCAGTCTTTTATCCCAAATAACAAGTGACAGGACAAAAGGAAACAGCCTCTAGTTACACCAGGGGAAGTTTAGACTGGCTATTAGGAAAAAATTCTTCATGGAAACAAGTTGTCAAGCATTGCAACAGTCTGCCCTGGGAGGTGGTGGAATCGCCACCCATGGAGGTATTCAAAAGATGGGTAGACATGGTGCTGAGGGACATGGTTTAGAGGTGGTTTTGGCAGTGTTAGGTTTATGGTTGGACTTGATGATCTTCAAGGTCTCTTCCAGCCTAAGTGATTCTGTGATTCCATGACTCTGTAACTCTCAGGTGACCTGGCAAAACAAGTATTAAGGAATCATATTGTTTGAGTTTGTGCCAAACTACTTTGGCCTTTGACTTTTTTCCCCCTGAAGAAAAACATGAGGGTTTTTTCCCCTTTGCATTTTTACAAGAAACTCTTGACTAGTCTAGGATATGAACAAGCCTCATGAACTTCTATTAAATGATGAAAAGACAGGACACAGAAAGAAGTTTTCTGAAGTCTTTCATTTGGTGTGAGTTTTGAACAGAAGACGAAACATCATCAACCTTCTTTTACTAATTTTTATGCAACCTGGAGCTGTTGAAAACTGCCAGTAAATGAATCAAATTGGACTTATTCTTCTCTACTCTTCAGTCAAAGACATGGAGGTTATTGTTCTTTTCTGTCCCACTTAATGGTTCTGTGAATCTGCTGTTGTGCAGCTATGTTTTGAAAGCCTCAAATTACACACTGATTGTTAAGTGAAAAGGCAGAAAATACTCTGTGCAGAAATTGGCAGTAAGTGCTATTTGGAGCAGTTAATCACTAATTTTACATTGACGTTACATATTTTTATTCCAGTTAGTGTTGACTGATACAAAACAACATCAATGGTAGTGAATTAGTGAGAAGTGATCTGGTAGTGAATTAGCAGAAATCCTCTTCATGAGGCAAGTGATTGTTTCTGTTACACATTGAACTCAAAAAAAATGTTGGTAACCCTACCTAAAATCTCACTATGTATGTAGCTTAAATTCTCAGGAGAGTGTTTTTATTTCTGGAGACTGACATGTCAGATTCTTGAGCCCTAGGCAGTAACTTGCAATTTTCCTGTAACACATTTCTTCTAGGTTGCCATTAAAATAGCTGCTTACTATATCTTCTAAATCTGCCTTCCATCACTTGAAAACTTGGAAGCAAGAATTAAATGCTTTCTTTTCACTCTGCAGAGCTGTCAGGGAGGGGGGTTGATGTACATTTATGTCTACAAACTAGTGATGGTGAACATTACATATAAGTATGTATTTGTGCAGTAGCTTTCAATCTGTAGTCTGTGATGTCTGGCCTAATTTTAGGTGAACAAGCAAGTCTTGCATTTCCTGTACAGAGGCATTAACTATATTCATTTAGGGATCACAAATCCATAGCTTGAAGACCATAGTGTTTGAGGAAGCCGATGAGAAGAAGGTACCATCTGTAGGTCTAAATAGCTTCATATAAACTGCCCCAGGATGCAACCAAAAACTGAGATGAGAGCTCATGCATTCTCTCTTCTCTGCTGCTACCCACTAGTTTGCCTACTTCTATACTTTTCTTCAAGGAGGCCAATGCAACCAACCGACTTCTTTTATCTCTTACCAAGGACCGTAGCCTCACCCTTTGTAATCCCCCTCATAAAAGTAATCTTGTGCTATGAGATATTTTGAATAAAGATCTCGTATTTGCTCATTTCTCTTGATTTTGCACTATCCACCTCCAGGCAGAAACAAGAACATCCATATGTCTGGAAAGAGCCAGCCCATAACTAAAGCCATCACAACAAATAAACATAAAATAGCAATGCTCATCACTGTGAGCAATGCTGGTGAAAAGAGAGCCCCTTCATGCTGCTAGTGACAAGCTCAGTCATTTCCAGCGGCTTTTCCTCGTTTTGTTCCTCCTGTTGACTTGAAGTCTTAGCACTGACCTTGGATTTTGAGGGGCACCTCATGTCAGTAACCCAAATTAGCTTTTTGCTTGCTTTGTGATTCCCACAGGCAAAAGATATACAAAGTATCCCTCACAAAAGAGATGAACCCAAGTGTCTTCTCCACACCTTGCTGTGCTGGGGTAGCCCTGTTCAACTGCCTCTTCTGCTCTTCACTGACAGAGGGTTTAGGGCTCCTGTGTCTCCAGAGCAAGAGTCAGAGACCCTGCAACAAGTTTTCATGGGAACACAATGCCACCTGAACACCCAGTTCCCCTTGAGGGCCACAGTTGGTCTCTGTCATGAGTGTTTGAATATGCTGTATGACTAGTGTGTGCTTTTAATTTCTGAGGCTTCATGTGTGCCGGTATTTCAAATCTCAAGTAACTAAGTTGGTTTTGTTGATGCATGAAGACAGATAGCAACATGCTGCTCCTTCCTTACGTAAACACACATATACAAGAAAAGGCGGAGGGAATAGAAATAGATAAGCAAATGTACAAAAATGGTAAGCATAAATATTGCAGATGTAGATATGGTAAAAAATTATGGCAGGCAGTTCTCTAGAGAAACAGATGGATAGCCCACAGCAATAAGCAGTAGTAGTCTATGAAAGATGGGCAAATGCAGTGGTAAATGACTTGTGACTCTTCAAAATTTAATTTGCCATGAAAGCCCATCATGAATGATGCAAGGGCAATACCTTGTGGAAAACTATCCAGGACTGCTTCTTTTTTTCTTAACCTGTGGGATGGAAAGTCATCTGATGGGTTACAATAAGCAAACATGAATGCAGATACGCAGAGATATCTCAGCACTTGGCAGCTTTCAAAGTTTACTGTCAAACCAAATTAGCAGAACTCTGCCACGTATGAGCAGGCAGAACAGCAGGGAAGATGCTAAAATGTCTGCAGTGAAATCATTGCCTTCCGTGGCATTCTTACAACTCTCTCCTTCCCCTTGACCTCCATTTGCTAGTTCATAAGATATTAACGTGTCAGCAGCCAAGAGCAACTGCTGGGGAAGGTTACAACAGCCTTATTTACTCCTCAGTCTCTCTTCTACTTAATTTACTGGTACCTGTCAGTTGTGATATACCCAAGGAAAGGGTAAGGTCCTCTTTTTTTCTCTATAGATCTTAAAGAACACTTTTAAGCACTACCTCCAGTCTCTGATAAGCAGGCTATAGTTGAAGTTGTAACACAACACATGGAATGGAGATAAAGTACCCACAGAGGTTTGTCTATGGAGGCTGTGGAGGGACCATGAGGAGGAGCGATGTGAAGAATTGTGCAGTTACATACACGTGCTGTTCCTCAGAGATTTCCTTGTCCTCAGTTTGGAACCGTTGTTCTCCATTTATCTTATTATATATTGGTTTGGGTAAATGGAGACCTGTAATGTGCAAGTTTCCCACAACATGAGGTGGGAAATGTTTCATCCAGAAGGCAACTGAACCTGCCCTAGAGCTGATGTCTCCTAATTCAGCTAAGAGCTTCTCCCCCTCAGGTCCTTCTGCCTCGTGTGTGGTTGGCGTTTCAGTGCTTTGCTAGATTGTCCCATATGAATGTTTTTAAGTTAAATATACATTTCCATATGCACAGTGTTCAGCATTTGTTGGTGTTATGCAAAAAAACTGTGAGCCTTAGTCACAATTCCCCATGGAGAATCCCAGTGCTCTTTAGGCAAAATTATCCCTCTCTGTCCTTATTCTACCACATGCTATCAGGCCGGCTTTCAGAGATCCCTCTTGTCTCAGCATTCAGTCTTGCCTGATGTCCTCAGGGAAGTAAGGAATTAAATGGAATGTATTTTATAAGAAAAGCAAGAGAGCCCTCCTGCTGGAGTTGAATAAAGTTGAGACAGCTCTGTCAGCTGCATGTCTTCACTTTGCAGGGAGCTGTCAGTAAGCTCTTTAAAGTTGGGGAACTTATGCAGGCAAAACAATTGTGCGTGTCACTTGTAATCTACATGCGCAAATTGCACCATGTTGAAAGCAAGAAAATTCATTATTATTTATATAAATATATCTTGTAGATTTCATTAAGATTAGGTAAGGCTGTGGAGTTATCACATAGACTTGTTTGCACTTTTGTTAATCTTCATTTGTAAATGATGATTAGTGCCTCAAAACTCTCTTGCTGTTTACTGCAAAATCCTGCTTCTCTTCTTTTCTTCTTGTCAGGTGGAATCAAGAGGAGGGAGAAGGGAGGGAGGAAGAGAGAGAAGGTGGCTTCAAAGCCAGTAGCCAGGACCAGAGGGAATATGAAAGCAGATTTGCTTGCATCAGGAAAGGAAGGGTGGACAGGAGAGAGAAGCTCACTTGCTGTCTTAACATCCTGGGTGGAGCAGGCTCAAGCAGGACCTCCTGATAATGAAGCAGTAGCACAAGAATAGTGCAGCTCAGCAGCGTCAAAATCCTAGGGACATAGAAACTCCTGAAGACTGGGCAACTGATGCTTCTCCCTCACTTTCCAGTTCATACAGGTTCTTATATTCCGTGAGCAGTAATGTGCTTCCCTTCCCGGTGGCCCATCAGATGACATGATGAATGTCTGTTATTTGTAGTTTGCTCTTCTCTCATTCTCTCCTGAAGGAAAGCGTGCATACCTAGTGTACTGTGTTATTTTGGAATATTTCATTGGGTTACTAAATTTTGTGCATTACATGGACTGACATCTACAGTGCTGTAATCAGCCAGCTTTGAGATTTTTTTTAAAAAGTGATTTAATTGATGTCATTCTATAACGGGTACTTGTTCATAATGCTAACTGCTCTGGTGAAACTGGGGCTCCAGGATGAGAAGCCAGAGAGATGGAAGGCTGCATGAAGAGGAAGAAGCAACAGAACTGGAGCACCATAAAACTGTTAGAAGCATTAAGGGAGGATTATGTGTAGGGTCATGGGGAGGCAGTGAATGGTGCTGTGGGAGATCTGTATGTGTGCATGCATACCAAGTGCTCTCACACCAGGGTTGGAACATGACCCTTAGCTGGACAATATTAGCTTGCCAATATATTTGCTTGCCTATATATTTTTCATCATGCTTTGTTCCAGTTTCTGCTTCCTGCCATGCTGTATCAGAATTCCATATGAATCCCAAAAGGAGAAATCCTGCGTCCCCTTTTTTTTTCTAAACATTTCCTTTCTCATAGGTACTCTTTCATATCTTCATTTAAATGCTGACTGCCCTTCAAACTCCCTCCCAAGAGTATCTGGTAACTAGGTCAGTTTTTTAGCATCTAATTGTGTTATGAAATACTGAATAAATACATCAGGGTGTTTAAAGAACACGAGGGATGTGGATTTGCATAGTCAGCATTCAGCTTCCCCCAAACTCCATTCTAGAATAATGGCCCTGGGTTGCTCTTCAGTGACAGAGCCCATTACTGCATGGAGGAAAAATAAAACTTCTTCCCAAAGATCTCAAGGGTGGAGACTGCAGGAAGCATGTGCAATGTTTTCTCAAAGAAAGTATTCACAGCAATTTTTTTTTTTTATTTTATGAGTAATATGCTAGAAGAAATTGTAAGTAACAGTACAAAATTAAATTTGGTGAATGTGCTGAGGAGTAATCCTTAGAGAAACCGTATCTATCTTGAATATTCAAACACATCAACTTGTTGGGCATGATGGCAATTACTGCTCTACATATATTCAATTTGCTCTTGTATATACAATATTATCTTCCATAAGGAACAGTAAACTGCAGAGCATATTTCAGTAAACACTATTCTGAACAAACAGAAATTGCTTGAGTGTGCACTTCTGTGCATAATAATGTAGCAAAGAAATATATCTCTGACAGAGCTGCTGAGTGTAGGGGGATCACATCATCTGAGACGTTCCTCAGTGTTAGCAGGTTCTTCTTTGAAGGCTGGGAGAGACAGCCTTTAGGCGTTCTGGTGTCTCCTAACCTCGTGTGGGAATGCAGTTATTCCCTTCGTTCAGGGAAATAAAAAAAAAAAAAGAAGAAAGTAGTACCATTATTCTAGTAGAAACTGTGCTACAAATCCAGAGACAGCCCAATCCCTCCATTTATACTCCTATGGATGCATGTATACATATGCATATGTGTGTCTGTATATATATGTGTATATTTGCAGGCTTATGGGTTCTTAACTTGCAAAGATGGACTGAAAGCTTAAAGCAGAGGTGCCTTCTAGCTGGCAATGCAGATTTGTAGAACCACTTTTTTTAAGGTTTTTTTCCTTCATTTAACCACTTCTGTATTCTTCACATGACAAAAAGCATATGTCCCTTGTATTTCAGATGCATGTCCTGAAATAGGTGCATACATCTGATAGGTTCTACAAGCCACCCTTTTTGTGTGACTTATTACAGGAGCGCACAGTTAGCCATCAGCCAAATACATCCAGCAAGCTGGATACAATCTGCTGTACTGGCTTTGGAGAACCTGCATTAAAGAACCAATATTCAGGCCTGGAGCAGAACAGGAATATTTTGACTAAATACTTGCTGTCAGAAGAAGCTGATTCATCAAAATGAAGGGCTTTGCAGAAAAGGACTAGCTCCTCTGGCATTTTCTTTCAGCATTACATGTTGGCTTCTTTTCAATTAAAATGTTTTATTTGAGAGGTCAAGATGACTTTTCTGTTTTAGAACAGAAAGTAAGTTCTAGTTTAAAAATGAGAAAAATTAAGACATCTATTTTAAAATGAAATATTTTGAAATGTTCAGGAGAGATCAGTTCACCCATCCAACTGAACATGTGGAAAACTGAATATCAGCATCCTTCTCAGTTGAGGTGGGATTCTTTTTAATCATGTTACCAGTTTTCATAATGTTGTTAAAATTCTTCCCTTACTCAACTGCACTTGTCTCTAGTCACAGTACTCATGTCTGTGTTTCCTTCCCCTCTGCAGAAGTTCTGCACTGTATGCAGTGATATTTTAACTATAATGCAAGGGCATAAGCATTATGTCTCCTCTTAAAAGGCACCCCATGTTTTTGGGAAAGAAAACGTCCACAGAATGGGCACACGCGCTTTTGGATGCATGTGTTTTTCTCTTAGCTTCCTCCCTTCCATGTACTTTGTGCATGTTTTGTTGAGTTTCCATACCAAACTCTCTGCTGATACAAACAGATTAAAGTTCATTGTAATCAAGACATCTACAATTCTTTATATCAGTAGAGAATTTTCTCTGGTTTATCTTTTTTTTTTTTAAAAAAAAAAAGGTGCCTCTTCCTAATGCTGCCCTCCAAGCTTCCCAGACTGAAACCTTTCCCCCTGCTCTTTTGCTTCACCATGGAGACCAGCAAGCTATGGATTCAGTGGTGGAAGAGCCATCACTTTTCCTTTTTAATTGCAATGCAGTGAACTGAGAACACCTGCAAAGTAATGGGGTGTGATGGGGTGATAGACTCAATTCCTGCTGAGGCAGGAGGGTGTGGGGTATGAAATTTTCAGCAAAGAGAACAGTTGCCTTCATCTGAAGAGACAATAACTTCTTGACACACTTTAACTCAATCACTTATGATTATCTGACTCTACCCTTGAGCAATAAGGATAAAAGGCTCTTTTAAATTGACTTAAAGTCTGCGTAAAAGGTTGCACCAGTTCAGTTAAATTCATTTTAAACCTGATTATTTAAATGAATGCCACTTTTGTGTGCAGACAAGATCTAAGTGTTATGCTTTGTGGATGTAGTGAGTCCTACAGCGGGAACTGAAATGGCCAATTTTTTCTCACAATCACACCCCACTGGGACTGAGAAAGGCGTTTTAAAAGATTGAAATTTGGCTTTCCTGGACATTTTCCTATTCAAGGTATTCCAAAGATTTTTGCAGTAATAAGCTGGATGCTGGTGCTAGAGAGACTGCACAGACAAACACAGAGACTGTTAATTCAGCAGCAATAGCTCTGAAAGAGCTATGGAGGTTAAAGTCTCTATTACTAAAAGAGACACTGCTGGCAACCTGTCTTAGAAGTTGCTTCTCTGGGACATGCCTGTGGATGGTCTTCATCCTGATGAGCCTGAATTTCTATCTGGCACCAGGCACCATTGCAATATTCATGTCACTCCTCAGGAAGCTGTACAGCAAGCTTACATGCATGGGATGGGTCCTGGGAAGTCAGGGGAGGATGCTGTGAAGGTGGACCAGAATAGAGCCCTCCGGGGGGAGGGAGAGGAGGAGCATATATAGATACAGAAGCCAAGAGACCAACTGGCATTGTTGACATGGCATGAATATGTTATGGTTTCTGCCAAATCCAAGCTGCAGTAAAGGACTTTCAAACCCTTTGTTTTTGGGCTGTCTTTGTGCTTGGCAGCTAGACAGAGACCGAAGGCTGCTGCTGTGTACGTAAACAGTCAGAACCAGCCTGCAGTTGCGACACACACACAAGCACCATTGTATCACCTGGAGGCATCCCAATTAAATGGAATTACCATCCCCACCAAGCCATAGCTATCACTTTTAAATGTCATTAGGCTTAAATTAGGTTTGCTCCAAAAGATGTCCCAATAAAACAAGTTTCCTGCTTAAGTCCAAGTGGCATGTACTTCAATATACTTTGCTACCATACACATGTGGTTTTCCTAATTTTGTTGTTTCTTTGACTCCAAGTTTCTGGCTGTCATAGCATTAAGTCCTCATTTAAACCCGTATGTGCAAAAGCTCTGCAAATGCAAGCCCTTTTATCTTTTCAATGACATTTTCCCGTTTTATTAAAGGGAAGAGAGCTGGTTTCAAAAATCAGGGCCTTGGTCACGTAGGAAAAATGGTGTATGCAAAGCTAAAGCTAACACAGCTGATTAGAGAATCAACTGAAATCTTTAGCAGGTTGCAAGCTGTTGAAGGGGTGAGTGCAGATCATGTACAGTCAAATGAGTATGAGGTATTTTTAATTTTGCTGTCAAAGTATTGTCCTCACAATTGGACTGGAACGAGCCAAGCCTAACTTTTCTCTCTATGGATGTTCAGGAACGATACAGTATGAGTTCTCTGCTCTGTGGTGGTTTTGGCGGTGTTAGGTTTATGGTTGGACTTGATGATCTTAAAGGTCTCTTCTAACCTAAGTGACTCTGTAATTCTGTGATCCTGTCAGTAGCCTTTCATCCGTGCACCTCAGTGAAGGCACTGAACAGCTCTGTTGCTGTTCAAACCTGAGTGTCATCTGAATAAATAAAACGAGATTGCCATAATACATTGCAAAACTGAATAATAAAGCTTGCTTCTGTCATAGCTCTCTTCCATTATGGATTTTATTCACATAGCATTCCCCATTTGAGAGATTGAGAAATTGAGGCACAGAGCAGTTCAGCAGTTTGGTACAGCATTTTTTAGAGCAAGGAACTGAATCTCATTTGCCTCATTCCTAACCAGGTAACAGGTTAAAGTGCAAAAAAATTAGAGCCGATATGAATAAAGAAGTTTATTTTCCTGACTCAAGCTGCCATAGTGATTGTTTATGCTGGCTTAAAGAGAAAGTAGAGTGAATATATATTACCTTCATCACGGATGCTGAAAAAATGCTCTGTGTCACATCACTGCATGGAGGACAATTGCCTGGACTGTGCGCCTGGCCCTCACCAGACCTGTCAGTCACAGACAGACTAGAAATTACAGCTTCTTCTTTGGACTCATGCTGCCCACATTAGTGTGTTCAAAACAAGCTCCTTATTTATTTTAGACTTCGTATCTGAAAACACCAGCTGAATGCTTCTCTGAATGTCCTCGCACAACATAAAAGCCTTCCTCATCCTTGTGATTTTCCACAACTGCCTCAGGTGCCTGTACTGTTGCAAACAGCAATTAGAGGACAAGGAACTTCTCTGTCAAGCACAGATCCAAAAGACACCACGTTTATCCCTCCCCTTATTTGCCTTCTAACAGGCAAAAAACACACTGTGATCAAGCTACACACTTTGCCTCTGGGCTCCTTTTTCTCTTATGAACATAAGTATTGTCCATACAGAAAATAATAGAGTCCTCAAGCCACACGTTTGAGTGGACAAATATAGATTGAAGGCTTCATGCTGATGCTCTAATATGTTCACCCAGGTCCTGCAACTAGTGCTTTGTTTGACTGCCTTTAGGCTGCTCTCCTCTCAGTGTCTTCCTTAGATCCTCTGAATCACTTCACAGAGGCAATAAGCCTTTCTCCACTGAGTGGGTCTAGGTATTTCTCTCAAAGATGTACTTCAGTCAGGAACAATGGAAAAGCTACAAGAGCAATGCCCTTGGATAGGAAGAGTCAGGCCCATTTTGCTCTTGAAGTAGCACTAAATTGCAGTATGTGTCAGAGCTAGATTACGATGTAATCTAGGGCATTTTATGAAATACTGTGTATACCTCCTGTACTCAGAATAATGAGACAAATGATGGGACATCCAGCTCTGTTTTCCATTAGATTAACACTGAACGCAGTTGTCCTTTACAGGACAGCTTTTGAAGCAAGCAAAAAGTTTGAGATACCGACGTTGTCTTTAAAAAAGGCAGAGTAAAGTATGCTGTGATTTCTTCGTGATTGATACTACTGCAGTAATTCAGCATCATTGCCTTTGTATACAGCATATATTGTCTTCATGCCCTGGAATACATGACCGCATCATCTCCCTGTTGCATTGCACAAAGCTCATGGTATGCATTTGATGGACAATATAAGCACATACTGTTTTCCTAAGAAACAACAGCTGAAAGCCTTCTTATGCTCACAGCTACTAACATCATCTGCAATCGATACAAAAAGTGCCGGAGTATTTTTATTGTATTTTCCACAGCTCAGCTTCATTCTCTGTTTATTTATGTCCACCGCAAAAATAAAATGTAGCCAATTCTTCTTTACCAGTATTCTTATGTATCAGGAAGACAGAACAAGGCTTGTCACAGTGGTGCACAGAACGGGGAGACACAGTGGACGTAAACTGAAACAATAGAGGTTCAGACCAGATATAAGAAAAAACTTCTCTCATTGAGGACAGCCATGCAGTGGAACAGCCTATCCAGAGGGACTGTGCATCCAATTCCCCATCCTTGGAGGTTTTGAAGGCCTGAATGGGTGCAGCCGTGAGAGAACTGGTTTGACCTTAGAGCTTTGAGCTTTGAGCAGGAGGTTGGACTAGAAGCCCTCTGAGGTGTCTTCCAACCTGAATTATCCTATGGTCCTATGAAAAGGTAACTTTTTGTATGCTAGAACAGACAACAGTGAAAGAGACAACCTCCTCAACATACGGTTGTACAGATTGTAAACAGCAACAGTACAGGGGGAATGGTGCTCATGGGCTCCTTCTCCTTGGAATGCTAATCCAAGTAAACAGACACAATGTCTTCTTGAAAGCCTATATCCAGCCAAGACTCAATGGTTCCCAACAAACATCTTGTGTGCATATTGTATGTGTTAGTGTATTCTCCTGTTAGACAGACAGAGCTGTTGCCGTCTGACCAGGACCTCTTTGTTCAGACACGGATAGTGTGCAAAGATCCTCACATCCTGGATTTGGAAGGGCTGGTGTTCTGGTAGGAGCAGCCTTCCAGGTGAATAGATACGGAGAATCATCTTGTTTAATCTAATGCCATCACACAGGCCACAGATAGGATTTTACCTTGTCTTTCTTGTAGTAAAGTAAATGTTATTAAGACAAATAGCTTCCAGCTGAGCTATAAAATTATTTGATGTGGTAATATACTGTCATAAGACAAATGGCAAAGGGCTGTAGGCACCTAGCGGAGATGTCAAAGAGGAGTACAATCCCAGCTACTCTCTACTGACTGTTTAGGGTTTAGCAGCTTTGCATAATAAGCAAGCTGAATCTTTCAGCTCTCTAGAAAACATGTGCTGAGGGACATGGTTTAGTGGTGGTTTTGGAAGTGTTAGGTTTATGGTTGGACTTGATGATCTTAAAGGTCTCTTCCAACCTAAGTTATTCTGTGATTCTGTGATAAATGAACCTTAAGAGTTAATAATATTTTTGGCCTGTGATACTAAATGGAAGGTCTGGTGTATGTTTTTTGGAAAGGTTACTAAGAGATACCCTTAGTATAAGCTATCTTGGCATAATCCCTCTGAAGTAATGAAAATTATCTGTTTCTGAGACAGAATATAAATTGCATGATTGTACCAAAGGTGAGAAATATACAGTGTAAGGAAACAACAAATTGATTACTTCGGTCCAAAACAGGAGTGGAACGCAACTCCTCCAGGATATTTTTCATACACTCAGTGAACATTCACTTGACAATAAATAGTAAATAGTTTGCCTGAAATACCTCAGATCACAGGACTTCCCTGGCTTAGTTGGATCACCGCTGGCTCTAGAAATATAATGTGCATTAAGCTACTCAAAGTATTTATGCATTTTACCCTTGTAAGTTCAGTTCCCACTGCCTCAACTTCACCCAGAAGTGTCAAGATTATAGCCTGTGTTGAACATAAAAGTGTGTTGTGCATTACAGTGTTGAATTAAATTTTGTGGGAAAATATATGTATATCTGTATGTAAAGCATGCTTTTATCTTCACGAGAGTAGGATAGTGAATAACACGTGATAATACGTCTAAATCTAGCAGCACATGTGATTGCATGTGGATGCATGAGGCAGTTGTAGATGTGCATTTAACTCCAATTTGCTTTTTACCCTCCTTAAATATCATTTTTGTCACTGTTTAATGAATGAATGTAGCAGCTGGCATTGTTGGGATGATGCTTTTAAATGCTGCATGTCTACTTCAATCTCACATACTGTGTTTATCTTGTCATCTGTGCTGTTGTCATTATCCATGGTTCAACGACCCTCTGCTTCTGGAAAACCAGAGTCTGTCAGTGCTTATCCACCATTCCTTTTGGCAATTCCTCTTTCCTACCAAACCACAGGTATTTTGTGACCTTATGAAAGACGTGAAAATGCTGTGTGTGCCACTACTGAACCGGGCCACCTGAAGAAAAGACTTGGCAAACCCTTTGCCTCCCCTTACTTCCTGGTTTTGTTCCACGGTTTGTTGCTGGGGATCTCCAGGAGGCTGAGGACACAACTGACTTGCCTATGGACATTTACCAAAGCATTTCAAATAGAATGGGCTGTACAGTCTGAAGGCTGGGGCAGAGCCTTTGCCTAGCCTGGCTGCATTGTATGATCTGAGACACATAAACGGATTTAGCACAGTGATCTTGCACCCAGTCCAAGCCCCAGCCAGACTCTCTGCCTCTGCTGGCACCGAGCATGCAGCTCCCCTTGTCCTCCTCCCCCTCCCCATGCTGCTGTCCCTCCTGCCCTTCCCATAGAGGCTGTGCCCTCTCTTGCTACAAGGAGCAATTCGGCATCCCACTGTGGTGACTAAAACCTCTGAACCCCAGCCGCTTCTGGGCTCAGCACGATCGCAGCAATAAGAGCCTTCCTGATAAATGTTTAACATTACAGAGTTTTTTCCTCCATGAAAATAAACTAAGCCTTAAATGTTCAGTTCCTTTCTGCTCTGTGCACATTTATGTTTTCTCTAAATGAGGCCACACACCCTAACTCTATTCCCTCTCCTCCCCTGGAAGTTCCTACCCTCTCATTATTTTAAGGCATCAAAACTGATTCAGTAAATCTCTTCTTTCAGAACTGTCATGTTTTAGCCTCAGAACACAAACACAGTATTTGTTCCTAGCATGCTTCCTTTTTAATGCTTTAAAAGCTGTTACAAATATCTTGTTTCCTCCCAGCCACAGCTGTATTAGATTATCTGTTCTGGCTTTGTTTTGTGTTTTTTTTTTTTTTTCTAAAGGAAAAAAGTGAAACACCTGATGCAAACTCAGTCCTTTAAAACAGCAACTGATTTATAACTTTGTACTCCTCAGACCAAAGGTTAACCCACCTCGTCAGTTATTAAAGGTTGTATTGGATGCCAGGAAGGAGCAGCATTTGTCAAGTCAAGATTTCTAGGAGCAAAATTGAGACATACAATTTCCAGAGTGTATCTGAAATAGGCAGCCTGTGGGGGTGAAAGTGGGTTTGTTAAAATTGCAAAAGAATGAAGAGGGAAGGCGAAAGGAAACTGACTGCAAAAGACTAAATGTTTCTTTTCCCACAGTTGCCCCAGGATGTGATGGGAAAAGATGGCTATCCCGTGGTCCATCTTTTCAGGTGGTAAAAGCAAAACACCAGCAGAAAAAGTTATCAGGAACAGGAACGTAAATACAAAAATGAACATTCCCTACCAGTTAACTCAAGATTTTAAATTGTACTGAATTAACTTAGTAGAAAATGTTTCAAACCGTGCTGATGGAACACAAAATGATGTTGATTTGTGTGCTAATTAAGAGTACCATTTCTTTAAAGCAACTATCTTCCTGAACTCCAGGAAAATCAATAAATACATGATCTCAAATTTTGGTTTTGTCTTCTTAAAACCAACTCAATGGGATCCGAGATATTTTAGGCAGATGTGCTTTAGTGCAGCAGATAATAGCTTAATTATTGAAGCTTAAAAAATAAATATACCTAGATGAGGACAGTGGGAACAAAGCAATGTGACTTCTGTTAATGTAAATCTATCCTGTTTAACTTACTAGAATACTGTATAAGAATAAACAATATCCTGGATAATGGAGAACTGATAAAAAGATATAAACCATTCCCCCCAGAATGATAAAATTGCTTACAGGCAGATCCGCCAGCACCAGAGTCCAGTATTTCTCTCTGCTAGACTGCTCTGGAGGTTGCTGCTACTGTGCTTCAACAGAGCACAGAGCAAGTTACCCCTTGATGAAAAATGGAGGAGCCTTTCGAAGCTGCAAGGAGGTACAGAAGAAAAGAAGGTGGTCATTGTAGAGGGATGGGCAAAACTGGGAAGGGAAATCTACATCTATCTGTGGCCATGACACTGCAGAGCTGTTTCTTAACTGATTTTCATGGCCCACTGGTTTTTGTTTTGGTTCCTGGATTAGACACATGTCCTGGTTTGAGGTAAAACAGAAGCAATTTTTGATTCAGTGATTTTACTTCTTAGCTAAGCCTCTTCCAACTAACTGAACTCTCTGAAAATTAACAACATATTGTGGAGACACTGTTCATTCTCAAAGTGATAAGACCTGATTATTTGTAATTTATGCCAAGGAATGGTATGCAGAGAGCTCTTGCTTATACTTATTGCTATAAAAATAAGCTAATTTTGTTATTTGCCCTGTTGGAGGGTCGGAAGCAGGAAAGTGTAGAGGGGTTGCATCTGCAGGGAGGAGTGGACAGGACAGGTGACCCAAAACTGAACAGCAGGGTATTCCATACCATTTGCCTCATGCTCAATATAAAAGCTGAGGGATCAAAGGGGTCAGTCTCTTTCTTCAATAGCCAGCATCCAAGGAGGACTCTGTCTTCTTTCTGTCTTTTATACTGATCCATGCATTCCTGAATCCAGATCTAGAATACAGCTCCTGTCTGTCACTGAGTCCAGTCTGGGACTTTCCCTGTGCCTGCTAGTGATGTGATTGTCGTCCTGGGAGCTTTATATGGTTTTGTATATATTGCATATATTTCATTATTGTTTTATTAATAATATTTTATTAATTTATTACTATTTTGTTAAACTAATTTTTCTAAACTCGTAAGTCTCTTTCTTTCTCTCCCTCCTCTCCTTGGAGAGAGAGGCGGTGGAGAGCATCTGTCATTCGTTTCAGTGGTCAGTCCAACCCAAGGAAGAACACCACCAAACAAGCATGCCCTCTGCCTCCTGATAGTGTTGTTTAAAATAAGCACTGCGTGCTTGATGCTAGCCATAAAGTGCATGCTGGGGCCTCTCTTTTCCTCAGTTTACTCTGACTTTTATTTAGGTCCTCTGCTTGTTTATGATTTATGAAGCTTTCATTCTGTCTATTGCATTTAACAAGCACTGTGAAGAAAAGAGAAAGCTTTTAGCTCCAAGGCAAAAAGAGAAAAGCAATGGTTTCTCCTATTCCTTTAATGCAACTTAAAGAAGATTGGAAGTTAAAGAAGCCAGAAAGTGAAAGATGGGATGGCAGAAGGAGAAGAAAGAAAACCCTAGATATCTTTAATTTTCCCTAGAGGATAATGTTAGGAAAGCCAAAGATGGCTTTTTCCCTCCAGCCCCAAAACAGAAGTGGCTTTTAGACACACAGATTGGATTTGCAGCTTCTTCAAATCAGCCTGGCTAGGTGAAGATACCTTGTACTATCCTCATCATCTTTTATTATCTCCACTAAACCAAGTCAAGTGTTATTTAATTAAAAGGGACATGTAAGGATAGGTCAAGCAGCTCGAGCAACAAAGGCAGGTACCCAAGGCAATTCCTCAGTTTGGTTGAGATGCTACAAAGCCTGGGGGCCAGGAAAGAGAAACTGCAATAAATCACCTGTTGTTCAGAAAGCCACTCTCCCTGGGGAGTGAAGGAAATGGATGGAACATCTGGGATAACCTGGTCTAAGGCTGCGGCTCTGGGTCTGAGCAGAGGATGTTCAAAGGGCTTGAACAGAGACTCTACTTTTGTTTTACTGACCTAAAAGGCATTTTCTGAACCCTCTTGGAACTGAAACCATGTTCATCCCTATTAATTTTCTAGCAGATTTCATCTCCAGATGCATTGAGTCATTTTCTAGATGCAATAATATAAAGTCAGTGACTTAGGTCCTTGTGCTGGTCACTGTCAGATGTCAAATAGAAGATGGGATGCCAGTCAATCCTTGTAGGCATAGGACTTAATTTGGTCTTTATGTGTAAAAGTACCCCTCTTGAAGCTCCTTCCTTTTGCTGGAAGCCTCTCTAAAGAGTGGAGAACTAATACAAACATGGCTTTGAACCTTTACTGTGACCTACCAAGACAGATGATTTAACTTCTTTTGATTGACACAGAATCCCAGTTAAGCAGTCTGTTCATGATATAGGATCTGAGGCTAGCTGAAATCAACTGAAATAAAGTTCACAGGATTAACAGTCTTTGGTTCAAGCCCAAAATGATGAAACTTTGGTGGTGGTGAAGAGGGGAACCCTTCCAGTCATTCTGCATAAAATTATCTTTTTGTTTTATTATAAGTTTCTTATTGTTTAAATACCTCAAACACTGAGGGGGAAAAAAACAGTATTAAAAAGCCAAAAAGCACAGCACATTTGTTACTGATGAGATATGTTCCTCCTCACCTCTTCAGTCTTCTGAGAAGCCTTCCCTAAACACCATTAGAAAGAATGTGATATATTCCCAATAATTGTGAAGGTAATAAAGAAAGAAGCAGGAGAAAAATTACCATTTCATATCTTCTTGCATGTCAGAAAAAAGGGGGGAAAGGCCTCATACACAATTGTTTTCCATCTCCAGGTCAGCTTTGATCTCTGCAAACATAAGTTTTAAGCCCAAAGGATATTATTTTCCAAAAGTTCTAAGCAGCTGCAAATAGAGGCTTAAGATGAAAGTATCTTCTCAACGATAAGTCACTGAAATTAGTTCCTGAAAGTGACCAAAGTATTTAAATGAGGTTTAATTATAAAGATTGAGGACAAGAATTCAGGAAAGCGAATTGTTATCTTCAGAACTGAGACAGAAATAAAAATTCATCCAGAACAGAAAAAGAAATACTTTAACTATATTTTTTCCTCAAATTGGTTGTAAAGGTATATGGATAACAATCATCGCACACACACTGAATTTGGGATGTGGCACAGAAGGGCTTTGGCAGCAGCAACCCCTACTACGCAGCCTGGGGACAATAGAGAGCCCAGCAAAGTCAAGAGCACTGCTCCTCTAGATTTCCAATGGCTTTGAAGTATGGAGGAGGCAATGATTAATGGAGGCTTCTTCATTTTATTCATAATTCTTCCACCTGGTGACTTCCTAATTGTATAGTTTTGCTAGCGCTGTGTATATGTTCTTGCTCCTGTATACAGTCAGGATTGATGGATTTCTTCATCTTGGGTCTCCCACTCACTCCAAACCTCTGGTTCTTTTGGTGCATTAAAGATTGGGCTTCAAGCAATTTTCTTGTCTGAATAATGCTTATTCAATCTCAGGTGTTTTGTAATTAGATCATACAGCACTGTGATGTATGTGAAAGGTGCTTTATAAATCAGTATGTAATAAAAACATAACAATACTGCATCCATTTTTTAAAGAAGAGGGAGGGTATTCTGGCTATCTAGAACATAATTTCCCCAAGGTGAACCTCAGATGGACACCAGGCCTAATGAACACCATCGCTATGGGCAAATCGCCATCCATATCTTTAAGGAGAGAGTGCTGCAGAGGCGTGAAGCACAGAATGAGGCACTCTGTCACCCAGGTTTTATGCCTGGAGTTGCCATTTGCCTCACATGTGAATTTGTAAAGTCAGTGGTAAGTCAAGAGCCAGACTTTCAAGGGTGTTAAGACAGCTAAGGGTAATCAATAGGCACTGGGATTTTCACACCTATCTCCAAATGCAGTGAATGAGACAAGGTGCTTAAGTGCTCTTTAATGCCTCTGAAGACCTGGCTTTTCATTCCCCTTTGCTCTTGTTTCTCCGTGCAGCAGAACTAACACTGCCTGCCTGGCAAAGGGCTGACAGTTTTCACCCTGCCATGAGCACATTTAGATCTGTGTCAGAAAGGTGATGTTTAAAAAGCAGAAGGTGTTACTGTATTTGCAGGAAGCGTTAATGGCTACCACATGCCAGCCTTTGACATACAGGCGACTACAAACAGCTACAGCTGATGGCAGATTCAAAGGTAAGGCTAGGTGGGACGATGCCGATGCCTCGCTAAGCAGAGATACCTAGCCATGCCCTGAAGCAGCTAACCCTGGCACTAGGAGCGTCCCAGTGTCTCCAGAACCTCAAGCTAATGACTCACTTCAGTGCAGTGCCACACCTGGATGTGACCCCAGTGCACTGTGATCAGACTGGGGAGAAGCTTCCCAAGCCTCTTCAGGCTTTGGGGATGGCCTCCCAGCTTTGAGCAGTGATAACCCCCCGCTGCACTGGGTATCCCTCAGCTGTGGCAGCAAACACATTGCAGAGTGTTTATTTGGTCAACTCAGTTGGTGGGAGAGTAAGAGAAGTGATCGTCAAGGGCTACATCAAATCCTGGAAGCCTTGTGAGTGAAAGGAAGATGCCCACCATTTCCAATAGACGTACATGCATAATTTCACTCACAAGCAACATGGTATTCCTATGTTCAGTTCTGTCCTGCTTCATGCTTTCATCTTCCTAAAAGCAGCAGCTCCAGTGGCAGGGTACTTGCTACCCTCAGGCTGGATGCCAAGTGCTATGTGCTGAGTTACCCATGTACAGACAAGCCAGTTTAACTGCCTGAACCTTCAGCCTTAGGTGTGAGATCATCTGCTGACCGTATGTCCACAAGCCATAAAACCCACCGGTTATAATATTCATCTTTCTACCATGGACTTAAAAGGAATAAACTTAAAGAAGATGAATTAAGATTTTAATGCCCTTAAAATGGCATATTTAAATACTCCTCATTATAAATGAGGTATTCTTTCGGAGGTGGGAGAGCGAGGATTCCTTCAGGACTGCAGCTAAGTACATGCTGGAGTCCTGGTCTTCACTCTCCCTCCCCACGAGAGATGGACCTGCAAGTGGGCTGGCTGCCATGAGTGTTGTGCAGGAGACACCGCTTCAATCACTTATCCTTACTGAGGAGAGCTGAAGGAGAAAGTTTCACTTTCCCCCCATTGCTAGCCTGCATTCTGGTTGCATCAGAGCAAGGAGACACACAAGGGGTTGGTCTGTTGCTCAGTGCTTGAGCCAGCTGAAAAACAGGCCAGGTGCTAATAGCAATGCAGGTATGACATCACAGAGCTTAAAATGTTTAGTAGAAACGCATGGGTTGTTGTTGTATGGGAACTACATTAAGTCCAGCCTGGGCCCATATTCCTAAACTTCTGCTGAAGGGTGGATGGTATGTTAGTCTGTGTAGTGCTCTATCTCAATTATCTAGCTCTTGGACCATCTGCACAGGCAAACAAAACAGATACTTCATGGGCTGTGCTTAATTCTTCCCTTTCTCAGCAACCTTGGGAGACAGGTGTTTTGCTGGAAGAGGAGGAAACACAGCCTTCTCTCAGGCCTGAGCTGCTTCATCTCAGATCTAACCCTTTCCATCTCTAGAATTTAAAGGTCTGTATAAATGAGGTCTGGTTCAATGTCCTCCCCAAGTGAATCGGGGAACTGATCTGCAGGTCAGGGAGTGCCTCAGACTTCAGCAAATGATTAGCAGAAGTAGTGTCAGGATGTAGGGATTAACTCTAGTGCCTGACATTTCATTTGAATAGAGGGGAAAAGGGATTCAAGGCCCATGATCCTGGTATTCCAGCTGTTCAACTTGGGGTCCTGACCACAGCATGCCGTAACTCTTTGTAGCCCATGTGTGTGAGTTTCCTTCTCACAGAGACCAGGAGGGCAAGCAGGACTCCAACACCCAGCTGGGACTCCACCATTGTGGAGTCAGCCTGTGTCTGGGGTGTCTATCAGAAGATTGTCTGGGTAAGTCCATCACTTCAGACACAGCTTCCATTTCTCTAACATATCACATCTGACAGCCTCAGTCTAATGTGAGCTTGTGAGATGGATCACCTGAATTACCACCTGGATCCCATTGCAGCCACCCAACTGTAGCAACTTCTGACAGCTACCAGGCTGTCCAGGGCTGGAGGTAAAGGCTCTACAGGGAGCTAGTTCATGCCTGAGCCACATAGTCCCTCTATGAAAACACTGCAGATTAAATAAAATAATGCTATTGATTTTTTTTTTTCTGTTTACTGTTGTCAACATTGCTACCCTCTGTATTTCTTGTTTCTTTTCCTGTCTATCTAATAAGGTTTCTGGAGTCTTCCTGAACTGTCAGCAAATAACTGTGGTGTGTGTTACTTTTCTTGTTGGTGCAAAATCTTCCCTAGTGCTTAGACAAACATCCTGGTTTTTCAAGCCGAAATATTTGCCCCTTGGGCTTTGATCTTTGTCACTTTTGAGCTCTATTCCATCTCAAAATCTTTGATACATTTATTCACGAAGTCACAAAGAGTTTTTATTGCTGTTCATCTCTGCAAGAAGTTTGTGGCTGAAGGCCCTGTGTAAAAGCAAGAAGTTCTGCTTTCTGTGTGATATGCAGTGTTCAAGCATGAGATCAGAGATTGTGTGGAGTCTGGATAGTGTCAGCTATATCTTTCACATGGGCAACTTCATCCCAGCAACCGATTAGATGTCATGACAGGGATATGTCACTGCTGAAGTCACATGAAGGAGGCAATAATTAAATCTCTGGTGAAAGAGAAATATCTGAGCAGATCCAAGAGTTTTGTTTGGCTACTGGGATGAGTAAAGAGAGGTTGAGAAAGGTTTTCTTCCATATTTCTCCTGCTTTATCTGTTCTGTCCCTGGAAATCACACTTTAAGGCAGAAGATGGGCTTAAGTATTTTGGTACAAGTTGCTAAGTACAACATAAGTGGATATTCTGCATTATCCTTCTACAGCTTTCAGTCTCAACAGCACTAACTTCACCTAAAAATGCTTCTAAAATATATTTAGTCAGAGAAGCTAGAAGACTTGTTAATTCTGGGTGAAGATTCATAGGAAAATGCAACCCCTTTCTTTCTTAGAGTTACTTATTTCTCAATAAAACCCCTCCCCTGCTGGTTTGCATGAATAGACTTTGTAGGAACCAACAGGTTTGCATGGGGAGAGAGTCAGTAGAGGAGACTACACTGGAAGGAGGAAAATTACATACTGAGAGGTTGTGTCTAAGTCACCCGAGTGCCAGGGAGTAAGCAGCAGCAAGAAAAGGTAGGTTCAGTATTCTGGGGATTCTGCTTGATAATTAAGCTTTCTAAGTGCAAGTTTAGAGGCCCATCTCACCATATTCGCAGCATATTGAGATGCTTTATTGTACTGTGAGAACATAAGAAAGCTCCTAGGGAGGAAAGAGTACATAGAGTACGTGCTAGGAACCCATCAGCTAAGCATGTGTGTAAATATAAGGAAAAACAATTTTTGCCCCTCGCTCTCCAATAATTCTCTCAGCTGTGCTTCTCTCATATTACCATGCTAACAGCTTTCCGCATGCTGAAAGATTTATGTATCTCCCCATCTCTGCCTACTTCAGCTCTTCCTTGCTTTCAAGGTTTGCTACATATTTCCTGTTTTTTACTATTCTCCTCAAAGCAGCTTTCCTGCCCACTCCAGCTCGTTCCCTCTGCCGGTGCCTAGTGCAAATGGCCTTCTGGGCACTTACAGTGCTTCTTTCACTGGGAAAGCCTATCCCACAATCAAATGCACCAAGCTCTAGACTTACAGTTAGTCTAAGATCCAATAAAGAGCTTTCATACTTCCTTGCTGTCCTGCTGCCTACCTCATTACTCTCAGTTTTGTTTTGCCATCCATTAGCCTTCATTTCTTGTGTCTTTACTGGTTTGCACTTGCTGATTTCATAGCAGTTTTTAAGTTTGTCAACACCTGTATCATTGCATCCCTGTCTTTCAGGGTGGTTGCAACTCTTCTGGTTTGGTGCTAGCCCTGGACCATTAAGTATATTGCTTATTGTTGCATCCCAATGCATCCCAGATGTTTATGAAAATTCTGAGTAGAGCTTCACCAATCACTGAGTAGACGCACTCAACAACTTTAAAATAATTACATAATACAAATAACAATTTGTAACACGTCCAGAGAAAGCAGGGTTAGCAGGGGCCTCTAAAAGCCATCTTGCCCATGCAGGACCTGACCCTAGGATTTAAGCCATTTTTGATGGATCATATCTAGTCTGCTTTCAAAATGCCCAATGGTAAACACCACACAGCCTCAAAAGGCAGTATCTTGGTCTATTCCATCACTCCCTAGCACTACATTTCTTGCTGGTCTTCCTATGAGAAAATGTTTCCTGATATTTAGCATATGTTACATTTCCTTAGTTGTCATGTTCTTTTTTGAGCAAAATTTCTAGGTAAAAGAAGCCCAGAAATGTTAACGTTGATTATTGTAAGGTATGCCTGTAGCAATGTGTTTAGTCACTTGTATGTTCCCTTCAGTTTGGCTGGACACAAACCAGGCCTAATTAAAGAGCCACGGAGCCACATGAATGCAGTGCCACATCCCAGTTCTGAAGCTCTGCTTAGAGATGGTGGTGTAGACAGGCCAGAAATGGCTTTTATTTGGTTTTTTGCAGTAAATATGCAGCAAGAGTATGCATACACTAGTTGTTGGATGCATCTACACCTAAATATGGCTGTACCTATTGGACCAAAGGACTGTTTAGTGTACGTCCGGTTTGTGCCAGTGGCTGCAAGTGGATATCAGGGAGATGTTAAAAGCAGGAGTGCTATATTTGTACTTTGTCTAGTATCATTCTAGCTACTAACTCTTTCAAACTCAGGGACTACCCATAGAAGTGCCTACCACAGAGAGTAGAGTGACATCTGACTGATGTCTTGTCCCAGATCTACGCTCTGACTCTGAACAGAAAGAACAAGCAAACAAACAACCTCCCTTTTTTTAATCTTGAAGCAAGAACTATTAATAAACTGTGAATTTCCAGGGAACTGTTACTCAGTTGAAGTCACATTATCTTTCATTTCCTGCCTGCAATATCCCTGAGGCACGCAGAACTACAAAGTCACACTCATGCACACTCCAGCACGTGCTGGAGCAGGTTCTCTAAATATTGAAAAGGGGAATCATCCTTTTATATGATTTTGAGACTTCTTATCAATCTGCAATTTCTTTGAGAGGCAGCAGTTTTATTGAAAAATACCCAAACCAGTATCCACTCAAGCTCTTATAGTTTTAACTAATATTGTCATGGTTTAACTCCAGCCAGCCACTAAGCACCACGCAAGTTGCTCACTCACTCACCCAGGCTGGGATCAGGGAGAAAACCAGAACAGTACCAGTGAGAAAACTTGTAGGTTGAGATAAAGACAGTTTAACAGGTAAAGCAAAAGCTGCACGCACAAGCAAAGCAAAACAAGGAATTCGTTCACTGCTTCCCATCAGCGGGCAGGTGTTCAGCTGTCTCCAGGAAAGCAGGGCTCCATCATGTGTAAAGGTTACTTGGGAAGACAAACACTATCACTCTGAATGTAAGTTGTCCCCCTTCCTTCTTCTTCCCCCAGCTTTATATATTGAACATGATGTCATAGGCATGGAATCTTTCTTTGGTCAGCTGGGGTCAGCTGTCTCAGCTGTGTGTCCTCCCATCTTCTTGTGCACCCCGAGCCTGCTCACTTGTTGGGTGGTGTGAGCAGCAGAAAAGGCCTTGACTCTGTGTAAGCACTGTTCAGCAATAATTAAAACATCACTGTATTATCAACACTGTTTCCAGCACAAATTCAGAACATAGCCCCATCCTAGCTGCTATGAAGAAAATTACTGTAGCCAAAACCAGCACAAATATGTTGTCCAAGACTGCCTTCAGTGACATCAACATACTTAGGGAGACCAAAACCAGAGCTGGACTTCACTGTGGATTTCTGCAATGGGTTTTTGGGTACCCTAATGACGTCTTCATATATATTTTGATGACAGAAATAATTCAGATTAACTAAAAAGCTGTTTCTCCAGGGTTCCTTGATCTACTCGTATTTTTGCTGTTTCATGAAGTCACCCAATTCCCTCTGATAGTACATTACAGTGTTTTCACTTTCTGAAGGCAGTTCATCCTTGGCTGCAACAGCTGTGGAGTGTACAGGGGAGGTACAGGGGAGGATTTGGCAAGTGGTGGGAGGTGGTGATCACTCTCTGCTGACTACAGAAGGATTGAGACCTATACTGGATGCCTTTCAGATGGTTACACATAGGTGAGATCTATTGCTAGTTATCCCAAATGGTCTCTTTGTCTCTTTTGTTTCCCAGGATAGCCAAAGCACATTCCATGGAGCTGGAAATACACAGCATCAGCCTGTCATGGTGGGGAATCTGCCCCACGAAGGCTCATTTCCCCCCACCACAGGGACACTATTGCTTGCTCTTTCTCTTCAGCTGAGGAGGGAGGATTTTATTTGTTGCCATTCAAGCCAGCAAAAGAGGCCAGTTGTGCTACAGAAACTGAGAGATGGTCTGGTCCACTGAGACCAGCAGAGAAAAGGGGTTTGGCAGGTGTAAAAGAGCAGTCATTTTAATTAGGCAAAAACCTCTGGGAGATTTTTACACTGCGTCTCCCTCAAGCATTTCCAATATTAGTGCTTACACAAGGTTGGCATCTGTCTGCCTCCAGATTTCGAAGGAAGGTGCAGTACTGATGTACTAGGGGTTCACGTTTCCCACTGGTTTTGTTCCAGCAAACTGCTGACATGGGCAGCAGTACTGGATTGAGAACACACTTAACAGAGCGGTACATCTTTTGCTCCTAACCCTTTGCTGTCTTTGATAGTTCTTCTGCATAATTGTCTCCATTTTATTATCAAAAAAGAAAAAAAAAAAAAAGACCTAGAAGACATTATGGCCAAACTGCTGAAATTCAGTAAAACTTTCCCATTTCTTTTCTGTACTTTGTCATCCTTACCTGATAGGTTCTCACGTGGATAAGAATGGAGTTCATAACACTAATTAAACTCTGAGGACATGAATGGAAGCCCAAAGATGGGCTGTCAGTGATATCAAACTGGTATCTATAATCCCAGGCAAGTACCTAGATTTGTCTCATTAGATTTATGTTTTTAATTGAATCTACTTCCTTTAGGTTTCTCCTGGGCATTCAGTTTTTAGGGTATCTTTTCACACCTGAAGAAGCTGGAGACATTGATCTTTTAGCCTCACACCTTGCAAGTCACCTTAGGCCTGTGGCAATTATACAGACTCTAGATGCAGCTGCTGAGCTTCTCTCAAAGTAAAGTGTGCAGTGTCACCATCGGTTTGCTCTCCCAAGCCTAACTGATTTCCTAAAGGAAAAGATAAGTTTTCTTCTGGCTGAAGATAACATGGTGGGCGGGTTTTGAGTTTCAAAGTGGCAGGAAGTGTGGGTGGAAAAGTGGACTATAAGAAGAGGAAATTATCATGGATGCCTCAATAGTTTATGTAGCTAAGTGATTCATCTCACTTATATTTCATAAACACTAATCCTAAAAAAGAAAGATCCAAACAGACATATTCCTAGAAATGGAAAGTCACTCAATGGTAGCAAAATTCACTTCAGGCTGCTAATTTGTAAACTAATGAACTGTTTTCGAACATAAAAGCTACATTAAGCATCTATTAAAGTATTAAGGAGAGAAGGCAACCAAGTCAGAGATGGCATTATGTCTTTATTTCCTGCACACCAGATACTATAAGTGCTTGAGAGTGCGGCAAAAGGAACCATGATATTGCCCCATTATAGGTTATAATGGAAAGGAAATTAGATATAAAGACATTGCTTGACTTAACGGTCAGAGCAACAACACTGTGAACTGCACAGCCTGAAATACTAGAAACAGTGCATCTGAATCTTTCCTCGTCTCCTGAGAAGTTTGAAACAAAACTGTGGTCCAGAGGGAAGAGGGTCACAAGGACCAGCCACTGTTTGCTGCCATCTGTACGTTTCCTGAATCCTGCCTCTCCTCTGGAGGCTTTCCCACAGGACCTGCCACATAGCACAGGACCCATTTCTGTCTCAATCTTCTTCTTCAGCTTCAGGCAATGAGAGGAGGTTTTTTATAGTGTCTCAGGGACACAGTAATATTACTAAGAAAATTTGGATGAGAACAGAAGATACAAAAGGGGAAAAAAAAAAAAAAAGAATGGGCTATTAGGAAACCTGTGTCCCAACAGCAAGAATCATTAAGCTGCAAGATTGCTGTAGAATATTTTCCTGGTGAAAAGGTGAAAAAATGACTGCTTAAGAAAAAGTAAGTAGGAGGAACAGTGTCCTGGCCATCTGCACAAGCCAGACAAGCGCAAGCCAGCACACCCATTCCACAATTTCTTTCATTTACTTGCTGGAGTTTGAAATTTCATTTATAGATCCACATTTAAAAAAACAACAAAAACAAACAGAACTTTAATTTCAGAGCCACTTCAATCGCAGAAACTCAGCTTGCTCTCAAAACCAACAAGGATGGTTCTTTGTAAAACCAATCATATTGAAGTCTTGCATAGTCCTAACTGAATGACTCCTATTGTTCTCCTGGCTTCTGTAGGACTTTCAATACACACATGAAGTTTGGTGCCCTGTTTGAGTGCTGCATTGAGTTTGGCCCTGAAAGTCAGCTGAAAAAAGTCACATTGGACAAAGCTGTTTGGGATACCCTGGGAAAGGATTCCTTGTATTTCCTTCACAAAGGAAGTGGAGGCTGCTCCCGGCCATTGTCTTCTGATGACTGGAGCACAGAGAGCCCTGGGGTTTGTAACACTGCATCAAGCTGGGTTAAAGGAAACCTTAAATTCAAGGGAAGCCTTGCTTGATTTGAAAGCCTCAGAGGGGACTTCTGTTTGGGTGTTCAGAGGTTTACTATTGACTCCTGGAGGGTACTTCTCTGCTTCAGTGGAAAGGCCCTTAAGGGTTTCCTGGGAGCTTGTGTTCTTTTCAGATGTGTCTTGTCCCTTCCCTTGTTTGTCATTCAGACAGCAGCCTCCAGGAAAATGCTATAGACACCAACAGAGGATCTGCAGAGAGCAGCAAGGGCGAGTGCTTTCACCGGAAAACACTCATTGTGTTGTCCACTTTTCTACAGCATCTTGGTGTATTTCAAAGGATTGTCTGGAGCAATTTGGGAAATGAGCTTTTTGAAAGTGTTATTCTGGCACGGATCTTTTGGAGAAGAGTTTTCAGGGAGAAGAACAGAATAGTGATCTGAGAGGCTTTGATGAAAAACTGCCTGGAGAGGGCAGTGGTGGGGAGGGAGGGATCTTCCCATCAATGAAAAGGGGGGCAAGCTGTGGAAGACCATAAAAATGAGTGTAGTTGTGTGAATGATCAGACATTAACTGAGTGTCATGTAGAGAAGATTCACAGGACAGGGCAATTGATTAAGATCAAGCCCTGTGACTACTGTGGGACAAGACTCACGAAATTTTGCTGTATTGTGATTTTTCTTAGTAAAATTGGTAGTGTTTCCTGAGTGACTTGGAGACCTATCATCAGGGTTTTGAGGTGCCTGCTTGGGAGAGCTCTGCCTGGTCTGAGCAGTTTCCCTTTGAAATTCCCAGAACTAGCAGATGTTTTGTTCTGCAGCTTTTCATGGGTGGGCGGCCAGGAGAAAAAGAAGTTGACAGGAAACCTGTTTTCCCTCAGACTGTGTTAGAAAATCAATACAGCCTCCTGACACACTTTTATTTCATTGGAATGACAAAAGAAAATAAAAGAATTCTGCTGAAAAACTTCTGGCCAGATTTTGGTGAAGGACACGAGGAAGATGAGGTAGATAAGGCCTGTGAGAGGCCACTGGGCATGGGACTTGCCTGTTACCCAGCATGTGATAAGATGAAATAAATAGAGAGGACCTTCTGCTGTAAGGGATTGGGTGGTGCTCAGTATATTGTCCCTTGGCTGCAGACATGAAAGATTACTTCACTGGAGCTATCCACAAGGTTTCTTTTCTGTCTGGGTCTGCCTCTCCAGAAAGGTTCTGCTAAGGTCAGGTTTTCTGCATCCTTGGGGAACCTGGTGCTTCAGAACAGCCAAGGAGTATCTAGGACAGTGGTTTGCAGCCTGCAGGCTGTCTTCCCCTGGGGCTTGCTACTTTTTGTAAGGGACTGATGAAAGCTGGCTCAGAACAGAAAGGTCAGTGCGCTTGAAGTGATTTTTCAGGAGTCTACAGCTCTGCTAGCAAACAGCAGGGAGCCAAAAGTCTCCAGAAATAATCATGGAACTAAAGCATGGACTTGATTCAAGCACTGAGGCTTGTAAATGTGAGCCTTGTAGCTCCAGCAAGTCTTATGTTTGGACCAGAGCTAGTCACTCCTCTCCACCACATACTCGTCGCCAATCCCCTAGGAAGCAGATGTCCACATTTCTCTGTGCCTCCAGCCACTTACCTACACAGAGGCCGAGCATTTAAATGCTCATCATTTGCCTTCTGACAGCTTTCTGCCAGGGCTCTGCAGCCACTGAGACCCCAACTTTTAGAAGTCCTTCACACACATCATCCTAATCAGACTTTCAAAGAGCTCATGTCTGTCTCCTCATCCAGGTTTTCACCAGACCTGAGTTCACTGGCATAGTGTACACCAAAGACCTAGCCTCCACATTTGTGCCTTGAGCATGAGCCAAGAATTGCTCTAACTCCAGGTACAACATTCAGAAAATCATCTTGGGCTCTTTAAAACCACAAAGTGTCCCACCTGCAGTCAGACTAGGGATGACAAGATCATCAGGTATTCATACTTGGAGGAGGTCTCTCTTAGGACTTCTGTGAAACCAATTAAAGTTTTGCCACTGACCTCAGTAAAAGTAAAATTCATCTCTGCAGCATCTGTTCTTGAAGAGCATAATGTGTGACTACTCAGTCTGTACAGCACCTAGATCAGTCTCATTGAGACCTCCGATCAGCACTGTTACATAAATATTAAATAATAGCACTAAAAGAGAAGAAAAATTATTCAAATCGGACACTAGCAATAAAACAAGGAGTAATACATTAAAGCTGAAAAAAATTAAATTTACATTATTTAATTCTGTAACTGTGTGATTTAACTCTGTAAAGTGCTTAAGGGTCCATTTTGCATGAAAAGTGCTATAAAAGCTGAGCTTTATTGTCTCCCATTTGTCTCGGGTGTTAAGAAAAGTTTTCAGAGGCAGCAAGTACAACCAAAGAGTGGAAACTTTGCCTTGTAAAGGAGGTGGAGTTTGGACAAGGACAAGTCTGTGCATTCCCTGTGTAGTGCAGGTGGACTAACGGCTATTTAAGACAATGATCTGAGTGCAACCTCTGCCTTACGAAGTCTCAACACATTCATTGACATATGTGGGCATCACAGTGTGCTGGCTCTGTTTCTGTTATTTTGTTCTTCCCCTCTTGGCCACATTAGAAAAAGGAGGCTCAGCCAGGCTCAGCACTGCTCAGGCCCAGCCCAGCTCTTCTCCATTTCTTCTGAGACATTTCTACATTGCATGAAGCGTGTGATGGCTCTCTGAGAAGTTTCTTTCCTATGTATGTCATCTACAGTTACCTTGAAGAGAAATTTGTGCCCTCCTTTAGTGTGGGGAGTGATTGAGAAAATATTTGGGAATTAAAAGCATCAGCACTGGTAAAACTGGAAGCTGTAGCTCCAAGTGGGTGGCAGTAGCTGTGGTGTCCATGTCTTCGAGACAGAAATCACTGACATAGGTAGATACACATCCCCCCACAAACCTTAGGCTATTTTGCTCATCCAGTGGGTAATGTATGCACAAGCACTTTTACATCACTTCATTTGGTGAAATCCGGAGCTTCAGGTTTCCAAGCACTATTGGCCTTAGGTAAGATCAAAAAAATCCTGACTTCAGAAAGGTTGGAGATAGGGCTTTTGGTTACTACCCTGTGTATTTCCCAGAAGGAACGCTAAGGGGTGAGGGGGTGGGGAGTGGGGCTGGGGGGAGGGAAGGAAAAGACATACTGCCTTTTTTGTCTGTGTTTGTCCAATGCCTAGCCAGAGAAAACCCTGATCTCTCAATTTACTGCAACTTTGAAGTGTAATGATGTAAATAGTAAATAATAATAATGAGTTTGGCTTGTCTCTGCCTTTACCCTGTGTAATTTCTGGTACTGTGCTAAATTCACTTAAAATGGGAGTAAAGAATTGTTCTTCCCAAGTGCAAATGGTATTCCGATATTGCCACCAAATGATTCTTTACCCCAGGTAGAAAATGGGCACTCAGAATTGTGCCTAAGGATGTCAGTCCATTTCTGAAAGTTACTGACTAGCCTATCTCTTTTATAATAATCATGACCTTGCTATTTTCTTATTAGGAATGATTATTAAATTCTTCAGGATCCCACATGCACTTGCAGTATATTACTCTGTCACTAGAGGACTCTGTGCGATCCAGCTCACAAACATCCCTGGTCTACCAGTGAGACAAAGCTGAAGCTCAAATGGTGTAGGATCTATTAGTGTTTTCTATTCCTACAGCTGTTTTTAATAGGTATCACCTTTTTAATACAGCCTGATATTCCTGTGTTCTCCATGCTTTCATGAAAGACAGGGAACTCTATGGTTTATTAATATTCAGCAGCTAAAAATACCTCCTGTTTCTGGCTTAGCAGCAATACTTCTCCCTCTACATTAAAATGTGCAGGACAAAACCACAAGCTTGCAGTATACATTTTAACTTCCATATACCAGAGGCAATATTTGCTTTCAGTATGTTGCTCCTCGAATGAGAAATTGGTAAAGTACATAAGTGTCTTTGAACAGAGTACTACTCTAAAGAAGGCTGGAATCAATATAGTCAATACACAGTTAAAAGTAAAAAATTGCGGTTTTGGTAATGGTTAATAAGATGACACTGCATTTCATGTTTGTTTTCATTTCATTATTGGCACTTGTATTTTTATTTTTTTAGCATCGCTAAGCTTTAAACCAAGACCAGTATCAGGATCTGACTTTTTTAGCTGTTGTGTAGGTTCTTTTTCTTCTCAGGTCTCCCTCAACTCCTGACAAAAGATCATTAAAATCTTCTTAGTTAGGTCTTCCTCCTTTGATAACAACAACAAGAACAACAACAAAACCAAGAACAATAATAAATCACAATATATAAAAGACATTTCCCAAATCATGTTCTTGGACTTCCTTGTCTATTCCTTTGCTGATCCTGTATCTGAAGGCAAAAGGTTGTTAACTCCTTGATATACACAAAAGCCTTCATCTCTGCCTGGCAGCTGTGATGGACATGGCACTTGCCCGCTCCTCTGCCTCCAGCACAGAGGAGTTCTTCCCTGCCATGGTCATGGCTGCTTCACCTTCTGTTTGCCCCCACCTCATTTTTCTCACTTTTTCACACTTCCCACTTTTCCTGTCTTTCCTGTCCTCTCATGCAGCATCTTCACCTTCAGAAATCAGACAAAGAGAGTCAGGACGTTATTTGAGAAAGCATGGAGATGTTGGTCTCATACAACCCACCAAAGGGTGGGGGAGCAACCCCAGCCAGCCCCCCTCCAGGGGGGGCATTTATAGCATTGAAGGCTGACTAGGTAAGGTTGAAGACTAGAGACATGCACTGCTAAGCTGCGCCTTGCCATAACAGCCCCCTCATCCCAGAGTGCAATAATTGTCTTTCTAATCGCAGGATATCATCTTTCATCTTAGCAAACTGCACTCGGCACCTCGGGAAGTTTCCTCTGAATGAATCGCAAAGAATCATTTCATTTCTAAATTACAAATTAAATGAATGATAATTAATCGAGCAAATAGCTTGCTCTATTACTGCCTGCCTTCCTGCTGCCTGTGGACCTCCTCCGACTCAGGCTTCCCTTCTTTCCTTGCCTTAGGACCCAGCTTGTTCCCCACAATCAGCTGCAGCTTTTCTCAGTCCCTCCCCTTGCTGGCCCTAACATTTTCTATTCCCCCAACTCAGCAGCAGCTTTCTTCTCCTTGCTCTCTTATCTGGCTGAAAGGGAGCACAGCGATAAGGAAGGGTGAGGAGTCTGCAGAAGTTTTTCTCCAGACCATGGCCTTGAAGTTCCCACAAGAGGTTTCACAGTCATGTGGTTTCCAAGATGCTGCCTAATGCCTGCTGCTAGGTGCTGACATATGTAATCACTTCTCCTGACTTGTTCCTTGCTGTCTTTTTTGTCTCTGACACCCAACCAGAGTGAGTGGTGAGGTCCTCCTTTTTGCCCAAGCTCCCAAAAACTGAGCATTGCACTGGATGTTCCCGCTTGTCAGTAACAGCAAGGAGCTTCTCAGAGCTGCCTGAGAGACACAGCGACTGACAGAGTGCAATAAGCAGAAGTTGAGGTGGTGGGATTGCCTGGGAGAAAGTATGTTCCTCTTTGACTGAAAGGCAACACCTTAACCATGTCTTTTCAGCTGGAACCACAGGTTTCCTTCAGCCCTTGCTCACTCTTTCAGTATCTTCTGGAGTCTGTGTCATTTTGAAGTTTTTAAGTTTCCAAGAAGTGTGTTCCCTCTGAGGTTTTCCTTTTTCTCAAAATTGATTCCAAGACCTTTCAAGTAAACTTCATCTGAAGTTTCTAGGACAAGCTGGCTTGAGGATAAGATGCAGTTAAAAAAAGACACAAAGCAATGGAAAAAAAATTCAGGATGCCACATTGGTGAAGTTTACATCTATTTGGAGACCTAGCCAGAGGCTATATCAGATATTAAACCTCCGGTCGGACGCACCACCTTTGCTCCCTGGCGAAAACATTGGTGTCTTGACAGTAGCAAATGGTGAACAACAACAAGAAAAAAAGCTAGTTTATTTTATTTTTGTCAGAATAGTTATGGACAGAATCCATTCCGAGAAAGGAGAGAAATCTCATTCGGAGGCTTGTGTTAATTCCAAGTGAGCACATAAATCCAGTTTGGGGTTTTCTACTTCACATGACACTTTTCTCCTGAGATTAGATATTGGTAAATCTTGAACTGGAGCTTTGTATCCAGCTCAGATAGATTTTTGCAGAAATGTAATTGAAACCAGAACACAGACACCCATGTGGGAAAGGAGAGAGCTAGAGTTATAAATATAAAAAGTAGAAAAGGAACTAACTGATGAGGAAAATGGGGTATTATGGGATGCTTGAATCACACGAATGCACTAAATGATGGAACATGCCCCCTGCTCTCAGAATTAGCCGCTTCATTAGCAACGGCTCTGCTCAGTCAGGGAAGTTAATTAAAGTCTGCAGCCGGGCATGTACAGAGAGAGCAGCCACAGCATGGGGAGGCTGCCGCTGCTCCATGCAAGCTGGCAAAAGAGATTTTGTCCTCTTTCACTTCCATATCTGGAACAGACGTGTTCATATACCTCCACTAAGGAGGTGGCTATTAGTTTCTGCACCAGCTACTTCATCACCAATGGCATGTGCCATGAATTGCATCCTACTACAGACGAAGTATCACTGATGCACGTGCAATGTAATTATGAAACCTTGTGTGTGGTGGCAAGTCCATAAAGGCACATGATATATGTTTCAATTGCCCAGATGGACAAATATAACCAACTGCAATATTGATGCAATTCCCCTAATTTCAGTACTGGTACACTAAGGGAGAATTTAGCCCAGAGTATCCGCACTCTGGGAAGATAAGATCAGATAAGGCTCCACTGTTCACAATAAAAATTAATTGTACTCATACCACCAGCTTTGCAGAAGGAGAGAATCCAGAAGCAATAAACCCTCCGTAGCTGGAGGAAGCAGCAGGACAGGACTGGGTTTCCTGCGCATTAGCAAGTGACTTGTAAAATTGTGCTCAGACTTAGCAACACTGGGGTTTAACTATAGATGGAGGGTATGGGCTGCTTTTTTTCTGGTAGCTCAGCATTGGGTTAGTACTTTTCATGGACATACATGGGCACACAGAGACAAATGGTAAAGTTTGATTGAAAGTCTTGGCTCTGGTTTACTGGTGTCAATACAATAGCTTTCCCAGCTTTTCCGCTCTGCATTTCCATGGGTCAGCAGGAGACCAGCAGCAGGTGAAAGAACTTAACATTTCATGTGAATGACATGATTTCTAGTCACCGTGTTACCTAGGCTACTCTGAGGCTTAGAACCAAAGGACTCTCCAGCTAAAAGGAGTGGAAAAAATGACAAAAATTCTCCAAGATTATAAAACAACTTCAAAACAACTAAACTGACTTATTGCAGGATTTGTAAAAATAAATAAATAATGTCTTCAGGGCTTTCAAGCTTTGCCATACTTCGCTCGAATGACTCTGCAGAGCTCAACTGCAAGGGAATTAAAAAACCAAATCGCAAGCCAGCAACCTCCAATTTCTCAAGGGATTGCTCCAAAGCTGTCAGCACTGCACTGCACTTGGCAGCGTGGCATGAGTCAGGTTTGCTGGCTGTCCCATTGTGCTTAAGGGTTTGCTCAGAAACGGCAGGGAGCCAGATGCCTCTCCCTTTATTTCTTGAAGCTTTCCTGAGCATGGGGTCCGTGCTGGCAGAGAAGTGCCACCAGCACCCTTGGGGAGCCCAAAGGCAGTTGTGGAGTCCCTGCGGTAACCTGGGCCCAGCTGTCACTAATGTATGGTATGAGGGGAGAAATTAATAAAAAAAAAAAAAAAAAAAAAGATGAATTTATATGTTGGTAAATGAATAGAAAATCAAGGTTCGTGTGGAGGGGAGACCTTTCAAATGGGCAGAGAACATGGCTGGGGACAGTGCCTGTTTCAGCCATCCTGTGCATGACTTGGAGTCCTGAATCACTGAAACAGTGATGGGCTCACACCAACATTCAGTTTTTCTCGCTCTTTTACATTTCCACTTCAGTCTTCAGACCAGTCATGAGATGAAGGACTGGGTAAAACCGCACAGCAGCAGTTCTGAGTGAATCCAGCAAACACTTTCCATTGAATGCCTGTTCCTGCCCATACACTTTTGTCTGTGTTTAAGATCCTTTTGGTTTTTACTTTCCAGAAATGTTTTAGCAAAGCAGCTTTGCCAGAATGAATGCTCATGAAAAATAAATGTTGAGACTGAATCTGCAAATATTCACTGAGAGTAAATTTCTCATTGTGCAAGCAATTGTAAAATTCGTAATTTGCCCTGTATTTTGTTATATAAATTATACAATCAGGGCACAGTAACAATATGAAGTGAATTATGTATCTAACCAACATTGCATGCATTCCAAATATCCTCAACAAATTGCTGGTGAACAATCTACAGGCTAAGAATTATTTGCTAGCAAAATGCATGAATCATTTCAAATAACAAATACATTTGAGGAAATTCTCATCTATTCCCAGGCAATCTGTAAATAGAAAGAGAGAGTAAAAATGAAAAAAATGATCCATTGTGCTTAACTCACTCAATCCAACTCTGTAATTGACCATTCATCTGATTAAAAAGCTGTCAAGGACAAGCTCTTGAGGATGGAGTACTTGGTGCAGACATCAGACTGTGACAAAATCAGAGGCTTCATTTGGACAATCACATGGAGAGCAATATGCCAAAAAATAATTTTGGTGTGAAGAGCTTCCTATAGAGAGTGAATAAAAGATCTTAGCAAAGATCTGCAAGGCTTCCTCAAGTTCTACCTCCTTCACGGGAAAAGTAAGACACGATCATGTAGAAACCTTTGCAGGTAGCAGCTTTTGGGACCCCACCTTAGCGTAGGTAGACCAGCCTTTGTCTTCACTGAGCAAGGCAGCCAGTGTTTGAATCTCCAGTTTGCATACTTGTTAAAAGTCCTTGGTGACTTAACATTGGGCTGAGGAGATAGGAGGTCTGAGTTCTGCTTCCCTGTCTACTTTGAAAAGTGCAAATCATTTCACCACTCGATACTGTTTTCCTAATGGCCCTTCTGCTCCATTGTTTGTGGCAGAAACTGGAAGTCTTTTGAGCTAAGGGCAGTTTCCTCCTGAGGTGAAAAATGCCAGACGCCAGGGGTGATTCTCACCTGAGCATCCTGAGACCAAGGCACCAAAACCAAACTTCTTGTTTAGGTTTCCACAGCTCAGGGAGAGAGTTTTATCCCATCTTTCTGATATATGTATCCTAGAATGGGCTGGTGTGCTGTTGTCTTTTGTACCGTAGACCATAAGACCTTTCAACCAGCTCAGCATAGGTGCTTTACTTTCAGGTGACTAAAATCAGCTGAGATGAATCCCTTTCCCCAGTTTCATACAGCACCTTGTACAATGCAGCCCAGATCTGCATTGAGACCTCTAGACATTAGTGTGGTACGGATGACAACCAATGAGAGAAAACTTAATTAAAAATTGCCCATGGGGACTGCCTTCTATTCTAGATATTCAGGGCTTTTAATTTAAAGAACAGAATGATTGAATCTTCCCATCACATCAGTAAGGTAGATAATCACCCTTAAAATTTCCTCTAGCATGAAAATTCAGGCAGAGACAGACAGAAAGTACAACAATAGAAACACAGACTCTAATGCTGCCTTCACATCCCAACAGGCACACTGTTAGCAAGGATATAATAAGACTGGATAATAAAATAAGGTAGACAAATGGCTTTTAAGAGGAAGGAAACCTCTTGAAGTAAGTTTGAACATGTATTCAGAAGTGCTGTTCCACAAGAAAGAAAAGATGGTTTTGTGCTATTATGCTCTCAGACTTGTGACTTCTGAAGTAAGTCAAAGAACCCACAATGAGGTGTGGTTACTTGATTCCTATTCCTCTGTTTGCATGAGAAGCGCAGAAGTCCTTTCTCATACAAACATGGCAGCTCCTCCCCAAAATCAGCTCTCTGCAGATGCTGTCACGTGATCCTAAAGGAAGTGCGGAGGTGCTCTGCTTTCTAGGTCCTCCTGGCTGAACCCGTTGCAAGGCAAGGATGCCTTCTGAGGGAGATGGATACACCTGAGTCAGCACTGGACTTTGCTGTCAGTGTCCACGGCCACTTTCCCAATCTCCATTCACAGCTGTGGCTAGCTGACAGATTTGGAACCATTATGCAATGAGCTCACTATTAGTCAGCCACTTTGAGCTGAGCTGCTTATTTCTTCCCTTAAAGGACAGCCCCACATTTCATGTCCACACTGAAAAATTATATCTGACATGTAATTTAAAATCCAAGATGCCTTGATATAAAGCTTTACACCGGTAAATGGGATCAAACAGTGGGGCATTTCATTTGACAGAATGGATATTTCTAGTTTTAATATTACATTAACTTTTCCTCTCCGTGCCTTGCATGGATTTTTCATTCTTAGGCAGCACTGCCTAGCTGCTAACCAGAGTCCTAAGTCTGATGGGTGGTTTCCCAGGATTTCAATGTTTCCCCCCAGGGTCAGAGAGGGTTCCTAGATAGGTGACATCGACTGCCTGGTATTGTCCATACCTTCCTTCACTTGTGCCTGGCAAGAAACTTTGCAAGCCCACAGCCCAGCTGTAAGAGCTGCATGTTTCACCTACCAAATCCAGCCTGCTCCAGAGACAACGATGCTCCTCTTGGAGGGATCAAATTGACCTCATCACTCAGAGGTGATGTAGGATCAAATTGCTGATAGCCACAGCAGCTTAGCAGGCTGCTGCCCTCCAACTAATACATCTTTGCAAGAGGCCTGCAATATTACCTCAGGTCTGGGGCCCAGGTAACACACTCACAGTTTGTGAATAAGAGTTGGCTTGAATCTTCCTAGTTCAGCCTACAGGCAAATGTCAGTGTCTGCCTACACAACAGTCTAGACAAAACCTCATTCCCTTGTCTTTCCTTGCGACCCCTGAGAACTCTGTAGTCACAAGAACAAGGTAGAAACTTCTTGTGGACTGAGTGTTAGCAAATGTGAGGTTTTATATTGCTAGAAGGTGATTAGGTATAATATGAATAATACAATACCTATCCTAGACACCCTGGATGAAAACCCTGAGTAATCACTCCAGCATGATGAAGTAAAGTGCTCTAGCTAAATGCCTGAGTGCTACATAACAACAGTTTTTAATTAAAGTAACCAGACATATCTTTAATGTTGATTAAATGAACCGTAGATTTGAGAATTCTGTAACACATTTTAGACATCAGATAAAGATTTATCTTTGGTCAGAGACAAAGCATGGAAAATTTAGCATGTCAAGTGAATTTCAGGAACACAGTCTCAGCTTAAACCAAGAGGGTTTTATGGAAACTGCGGCAAAAAATTTACACACCCCACTGACCGGGAGCACCGGAGCACGTCTGCTAGAGAGACAGACCCCCAGAGTCCGTGTAGACCCCCTCCTACAGTACCAGTGCTGTGTTACTTGACACTGCCAGGAGGCAGAAGGAGAGGGCCTTGATGTTAATAAGAAACCAGCTCAAACAGAGCTGTATTGACATGCATCAGATAACAGCTAGCCAGCACTGTCTCAGATCCCTTAACATGATTGATTGTAATAATTTAATCATGTACCAGTTGTTGGTTTTCTGTCTATCAAGCCTTGTTGTTGTATTTCAATGTCTGAAATGATACAAGTGTTATTCTTGACAAATAGTAACGTCGAGAAAAATGACTTCTAACTGTTTCTGCCAAAAGAGGGGAAAAGAACAAAAGAATCCGCACTTGCACAGTCTGTGTGTGGCTTTGTGGATGAAATTCATGCTCCAAGTGGTTGTACAAAGTGAAAACACTCTCTTCTCTGTAAGAAACCCACACAACCTCTCTGTTTTGCCAACAAGTCACCAACTGTTCTGAAATGAATGTCACTTGAAATCATCAGAATACGTTTCTTCAAATGAGGTATCCTGCCTGCACAAAGCTCATCTATCAGGTATTGCTTGCTCTTACACCACCCTTGAAGAACTTCATCTGCAGCAACACTTATAGTGAATCAAGTTTACTTGAGCATAACTCACATTTTTCTTGAGTCCTTGCATACTTTTCCTTTGCACCCTTGGACTGTCTGCTTCTCAGGGAGGCTGTTTTCTCTGCGATTCAGAACTCAAGACTAGGGCTTTGTAGGCAGTTAGGCTCACTTATAAGTAACCGCCTTAGATATCTGGGCAGTAAATCATGTGTTTCAGCCAACAGACATTACTCTGGGCCCTCACTATTCTTAGGTTGCCTATGGTGAAGCCTGTGTTAAAGCACTTGGACTGCTAGTTATACCTGAACAGATAGTTTGTTTAGTGCTTCTGCATTGTCCCTTCATATTTTGAACATATCTGGCATACCATGAATCCCACAGAAAACACATATTTAATCCAAATTAGTGAATCGTACCATGTCTAGTATCTTTGAATCATTAAATGGATTTTTAAATGAAAAAAAAAACCCAAACTAATTACATTAATAATCCTTACTCCTTAAAAGTCATTGAGGGGAATTGGTCTCTACGCAGCAAAAACAGCAGCTGACTTTACATCTAGCACTCTTGCAATTTGTTTTTTAATACCTTTTTTTTTTTTCCTTTTAGCTATGCAGCAGTTCATTTTTACCCCTTCAGGTTATCTATAAAGGCATATCCCTTTGAAAATTCATGTCCCCACTGGTTTTGAAGAAAATGGGCTGTAATTAAGCAAAGTTGCATTAGTTACAGAGTTGTCATTTGCCAAAACACCAAATACATAAAAGCAGGGGAAATGCATCATTAAGGACATAAATCTTCTCTTCTACCCACCTAATAAATCAACACATTATTCTTATCAGGTACAAAGTACAGCACACTTCATCATAGCTCCACAAATGTAACCCCCCGCCTGTTCTTTCAACAGCAGCATTACAATAAAGTGCAAAGCTTTCCTTAAAAAAAAAAAAAAAGAAAAAGTCTGGACTCAGATTTCTACAATGGCATAAATCAGTATAGTTCTTTCAGCTTCAGAGATTCTGAGTTGTTTTACATTAGTTGAACATGTGATACATTATATGTGAACTTTTTTATTCCACTCCATTATTCTCCTTTGCTTTTGGAGCTAATATTCTCCTTTGACTCCTATATGTTGTGGGCTGGTAGGATCCTATTTCTAAATCAGAACTGCTCTCTCCTTAAAAATGTGTTCTAGCTCAATCATGAATTAATGTAAGGCAGTATTAGGTGGTTGATCAGACTCCATCATCTCATTTGCTCCTTTTCACTTGCAATGAGTGAAGCTGTTTAATGAGCTCAAGAGCAACAGAATTTGGTCTTCCCCAAAGCCTATGCAACCCATCCAGTCCTTCTCTCCATTGATACCAATGGTTTTGGCTGAGGCCCTTGTTTTGGCAGGGTCATCCAGCCTTACCAACTGTGGGGTCTGCACTGCAGTTATGGGACGGTCTTGATGGAAGAGTCAGCACCGTGGTAGCAACAGTAATGACTTGAAGAAGCTCAGAGAGAGGAGAGGACTGGTACCATGAAAGTAGAAAGAGCAGGGATCAGATTAGGACTTGGTTTATTAGGCAATTTGCCAGGACAGAAAGAGGTATCCATATATCCAAGCCATGTTTGCTTCCTGAAAAGCTATTCCCAGCCACTCTAGGGAAAAGATGATCAGAGAGACTAGCTGCAGTTAGGAAGCTGCAGGTTGAACCAGACACTCACAGGGTGTAAAGGTGTTTCCCTGTGGGGATTTCTATGGGATGTTCTTCAAAGGTGTCTTCCCTCCTTCCTGCAGTCCCTAGGTCATAGTGACTCTCAGTCCACCACTTTTTGCTTGCTTCACTTCTGCACCAGAGGCCACGTATTCACTAGTAATCCATGACTGATCTACTTTCTGGCCCTGCCAACAACAGTTACCTGGCCCAAGTTTGATCTTAAAGCCATGCTGTGCTTGAGAAACACAAACAACACGTTTCAGAAACTTACTGGTAAAGTGGATTATGGAAGACTTTGTCTTGTGGTTCCAAACTGCTGAGAGACCATGGGTTTAAGGAGAAACTGCTGAATCTGCCCCCGCCTCGATCTCTGTAGCTTGAATAGAGGCCATGTCAGAGGGGAAGGTTGGTAACAGTGTGGATGGTAGGTGAACTTGGGAACAGCTTTGGGTTCCTGCTGGGCTGACAGTGCTGGCATGTCAAGGGGCACAGAGAAGAATCGGCTGCAAGGCTAATACAACCAACATGGTCACTGTGAAGCTCAATGTGGTGGACAAAGGATGGCTGCAAATTTTGCCTCTCCTTAGGAAACAAACCATACGGAACTTAAGGACTCTCATGAAGTTGCAGCATCCCTGTGGTTATTATAGGTTTCTCTCTTCTTCCTGTTGTCTTAGGAAAGCAGGAAGTGTCCCATTCGGTGCTTCTGAAATCAGCAGGAGTCATATGACTTGCCTTCCACAGCAACAGCACAGAGCCAGTCAGACTGACCCAATATTTTTTTCCCATTTACTGCTGCTTGCATTCTTTGCATCCTTCCTCTCCTCTGGCTCTGTGAAAGCATTTCTCGTTGTGCAGCAATCAGCCCTGAACCCAGATGGATACATTTCTGCTAATTCTGTGGTTTCCACAATAGGGGGTGGGTATTGTTGATACTTGGCAAAGATTGGGTGCAGTGCTCTCTGCCTAGCTGGCTGGTTTCTGATATCTCTTTTTACTGAGGACATGACCCTGGCCAGGTGAGCGAGTACTTACATGACCACAAAAGAAATGACATTTCCAAAATGCAGTTGATCTCCATAGTAAGTTCCCCAGAGATTTCATGGGTGTACACCCCAGCTTCCCTGCGGTATACACAAAGGGCTTGGTGGAGAACTCTTTGGACACAAACAGCAAAATACATTCTTAGTCCCAGGCAGATCACAACTAAGGAACGTACATAACAAATCACAGTCAGAGAAAGAGCATGAAGAGATTTTAAAAAAATCAGTGACTATAATTTTTAATCCCAGTGATAGACAATTACTGTATTTCTTAAATCCAACACCATAAAGTTTAGTTACTGAGTAGTCTGAGCCAGAACTCATAATTAAGATAGAACTTTAATATACAGCAGTTGATCTATGAGCATTAGAGGAAAGATCCTGAGAGGAATAATCTAAGACGTGAATGTCTTGTCTTCCGTGCCAGGATGCTGCTCTCCGAACCAGTTAAAGGAGTCTTGTTAGAAAGATTTTGGGGTGACACAGGGCATCACAAGATTTTTAACAGATGTCCTCATGGATTCAAAGATTATCTGAAAGACTTGTTTTTCAGCAAGATTAACATCTTCTGAAGGAAGTGTTAGGCAGAGGGCTTTGATTAAGATATTCAGAGCAAAATCTCACTCTTACAGCAAATAAACAAAAAATTTAAGCTGTGCTCTGGACCCGTAAACACTTGCCAGGTTTCAGCTGATGACTTATAATCAAATCTGCATGCAGTCTGGAAAGGAAACTAGTCCATCTTATTGTTTTCGTGGGGTTTGGGGTGGGAGTGGGGGGGAGGGGTTGTTTGTTGTTGGTGTTTGTTTTTTGGTTTTTGTGTGGTTTTTTTTTCCTGAACGCAGCCTATCTTTCCTCTCTTCCTCTTTGTTTTCGCTGTCTTCTGAAAGCAGATTACACAATTTACAAACCAGGCTGACTGTGCTATTTTTAAGTGAGCATCATTTTGAGTTTCAGGTTTCAAGTGAATCAAAAAGCACAAAAATGGTGGACTTGTACTTAAAAAAAGATTCTGACAACACCTGATGATTAAATTCTTGGATGTTCAGAGAGTCCTGGGTGCTCATCAAAATGGTGTCTTTTTAATTGTTACACTCATTATAAAAATAAATGAAAATAAAACAACAGGACAACTGCAAGGTAGTGTTTGCTGCATGTTGTGAATTATAATGAGATTTTGAGCAAATAAACTCCACTCCAAAACAGGTGTTAAAGAACAATAACCACAAAATCCTACAAAAGAGAAGCAACCACCACTGTGACTTCAGGTTTCATTTGAACATGGGAAAGACAGACTTGAAAAGTGTTGTTTAATTGGAATTTTGATTATTAATACAATATGGCACTAACAGCAGTACTAGAGGAGACCCACGCAGGGCTGAGCTGATTAATGAAGTTACTAGCCCATTGAGAGCTTAAAGTTGCCTGACAATTCAACCCATTAATTAGCAAGATGCCATATTCCCTCCCACTGGGCATTGAACTCACACAAGCTTGCAGCTCTTTCTGCAAGTTTTTCAGAATTTCTTCTAGGAAGTTTTCCTTCTTCGTAAGAACATCCATGCCAAGTCAGATCAAAGGCTGTGTTGTCACTGAAAGTAGTCAATAGCAGGTCCCAAGGGGAGATTGTAACAACCTAAGAACATAAAGGCATTTCCTTAGAATATGCCCCTGATTTCCAGGATCTTGTTCCTTTCTCAGCCTGTGTAAACTTTAAGCATCCATTATCAACTCCCACAAGGAATCCCACTGCTGACTTACCCTTTTTGTGGAGAACCAGCTGATACACGCATGTCATTTGCTATCTCAATTTTTCACCCCACAGAAAGAGAGGATGGGAGGCTGCTGTGATTACGTTGGTCATTTGCAGTTTTACCTTTCCAACAGGAATTTTCCCAGTAACTGAATGTCCCAAGAATCGTGAAGCTGGAAAATTGGTGTAAATCTCCCTTTGCATTGATTCAGTAGCTACATCAAAGATATAGACCTTTATTTATGCAACTTGCTTCCGTCATCCAACAGACTACATCTATCACAGCAGAGCAACTGTGCATTAGCATCTTCTACAGGGCAATCCCAAGACATACAGGAAAATTACCATTTCCTCTTAGATTGTGTAGGAAAGTGCTATAATGATTTATAAATTAAACTTGAAACTGCCAAGTGTATTTTCATTGTCCCGCCAGAGAAAACTGTCAAAAACAAACAAACAACACAAACAGACTGGAATAGAGATTAAATCTGCTGGAAGGGGTCTGGAAACTGCTTACTTTATTTTCAAAACCAGTATAACACAAAGGCTAGATAGTAATACAGAATGAAAGAAAATTAACTGGGCTCATATATTTTTTTGTACATGCACAGGATGAAGTTGTCTTGCAGTCTTGCTCTACACATGTAGAACAATAAGTAATCTTTTCTATTTTGCAAGGCTGATGCATGCTTACACAAGCTGCAAATCAAACCAAAATTCTTCATAAACATACTCTGAATGGACGCTGATTTTAGCCGCATACAGCACTAGAATTTAGGAAAGAAAAGCTTTTTCTTTCTAGCAAGTTTCTAAATTCCACAAAGTAATCAGCAGGACTGGTGGAGGGAAATGAAAGGCAGTGGGAGAGGGGCAGAACGGTGTAAAGGACAAGTCTGTCTGTGAAGAGGCAGCTGAGGAAAAGCCACCCAGTCCAAGTGGCATCCATCCTGCATAATGCCTTCAGAAGTGCCCAAGTGAAAACAGAGATTCACTGAACCTCCACAGGAACATTTCCATGCAGAGCTGGAACAGGGTAGCTTTCCACAGCACTTTTTCTTCCTATTTGGCTGGGTCTTTCCCAAGAAATGTGCACAAGTATACAAAAGCCCATGTCCCATGTTCAGAGGTATTCAGAGCCATGATCGCATATCAGTTGAAACTGGTTTGCCTGCTGGAAACCCAAGCTGTTGCAAACCTAGTGTGCTGCAGACACAGCCTGCTGCTCCTATCCATGATAGTTATTTGTGAGATAGCCCCAGGCTATTCAGAGTTGCGAGACCTGTGGATCCCTGGGTATGTGATGAATGGACAGCAGCAGTCACAGTCGTAATATGAGGACCTTACAGTAAGAGGCCTGGGACTAGCCCCTGCTCCACTCCTGCTTCAAGCTAAGACCCCAGAACAGGCATCTCAATCCATCTTTAATCATTGCTTTAGGCAGTCTGTATATGGTCCCTATACTCTTGACGATTTGATGGGAATTAGACTCCTCACTCAACATCTCATTTTCTAGGCTGTTTTAGGTGCCTGCAGGTAAAGATAGGCACTTTACTAGATTTTTGCACAGCATCTAAAGAGGCAGGTGATTTCAGTGGGATGCAAGCACTTCATTTGCACTTTTGAGAGCACCATTAGGCAGCAGTGCATATTTTTAGGTGCATAAATACTGTGGGAATTCAGGTTTGGAATGCAGTAAAGCACATGGTTGATGGGAGATCATGTCAGCTGTAAGAAATTCACTGCATTTTCCTCTGCTTAGAAAACCTGATACATGTCAAAGTTTGATCATAATCCTCACACAATTGGACGAGAAATGAAGGCACCTGGCCCCCACCACTTCCACAACCCAACCTACTGTATATGCCTGATTACTCCTTTGTCTCTTTCTTTCATTTCTAGCAAATGAAATGCACACCACTAGAAGGAATTTCAGCATCTTTTAATTCTTTACAAGCCTTTAAACACAAGCCTCTCAATTTTATAAATTCTCTTTGCTTCAATAATACCAAGCTTTTTACATGGTGGGTTTTTTCACTAATGCTTTCTTCATAAGTGAGTTTAATATCTCATTACTATTTCATATATGTGGAAATTGAGGCACAGAGATGACAGCAATGTGTACAACTTCGCTTATCAGGCCAAATATGACAGTTTATTTCTGGACAAAAAATTATTTGTATTGATTTCACTAAATTCATCAGATATAGTCTGATATATGTAGTCTGTGCCACAAACATACAGCTTTTAAAAATATACTTCTTATAAAGAACTTGTTGCTCAGGTTTCCACATTATTAAGATACACTTGTGAGCATATAAAAGACAAATCTGCAATTAAGAAAAAAAAAAAAATCACAGCGAGATATGGCTATTTCAAGAGAAAGAGAAGAGCTGCAGCAGCTCCAGCAGACTAAGAGTTAAGTCCCTGCTGAGGTCTCCTGCAGCCCTAGGTGTTTGAGTCCCAAACCAGGTGGAGTTTGAAGGCCTGATCAGTAATACCAAGACACACCATAAAAACAGCTGGTGGCCTTCAAGCATTTTTTCATGCGCAGAAGGGTGATGTGGTGTATGAGGGATTATAGGCTAGGCTATGAATAGCAGAAAGAGCAAGCGCTCAGAGAATTTCTGTTTTTGTTAGGGTTTTGAGGCTTTTCTTGGTTGTTGCTGCTTTTTTTGTTAAAGTTGAGCCAACTTTTTAATGCGTACTGGTGGCTGAAAAGCAGACTTGTATAGGCAGCCATAAAGATTAATTTTCTTTATGGCTAGAGAGGATCTGAGCAATGATAATTCTCTAGTAGAACAGGGGAAACTCTCCTAGTTTTTAATTGAAAGTGAATTCTAGAACGTTTCTTGCTTCTCTATTTCTCTAGTCCTTTGAAGACAATAGAACTTCAAGCTGATGATCCTCTCTTCTTGTGTGAATACAGAAATTAGTAAGAAAACAAATAAGATTTCCAGTATTTTTAGTGCAGTGCAAAGCAAGCTAGATGATTTATGAGGAAGTGAAAGATGAGATGCCCATGGTCTAGATAACTAGAATTCTGAAACAGCTGAGGTGAGAGACCTTTGCAGCAGTTTTCCTCTGATAAGCTAGAGCTGCAAACAAATGGCTTGGGTTTAGGTCTCTGGGTGGGATTCAGCTTCTGAGTTCAATATAACCCATGGATAATAAAAAACCGAAGAAGCTACTGTAAATAAATATACCATTCTCAGTTCAGAGTGATTTATGGTGTGGTGAAGGAGGGAACAAGCAAAAACATGAAAGGTAGGAATTACAGCTGTATGACTGTTCTTTGGGTTGTTTTTAAGCCTGTCTTATTCTTGGGATTAGATTTGAATGCTCACATTAGGATATGCCTTCTTATGTGTACCTAACCAACAATTCTGGTAACATGTTGACAGCTGTTACCAACTTTGGCAAGCCCAGAGGTCGTAAAGAATTAGTTTCATACCTACTTTTGAAAATATACTTGCTTGCAGCAGACCCTGGAAGCTCCTTGACTGCAGGAAAGCTGGGAGGTCAGGCATAACCTGTCTTCAGAAGTGCTCTGGGACAGATCTTAGTGTCCCAAGTGCAAAACTTCAATCACAGCTCATGATTTTGTTGCTATAAGTTATAGACATGAAGGAAAAAAATAGGTGGTGACAAATTCTGTACTTGTGGAATCACAGTTTTCCCCTTATCCTTACTAAAGTGAAGGTCCTGCTGAGAGGGGACTATCTAAAGAGACCTCTTGTACTTCTGTGCCTCTAACAAAAGCAGAGCTTGTCTGTCTTTCTGAGACCTCATGTCTAGAACTTTTTGAAGTCACATTAGCAAGAAAAAAACCACCCTCCTTATCAAAGTCAGCAGAAAGCAAAAAGGTGGCAAAATATATTGCCACTCCTTGTGACTTATGGGAAGTTTCCCCTTATTTCTAGTCCCCACCCCTTTATTGTGATACTTCCAAGCATTGACTTCTTTGACAGCTTTTTTCTTTTTATTTGGGTTGCAATGGATGCTACAATATAAAGTGTCTGTGGCTTGGTGCAAGGTCTGGATGTCGTTGCTGAAGGGTCAGAAACTGTGGTAATGGTACCTTTAGAAAACACTTGGCAAAGGTCACCGATAACTCTGCTTATTTGGATGGTATTAGCCAAACTGTGCTTATGGCTGTTTCCAAGGGTGACTGAATCTGAGAGCTATCTGAAAGGTTTTCTTCCATGTGGTATTTTCTGTGATTGAAAAACAGCTTTTCCTCTTTTCTGTATGAGAGCACACTTTTCAACCCAGCACTTCCCTATTTTGGGCACTGCAGGGGCCCTCTCCACTGAACCAATGTCATTGAGGAAGCAGGGAGGAGGTACTCTGTGTGTGGCATTTTTCCTTAAAACCCCTTGTGCCCTTCTACATGCCATGTTGAGGGATAAAAATGCTTGTCTTCTCAGTCTCTGCCTCCAAAGCTGTTCATGACTTTCTTCTCTCCCTTCCTCCCCTGAGTCATCTTGGGCCTCCAATTTAGTCTATGGAGCTGCAATGAATCTTTAAAAAAAAAAAAAGTGTGCCTGCTGCACAGCCAAAGTTTCTGCAACCTTGGTACAGGAGCATATATGTCTTCCTTGAACATCTTCACCAACGGTGATGGGGAAAGCTGATCTGTTTGGCATGCAGCATAGTGGAAACTGTATGAAGCTGAGCCTGTCAATTCACAGTCCTTGCTATTAGACCTGTCTTGAAAAGGTTGACTTATCCACACAACAACTGCTTTTCCTAACAGTTTCAGAGCTAGAGCAGTTTAGGGGTGGTGGGAAATGAAGGGATGTTCCATACCTGGGGGTCCAAACTCATCCTGATGCCCCACTAACTAGGTCTTCTGTTGAGAAAGTAGATTATTCTCATCCTTGTGGGTTGACTCGCCTCTTTTTGGTGATGACTGCTACAAGATCTAGATAACTCCCCAAAGCAGACAGTGGTTCATTTCTAGTCTGTTAGCTCCTTGGAGTGCAGTTCAGTAGACAGCCATCTGCTCGTGCATTGCTTGTTTCAAAACTGGAAATGTTCCTGACTTCTGTTTTTTACTGTAAGCAGAGGATGCAGTTACAATAAACATTGTTAAACTAGTTCTGAGAGGGAGGAGAAAGTTATGCTGTAATTTTGCTGATGAGGTGAGAAGACCTGGATTGTATGGCCTCCAGTGTGGAGTAAGCCCTCCTAACAACACAGTACAGAAAAAAAATCTGTAAGAAATCCTCTAGGAAATGCTGAACCATATCATGAATTTGAACTTGGCACCAAGGATGTGTTCTGTATTTTTCTAGCTTTCCATTGTGTCAGTGCAGATTTCCCTCACCCGGGGCAGGCAGTACATTAGAGACAGGCTGACTGAATCTGCATGGATGTCCATCTTCCTAAAAAACCTTATAGATTTTAACTTGAGACAACATATCCCTTTCAATCCATATAGTAGAGGAAAAAGTACAGCATGTGCACTTTGCCTTCCAGGATGACCATTCCCTTCACAGGTCTTTCTCCTTTTTGATTGTACTGTCACAAGGGACATAATATATTCTCACTTTATCACATTTTCTGCAACAGTAATACTGAAACTCAGAGATGGATCATTGTCTACCTTATGTTGATCCTGCCTACTCTTGAGACACTAATCCTATGGATGAGCATCTCAGTTATCTTTTCTTTAATCAAGTAATGCTATTTTTAGCACGGACACCTTATATATTAAAGTAATGATAGCAGCTATTTTTTTTTTTTTTTAACTGCACTGGTAGAGGCTCAGAGATTTAAGCTTTACTGCTGAAAAAGAACTAAGGGCAATTGTGTTGAGGAAGAAGCAAGGGGAAAAATTCAGAGAAGGGTTTATGGAAGAGGAGAAAAAAAATCAAGGAGGAAGCATCCTTAGCAGGTGTGGGGTTGAGTGCTTATTTTTCTGGAAGGGATATTGCTCTCTAGACCCTGGAAAATTTGTAATCTGTATTAAGTATAGAACAAACTAAGGGAGAGAAGGATTCTGGGGAAAAACAGAGGAGATATGGTAGATGGTTGTGGGAAGGAAAGCCTGGGAAAGGAAGGAGAAATAAAATGAGAAAAGAGATATTAAAAGTAATAAAGGGACAGTACTTTTTCATTACTTTCTCTAAAATGCATGGAAATATGCATATTTCATGCCTCTGTGTGTATGCAATTGTGTGTGACTCTAAGGGCCTGCGTATGGAGCAGCAAAGTGCATGTAAGTTTTCTGACACATCTGGAATACCTGCAATGCTCTGGGACATCAGGCAAAATAGATAGTGTAAGGCTTATTTAAATTATATATTTTTTTTAAAAAAAGAAGTTTAATGAATTAAATATGAAAATGAATAACGCACATTGCACAGTAGCCCTTGAATTTGCTTTGATGTTATATGCAATTTATTTTGCATTTATTTATTTTTTCCCCTTATAGCTTCAGATTTTTCATTCTTCATAATACAGAACTCATTGCAGGAGTTGTCAGGAGATACACTGGAGGTTTTAAACTGAGAAGAAAATTAGGAAACTGCAATCCTACTATCTCAATTTGTGGCTCATTGGTACTAGTGGTTTAATTCCACCTAAATTTTTCAGCAATCAAATAGGCTGAAAGATGGCCCTATAAGTGGTACAGTCAAGCTAAATGTTAAGAGGCAATTGATGTTTCTGAACTGTGGCATGTATCAAAGTCAGCACTTTGGGATGACTGCTGATAGGAGAGGTGATACTGTATTTAGCAATGCATGTATTTCTCCTCATAGTCATTAGACTGCTTTAGTTCTAGCTGTACATGTGGGTGGTCTTGGAGCTCTGTTCTGCAAGGTGGACAGTTTGCAAGGCAAGTGCAGTAGCTGTTCAAGGCAGAAAATATAGCTGTCTGCGTCTGAAGAAATGTCTGAGTGTAAAATCACCCTTTGGATTTCTGATGTCTTTGGTTTTCTAGTCAAGTGCATTAGTAAACTGGGATTGTTCTGAATGCACCTACTTTTTTCCAAAGCTCCAAAAATAGGCACATAAGCAGTGAATACTGAAGTGAAACATTCACTTACATCTTTAACCTGCTATGATCTCTCTTCCACACAAATTCTCAAATCCCAAGTAAAAGTTGTCTGTACAAGCATTAGGATCTGTTAATTTGATATCACTAAAGTGGTGCAGGCAAAGACTTTGGGTTTAGTTTTTACTTCTATATTTTTTGACCTCAAACACTGTTCAAAGAACTCCATTATTTTTAAGATTTCAGAACATGTCAGCTGAAGAAAAGAGAAAAAAAAACAGACAAAGGTGCTGCAGGTGTTCTTCAAGTAAATCAAAAGCACTAGTAATTGCCTTTCATTTTATTTCAGAAAAATAGTATATTCATGACTCAGTATGGTGCTGTAGACAAATTAATATTAAGGGAAACACAGGGGAAGCTACAAGAACACTGAGAGCAGGAAGCATCTGAGAAGAGCTTTTCCTTTCTCTAATAAACAGAAGATGGAAATGCCTTTAGATGAGGTTTCTAAACAGATGTGTGCAGAGCTGTACGCTAGCTACGTCAAAGTAGGACACAGATGTTGACTGAATAATTTTCCTACAACTTTTCCATATACATGCATGGCCAGCTAGGAGTTGCTGTAGTCATCACCGCCAGTGGTGATGTCAGAACAATTGCAGTTCGGAAATTCCTGCTTCCAAACTGAGATTGACAGCCAGGAATACAGGGGAATACTACTACTCTCTTTGAGCTAACCTTGTGCCTATTACCTTTTGGTATATCATATAAGGCAATCGCTTAAACACTGGCAAAGCTATAAGCCTAGGAGAGATTGAGCTGTATCACTACTCTTAACATGAAGGCTTATCAGAAAAAGTTCTTCTACTCTTGTTGGGATTAAATTTCTCATTTCTCTTCATCTGCATTTCAACTATGTATTTTTACAGGCATGAGTCATCTAGCCCAAAGTTATGTATCCCTGTATAAGCAGTGTGTCTTCCCAAAGCAGAAGCCTGAAGCTTTTATAAGGAATTTAGTTTCCCAGTTTCTCCAAGGGAGGTATTGTACAGAGGCAGAATGCATGTGTAGCTAATGATTCAGTTCAAAGATGCTTTCAGCAGGGTAACTTGCACAGAACGCACAACTTGATGCAAATTGCAAGTATGCTTCTTGCCTAGCCTCCCCCAGTATTTCTCTACATACTTTCATCTCATAACTGAACAAGTTGCTATGCATATCTGCAAAAAAGATGTTCAAACAAATATTTTTCCCTCAGCAAAGACCCACACAGAACACTAAGTCCATGGAAAAATAAGGCCATTAAGGTATGGAGGAGTTATATATGGTATGGCATTTTTTCTGTACGCAGACAAAGCCTTTGTTACATGCTGTGTGCATTTGTGCATAGACATTTTAATTGTCCCTCAGTCACACTGATTTCTCTTGAAAGAGATCCTCCTCCCTCAAGCATGCAGTGCCTTGAGCACTCCCTTATAGGCACTTACCTGCGCCCCTGCTTCTCTTTGCCCTTCATCTCTCCAGTGATTCTGGCTTAAAGTTTTCCTTGATATGTTAGAAAGCCTTTTGGCAAAGATGTTCTTGTCCTGCTTTTTCAGGTGGATCCTATGTCTCCTGAGCAGTCCTTGTTCCTCAGAGCACAGTCCTGTAGTCGCAAAAGCTGAAACCCTGCCTGCAGCTCTAGCTCTACTACCAGCTATTGACTTGCAAAATACCTGCCTGTACATTCATTTTTTGCCTTCATCAACAGGATTGAAGAAAACACCAGCTAGGTTCCCTTCCCTTTCACTCCCACCTCCAGAGTTATGTAGTCATTCCTTATGTGGCTAGGGTGTCCCTTGGCATGGTCTCTGGTGCACACGTAGGTGAGCAGAGAGAGAGAATACTCCAAGGGCCAGATAAGACTTGGCTGTCTTTCTCTAACATGCTGGATCTGAGTTAAAGAATCACAGAATAGCTGAGATTGGAAGGGACCTTTGGATTTCATGTAGTCCTCCTCCTCTGCACAAGAAGGGTCACCTAGAACAGGTTGTTCAGGGTCATGTCCAGATGGGTTTTGAATATTCCCAAGGATGTAGGCGCCACAACCTCTGGTGGGGAACCTGTTCCAGTGTTTAACTGTCCTCACAGTAAAGTTGTTTTCTTCTTATAATTAAATGGAATTTCCTGTATTTCAGTTTGTGCCCTTTGCCTCTTTTACTGTTACTGGACATGACTGAGAAGATTCTGTCTACTTTACTGTCTCCCCCTAAAATAAAAGGAGGCTGACTGAACTATACTTCCCTAAATCCTCTTCCTTTGCCTTTGTTTTAGAGATGGCAGAATATTTGTGTGTTTTTTCCAGTCAGCACATGTTTCCCAGTGGAACCACTTTTCAAAGATGCCGGAAAATAGTCTCACAATAATGTTGGTTACCATGATACTAGATGTCTGCTTTTTGTCAGGTGAATCATACTTTAAGGGTCTCTGATCACAGATATTTTGGTATAAAAGTCCAGTGGCAGTCAGCATGTGTCTTTTTCTTGGGGGGGAAGAGACTTGCCTTTACTTTACAAGTCTATTTTTTATCTTAACCTTAAGCCTGCTGTACGTCTAGATATTTGTGCATCAGAATCGTTGTTTTTGGCTGACTTAGGTCTTATCTTTAAGGCTACATCATCTTAACTGTGACCGATAGATTATCCATACATCCTTTGATAAATTGTCCCCCTGATCGCAGTATTCTGAAAGTATACCTGATTTCTGATCTGAATTTGTCTAGCTTTAGTCAGGTACCTGGACATGTGACTTTACCTCTTACTGTCGAACCTTCTCTCATTCCCCCAATAGGTAGATTTAGGTCATGATCCTTTAAGAAGAGAAGGCTCCGGGGAGACCTTATAGCAGCCTTCCAGTACTTAAAGGGGGCCTACAGAAAAGATGGGGAGGGACTTTTTATCAAGTAGTGTAGCAATAGGACAAGGAGTAATGGTTTTAAACTGAAAGAGAGTAGATTTAGGTTAGATATTAGGGAGAAATTCGTTACTCTGAGGGTGGTGAGGCACTGGAACAGGTTGCCCAGGAAAGTTGTGGATGCTCCATCCCTTGAAGTGTTCAAGGCCAAGTTGGACTGGAACTTTGGGTAACCTGGTCTAGTGGAAGGTGTCCCTGCCCACAGCAGGGTAGTTGGGACTAGATGATCTTTAAGGTCTGTCCCAACCCAAACCATCCTATGATTCTAACTCCTTTAATGACCTGCATACAATGAACATATGAAGGCAACATAGCTTTTCATTGAAATAGGCTTGCATTTTTTTCCTGAATCCTTTCCAATTTGTCAACAGGTAGTCACCAGAGCTTTCTTGAATAGTGGAAGTGGCAGGCTGTAATTGGTGACTCTTTACACTGGTGAGCCTGTGACTTGCCCTTGGATTGTATTGCATGTGCCTGCAGCCTCAGTATGTCTGGTTTGGCAGACAAATTGTTTCATTCTTTCTTTCATTGTGCTGATGACTGATAAAGAAAGAATACATTTGGTTAACTAACAGCTGTTTGCTCTTTGGATGGGCAAGGCTACTAAAATTAGCATCTTTTGGCACATTCTGAATTTTTTCTCATCCTGTCTAACATAAATGAAATAGGACTGATTATTTCGGTCTTGAATCTCTTTGATCTGAAGGCCTCACACCACTGCAGCCATCTCTGAAAAGAAGTGAATATCTTTTTGGCCAGATGCTAGTCTGAGAGCTTTGAGACAAGTTTTAAGCCTTAATTTTACCACTTCTTTATTGCATTCCACTTAGAAAATGGTAACTCAAAAGAACAAAAATTAAATTGAGTAAGAGCAACTGACATTTATTATTGGAAAAAAACCCGTTTTTCACCTACTTATTTAAACTCTTAGACTTACCCATGTTTGAATACAGCAATTGACTAACTCTTTCTACATCCAGTGTTCATGAACATACGCAAATGAACTGTGAGTTGCCAGGTTTGAAGCACCTCTACCCTCTTCACAAAGAGTTGAGACACTTAACTTTCCTATGAGACTGCTTGCAGCTTTCACATGTTTTGCAAGAGGCCTGGCTAGACTCAGACCAATTATGCCTGGAAACCAGCTGCACAGGCCAAGGCTTGCTAGGGAGTAGCCTTCCTGATCATTTATTATCATAGCTAGCCATGCTCCAGACCTTAAACATTTTTCGGCATACTCAAACATACTGTTATAGATGTAGCCCCGACATAACAGCAGGCAGGATTTCTTTAACAGAGGCCAGGGTCAGGTGGACAAAAAAGGAAAGGGGAGGTTGGCACTTCTTGTACGCTGAAGCATATAACTTCTCCTTTGGGAAGTAGGGTGGGAAAGCATTGAACACCTTCATTCCACCTATGAAAATTAACATCCTGAGAGACCAAAAGTCATGCTGAAGCAAGGTTCATGTGGCCCATGAAAGGCTTTAAGGTTCTTAGCACATTTTTTTCAGCCTTTCTTCCTCCTTCCTCCCAAAGGAAATTAGTTTTATTTGTTGGATCAAGAAACACAACTAATCACAGGTATTAAAAGCAGATTGACACAGGCACCCTCTCTTTACAGTGTGAAAATGGACGGTGCTCTAAAGCCCTCCATAGGATGGTAATTCTATTTCAGGATGTGGAAGCTTATCTCGGCTCCAGTTACAGCAAGGCAAGGTGCTTTACAAAACTTCTATGTAAAAAGTAAACACCTGCCACTTCAATCTTGATGCTTTAATATTACGCTCTTGAAGGAGCAAACCTTACCCACAGATCTTCAGAGGGAGACTCCCATTATCCTTTGGATGTCTTTGATGAGTCATGAAATACTGAATATCAACACCACTAGAATAATTCTTGTTGGATGCCTAATTCCAGGCTCTATTGAAATTAATATAATCTCATTGGCTATCAAATTAATTGTCAGACAGATGAAACTTGCAATGCTTATGTTTATATTGCGTTATATAGGCATAAATCTTAACACACCTAAACAAAATATCTACATTTGGGAAAGAATGCGGTGTTTTCCATTCAAATGGATCCCTCTTTAGTGCAATCCTTGACTTTTTTGCAAGGAGAAAAACTCTCTGACTCACTGGATATTTAAATCCATTCTTCTCACAATTATTCTCACAACTGTAATGGTTATCTTGTTCAATTTCCATTCTGTGTAAGATCAAGGTATCAACCATTCGTTTGTGCAGGCCACCAAGCAGTTGTTAAAGAGAAATGGTCTTTTGCTTGTCATCAGACTGACCAAGCTGAGAATCAAAGCTTACAGTGTGAAAACAAGAGGCTTTATGGACATGTTGCTATTCGTTCCTCTCCTTACGGTGCCAGGAAGCCTTTTAGCTGAATTTCAGCATGACCAAGAGAGTTGGGTTTTTTTAAAATTTTTCTTCCTTCCCCTAGGGGAATCATGTATTTGGAAGCCTGGTGGTCACATCAGAGTCCTGGGTTCAAATTAAAACTGTTATTTCAAATTTGTTACAAATTTGAGTCAGGAGGCTTCATCTCTGTTGTGCTGCTTCTGTAAGACGGGAACATAAGGGGGTACTCATTAAACTAAAGAGAGTGTAGTGAGAATTAAAGCTAGTTAGTTAGTGCACATTATTTTGGTAGTTCACTTCTATAAGGTACTGTTATTATTTTCAGCTGTCAGCAGCATAATGGCTGTTCAAAGTGCCTTGTAAAACTGTCACATTTCTGTCCAATAAAACTTCCAGAGAAAAATGAGAAGTGATGAGGTTTTTTGCGCTAGGTAAAAAGAAGGAAAACACTGTAAGTCTTGCTGAATGGATTACAGTATGGGAGATGTCTTCAGGAATGGAAACCATTTTGAAAGTGCTTTTTCTCCCCCTTCCCTCCTGTCATGTTAAAAAGGAGTGTAGTTTCGATATTTGTCTGTCAGAGTCCCAGGACTTTCACTGATTTGTCAATCAGAATCCCAGCAAAGGGCTGTCATTGAGTCAGATTCACAAAAATCGCAATTAGTTATTTATTGAGAGCAACAGAACAGATTTGAGACTACCGTTGATAAATTCACTGACTACAATAGCGCTACTACTTAAGGTTAATATTGCTAGCAAAATTAATAATAATATAACAACCCAGGGGTAACATTCTCCAGAGGGTGAAAGGTGCAGCACTTACCCAAGAAGGCGTCCCTGCCTGGGGTGGAGGAAGAGAATACAGCCTGTCGACTGGTCCGTCAGGTATTCAGATTCTTCTCTCACAGTTTAACAGTCATTTTCTCCGTCTTTTTATTCCCAAAATTATGAGGTTCCCCTCCCCTAGGTGATGTACAGTATGATTTGGGTGGAGAGACGAGTGCTATAGTCATGTATGTTTAGCATGATCAGAGTGTCATGGGGTGTCACCTTTAATAGGCATTTCACAGGTAATGAGGCAGAGGTCAGTCATCGGCCACACTGGCCTTTCAAAGAACAAAGAACTACACAAGTTCCTGTTATCTTGTCTTCACTGACAAAAAGCAGAGCTGTCCTGCCTACACAGGGCCCCCTCCTTGTCTGCATCCCGTGCTGGCCAGGCGAGTCTCTGCTCGTCTGGCCTGCACAAGAGGTAGCAAGGCCTGGAGACATCACCTCGTTATCCAAATGCCACACCTCCTCTCTCAAGAAACAAACTTTAGGACAAATGTGGAACATATTTTGAATACATGACAGTAGTTGTTCTCAAGTTTACACCTTAAATGGGGCTGTTAGAAGAGATATGGCTGCAAGGATTCATCTAGCTTATTCTGGGATCTACATTCATCTCTTTGGCAGATCATGTGCGCTGTTAATAACCTCAGTTGTGAAAATGGATTTTTGTCTGGAAAGTGAAATAATCTTAAATTTGACTTTGACCTGATAAAGTTACTTTATGCTTGTCCATCACTCAGTTCTACCGCAATGGGGCAACTGGGATTATGCTTGCTGTTGAAGATGAGTAAGAGGAGTAGGGGGAACCATACCAGAAGGAAAGTGGGGCCTTAAGAGGAGGGTGTATAACCAGAAGATGACACCTTTCCAATATTTAAAATTTTTCAGTCTTACCTGGAGGTTGAAATGATTTTTCTGCTAGACAGATTTGAGCCCCATACTCTGGAAGCAATGTGTATCTCTAGAGTGCATTTTGGAGCTATTGGGTCATCATGATTAAGTGACAAGGAGCGAAGAAGTGGGAGAGTTGGTTAGCTTACCCAGTGAGAAGGAAAAGAAGGCTCAGCTGACTATTCAGGGAGGTAGAGGAGTGTGTTTTACACAGGCAATTTGCAACAATGGATGGGTATGAGAGACATGGTAAGTGTGCTGTTGTTTTTCTATACATATGAGACTTATCTCCCTCCTGCTGTCTTTGGAAATGATTTCGTAGGCAGACATAAGGCAGAAATACTCTGTATATCACTTCAGCACATGAAGTTGATTTTCTCCTTGATGGCATTGGAAGTTCATTATGAATTCAGCTTTCTACTCTCAGAGCATGCATAATTGAAATGACAAATCCACCACAACCATTGGGTATGAATAAGGGCTGGATAAAGCTGTGCAATCTCTCTGGTTGCGCAGTTGGCATAAGCAAACAGTGACTTCACCACATGCTATGATTAAGGAAAATTTAATTTCTAAATCCAAGGTGGGCCAAGTAAGCTTTTTATCATTATGCCTTCTTTCTATACCTGTTTCTTCTTTGTAGCCCTTGCATCTTGGAAGGTTTACAAATAATTACAGGCAGAAGTATGGACCAGTACCCAAACGGCTGAGGGTGGAAATAAAATGTGGAAGGCAGTTTTCAATACTTGCTAGTATTCTGACATTTTCTTTGGAAGAAAACCGTGAAAGCTGTGCTTTCTGAATATAGATGTAGCTTTGAATTTTTAAGCAAACATTTGGAACTTGTAACTCCTGTTTTTTGGTCTGTTTTTGTTAAGGATCACTTTTGTCATGTGGAGGTTAGATTTTTAATTTTAAGCTCCCAAGTGATGAACTGAATGGTCACAGTCATAGCCTCTGCCCTCAGTTTTCCTGGTGTCTGTTCCTTGAAATGCTAGAAGACTCATTGTTAGCAGGCAGAGACAAATGCCTTACAAGGCACATAGCAAATGAGCACAGTGGCATACATGGATCATCTGTGTAGTTAACACTCACTGGAGGAATAGACTGGAGGTGAATGACTTAATGGGAGGTTGGAGAACTTACTGCTGAGTGTAAACTTGCAATCTTTTCAACTTCTCCTGCAGCCTATAAGGAAAAATGATGAAGGTTGTAGAATTATTCTTTCAATTATGCTGAAGTTTGATTTGTGATCAGTTACAGGAGGAGATGGGAGAGGCCTGCATGCTGTGAGACAAGTTGTGGTGAAGATTTAAGCCTATTCCTGTACTGAAAGCTGGACAGTCAGAACCGATGTTTCTATTGATAATAAGTGAGGGCCCTTGCAAAGCAAAGCCCCCTTTCCATAGCACAACCCTCTCTGAATTTAACCCTCTTTTGAATGCTCTTTGTTGTGTAGCAACAGTTGCTGTGCTGACCCTCCCTCGCCCCCCCATGCAACTCTGAAAAACTGAGGCAGTTTCTTGCATCCCCCATTAAATTATAAGTGAGCTAAAGTGTAGGTCAGTCTAATTCAGAATGATGCCTGTAGAAAAAGTTGTTGCCTGTTGGAAGAAATGAATTAAATGACTGCTTTGGCACTCTTCTGCATAGATCCTCCACCATACCTCTGATACTACCTGTTGTTTGAGATTTTCTGTTAATCAGTATATTTAGCATCTTATCTAATGCTTCTTGCAAGGGGGCAGCACTAAAGAACTTGAATCCTCAGTATCACCAGCAGCTATGAGATGAGCACTGAAGTGCTGAGAAAAACATAGCAGGACCATAATGAAGTCACTTGTGATGTAACACTGTTTTCTACTGTAACTTTAGACTTTTCTGCAAGAAAACAGTTGGAAACACTATCTTCTAGCAACTTCCCATAGCTCCAATGGATGAGTCACTCAAAATCTCTCAGAAATCGCTCAAGCAGGCAACAAATAGGAAGAACTCCAAATCTATTCTTTTATCAAGGTATCTTTTCCCCTTTCTCTTAGACAAGGGTATTAGGAAGACATGGCAAAAGAGCGGGCTGTATGTTAACTTGAGGCTTGGTTTATGCTTAGTGATATGCTATTTGCCACAAAAATGGTTTCCCAAATTTCAAAAAGCTACATCCCCGTTGAGCAAACAAAATTGACCCCACCCTTTGCATGTATCAAGCAACAATTTTATCAAAATTATGTTGTTATTTTCTTGCTCATACCCTCTATTCCTTCCCCTGCTCTCCCAAACACAGTTTCCCCATTATGGATCTAGTTTTCATTTCTTACACTCCCTTGGAGGTACTTTAAACTAGTCTGGACAGGGTCTTGAGCAACCTGATCAAAGTTGGCCCTGCTTTAAGTGGGGATTGGACCAGACAACCTCCAGAAGTCCTTTCAAATGTAAGTTATTCCATGATTCTATCAATATCATTAATTAGTGGTTTGGCATTTAGAGTAGCTTAAGTAACATCTATGAGCATTACAGGGAAACTCTGACCCCAGGTCTGTATGCCACAACCCAGCTTCCACCATTCAGTACTGGACCTTAAATGTAAATCTTGTACTTTTGAACATCAGGTCTTGAACTATCTCCATGAGTCCACAAATAAAACTAAGCTTTTAAACTCCAGTGTTCATGAGCCATAAATCAAGTGTTAACATACAGTGGTTTGGATTCAGCGTGTAGCCCTTTCTGCTACTAGTACCAGTTCAGAAAACATCTCTGCACCCATTTTCTTCACGTTTCCTTCATCATTAGACATTGCCATGCACAATTCTGTATTTACAACTGAGATGCAAAAACTTGTGAAGAAGTTCTCCACTTTTTGAATCTGCCTGGAAAAAAACCCCACACCAGAAAGATGCTGCTCTATAATGTGAGATGCTTGTTCTAGCTATGCTCTGAACAGCTTTGAACCTAAACAATCTGCTGTGTAGATTGCAAATCTGCATGTGGAATTAGAACGTGCTATTGGCAGTGGGGTACAGACCTGCTTACACTGGTGAGCCACAGGCTGCTCATAAGAAGTCCCATGGATAGAAGATGAGCCTGAGATGGAAGCATGGTATTGACCGCCACTCTGGGAGAGAAATCGCTGGTTTGCCTGCTGTGGTTTCCCCCTTTGCCATGAAAAGGAGCGCATGCTGGTAAGCCACTGTATTTTCTTACACTTTGGAAGAAGAAAACACTTCCAAGCCTGCGCTCTGCTTCACACTTTATTTTCTCTTCTCCTGACTTAGTCACACTCTGGCTTTTTTCATGCTGTTGTCTAAAGGCCTTCCAACTGTGGCTGGCACTCAGGTAGCTGCTCTGTGTATAGCAAGAGCTACAAGATGGTGTGAGGGGTGTGAGAATCCTTCAGAGATGGTGTCACTGCATAGGTCTGCATGGAAGAAAAGCAGATGTATGTATTCACTGATCCACAAATCAGGTCTGAGAACATTTCTATGGTAACTGATGCTCTTCAGACCCAACAAAGGGAACACAGGGCAGTCTGGCTAAGCAATGGAGGAAGCTTCTTCTGGGAGGCGATGCAGACTGTGATATAAGATACACAGCGTCTTACTGTAGGAGAGGTGCTCCCTGAAATGCAGAGCCAAGCAGGGAAAACAGTATCTATTGGATTTCTGTACTTGGTTGCAGCTCTAATTAGGGAACACTAAATGGCTGGTGGTGGGAGGGGCTCTGGCTCTGACAGATGAATTGCCTTGTTGCCTGAGCTGACCCACCACAGCTCTCCTCTATACATGGGATTTCCTGAAAGTAACAATATCACACTGATGATTGAGACCAGCTCTCCTTTGCTGGGCCACACAACATGCTGCTATTGAAGCTCCCGTGGCTGGGTATTTGAAGGAGTGGTCATACCATCTCCCTGAAAGCACACAGAGATCACGTCCCAGCTCAGAACCAACTTGTGTGTACAGCTGAGTATCCACCCCATGCAGAGCTAGCTTCTCCATGTTGAGCTAGCTGTATGCATACTCCTCAGCTGGAGCAAAATTTGGCTCAGTATCTCTCCCATGGCCTCTTGCATCTAGAACACAACAGCCTTGGCCCAACACATAACATATGATCACGCCAGCAGATGCCACCAAACTCTATTGGTGACAGCCCCTGTCTCTGTGCCATTACTGTGTGTATGGAGGCCAGAACCATGGTCCCTCTTAATCCTTTACTATATTTTATGTATAGGTCTGTTCTTGTCTCAGATGCTAGGAAAGAAAGATGGAGATGATTTTTTGTAGCTCAGTGTTGAGGGTGTATTTGTCAAGGATGGGGAGTACCAGGCACAGGCCTGCTGGGACTACAGCTGCAGACCAGAGCAGAGGGAAGAAACTGGAGCAGTATTGCTTTGAACAGCCTCCCAGGAAAACCCCGCAGCTTGTGCCATCCCCGGAAGTGTGACCTGGTTTTATCTTACAGTGCTAGTTGGCACAGGTCAAAACCATGTCAACATGTATTCTGAAGTAAAGCACTGGTAATAAAGTGCAAGCGCACGCATTTGTGTCCTGACACAATTAAATAATAGAGTTAGCTAATAGGTCTACATAGCACACAACTTGCAATAAATAGAAACAAACATACTACAGCAGTCTCTGGCCATACCCAAAGTAAGAAACAAATCTGCTGTGGTTAAAAACTAATGCCATATCTAAAGCATTCTTTTGCCTAGGGTTTTTACCCTCAGAGGGCCAAAAGAGGAAATTACTCCAGCTAGCTCTAATCTCTCCTGTTGCAGGCAGCTCATCCCTGCATCATAGTTTTTTCCCAAATTACTAACGTTGACAAGATAGCTTTCCTAGGCCTTACTGAACTTGTTGTCCCCAGAATTTTCTGCATGAATAGCTCATTTGTGCTTGCTGATAAATTTGTTTTATGTTGCAAAGGGGACCTTGTGAGAAAAGTGAATATCCATAGACATGAACGTGAATTATGGTATTTTCTTGATATAATCCAAATGGATGAGACTGTTACAGGTGCTCTCTGAATATTCAGTTACCAGATGACTGTCTGACTGCAGCTGCATTGCTGCTGGAAGAAGTCACAAAGGTAAGTTCCCAGATTGCTATATAGAGAAGTGTTGAAGACTCAGTTCAAGCTGACATCTTCTAACCCTCAATGGCTCTACATGCTGGGCACAGGAACTCCACTCTTACAGTCAAAAAATGACACCTCTTTTGGGGCAGAAAGGATTTCAAGTCCCTATTTACAGCTCCATCCTTGATTCTTCTGTTTGGATTGTAGGAAGTTAAATGATATTTACTCAGATACGAGAAGGACTGTTTATCTTGGCAGAGTATGGATATGGTATCTAGGTAGAGCAGCTGTGTTGATCTGATTTTCTTTTTTTGAAAAATGGGGGATAAAAAGATAGAAAATGGAACATCAAATACACTCTTTGTTTTATTTTGTTTTGCTTCAGAAGAAAATCTTTAGTCCTGAAATGGTGCTCTCTGCAAGGTGGAAACAGAAAAAAGCTTGTCTTGTTTTCTTCTTTTTACCCTTGGATAGGCTGGATTGAACTGGATAAGTTTTGGGATTTGGTCTGTTTGTTGGGTTTTTTACTTTTTTTTTTTNTGTCACCATTGTGGGAACTGAGTTGCTGAGAAGAGAGAATTTGAAATAAGGGTAATGGGGCATCATAGCTTTTGCTGTGCTGGTTGACGCTCTGCAGAAAGGCTAGAAATGAACACTTTATGGAGCAATTTCACTTGACCCCTCTGCTTGACTTTTTTGTGAATTCAGCTCAATTTTCTCCAGCCTTCACCATATTTTATGGCATGGATAGTTTTTCCCTCCCCTGTGGAGCAAAGTAGGTCTCTTCTTACAAGAAATTAATTGCCTAGGATGAAGTGAAATGAGAAAAAAAATTCTTCCTGAGAACAGGTTGCTATTTCCCTCTTTATATATAAGTTTGGTGAATTTTAATTTGTGGCAAGTTTCTGCTGTTGCACAGCAACACCTTCACACACAAAGCACCCACCAGCTCTACAGAAATATAATGCTAATAAACCAGGAGCAGTGAAACTGACTAATAGGTGACCTAGAAGTTTACTTTCTAGTAGGGGCTGCCTGCCTGGTTGTTCTTTCTTCCACACTGCTGCCTAATTCTTTATCATGCCACCCCACCTGGACTTTTTCAGCCTTTTTATTTTAGCATGTAATGTTATGGTGGACATACAGTATAAATTTTAGGTACTGGTGGTTACAGGCTCTCAAAGACACTGCTAGACACAATATTTCTCTGTAACAGGCAAAAGAGTCTTTAAGGACCTGGAAGAGAAGCTAGTTCTGCTTGGTAAGGTGAGTAAACGAATGTATTGAGAATCACACTTCTCCCCCTGCTGATGAAAATATAGTTGCCAAAGTTGCAAAACACTGCCTCGCACCCAATAGATTGCCATTAATATGCTCTCCTTAAGGGTGCACAGCAGCACCAGGCAAACAGCCCATCCCAGAATGTGGTTTGACTCTTGATTAACGTCAGACAGTTAGGAATCCCAAGGGGAGCTTGTCTACAACATGGGTGGGTGAGTGTCTCATTTAGACATTGAGGCATGAGTTGGGTCCATGCATGCCTCCTGTTATGTTCCCGTTGCTGCAGAGTACTTGTACACTTGACAAAATTGTAAGCAGTCAGTCAGAAGCCATCAGGAGAGATTTAAATCCTTCATCTCCTTCTAGAGGACTTGTGCATTTGGCTGGCTGACAATGACCTGAAGTCAGATAACTGTCACAGTCCATCTGCAGTACACCAGTGTGGGTCAAATAATTTCCTAGCCACTGATCCTTCACCACTGACCTCATATGGCTTCTGCTCAGTAGCAGTAAAGCAGTAGTCCTATACCCTTCCCAGACATGAACTCCTCAGTTCCCTTCTGAGACTAGGCATGGGATTAGGTTGCATGCCTGCTATCTGCTATGCTCCTCCTGATGGCATGGCCCAATGACCGGAACCTTTATTTATCCTTCTCTTCTTTTCTTTGATGGCTTTTTTTTCCTCTGATGCTGTAGCTTCATCTTCCTCAAAGCAATAATGATCACTACAAAAGTAATATCTGTCCTTGTATTAGGACAACCCTTTAGTAAATTTGAGATAGCCCTACTTCCACCTGTTTTGGGGAACTGGTTACATAGCTCCAAGAGGATGAACATCACTTAATGTTCAAAACATTGCATGTACTCACCTGCACTTTTCTCAGCTAACTGCATCTGACTAAATTCCTGAATAGTCTTGTTGATGTTTCTCACTCACTTGAAAAGAAGTGGCTTGAAGAATACCTCTGAAGTATTAGTCAATTTTCTGCCTGTGATGGTTTTGCCTACACCACATTACTCTGTAAGCAATAGTTAAGTGTTGATTCCACAGGGCAACGGTCACGCTCTAATACAGCTACATTCTCACAAAATTGAGTCCAATGGTGATGGAGATACAGTGTTAGTTCATGGCTGAGGACCTCAAACATGCCCCACCACATCTGAAAAACTTTCACCGCTGGTTGTCCTGTGTCCTAAGCACAATTCAGTTCCACCAGAGTTTGCCTCCCAGAACCAGAACTACAGCCAAAGCAGTCACAGTGGCAAGGGCTTCCAGTATTTCTCCATGCCAGCGGAAAACAGGCAGTATCAATCCTCTTGAGTGTTCTCCCAGAGTAGCTGCTGTAGGATTAAGACCATTGCTGTCATTCCTCATACTCCACCTTGTGACACCTTTTTTGAACATTGAAGTTTGTCCAGAAGGTTAGACAGCTGCATTATGATGTCACTTGAAAATGTGCAAGCAGAGGCAGAATAAGGCTTCTTTAAGTATGGAGTATAAGTAACAGACAGGAACATTAATACATCACCATCATCTGCCTGAAATGCAGAAGGTTAGTGTGGTGCTTCACAGATGGGGTCACAAGCAAGGAAGCAAAGGTTTGTGGGAGGGCTTCTTTGGGCAACTTCAACATATATGCATGACAGGGATAGTCAGGCCTTCAGACCAGGGGAGCTTCAGACTGCATGTAGTGAAGATGAGAAGCCTCAGCACTAACTGCATCAATCCAGCTACTGATCCAGTTCTATTCTACCGAACTCTTCACTCAAGAAGTAGCCGTAACTTCATAGAATCACAGAATCATCACCAGGGTTGGAAGGGACCTCTGGACACCATCTAGTCCAACCCCTCAGTTCCTTAGAGGAATAACTTGTAACCATCTAATAGCCTGTTAGAGTGTGACAGAAGATAGATCAGACCACAATCCTTACCAGAAATTGCTAGATGAAGGGTTTGCTGGTGAGGACAGCAAAGAAGTGGCAAGCTTGACTTCTGTCACACCAGACTTTTCTCAGCACTTGAGTCTCCTGTGGTGTTTTGACAAGGGACACAATGATGTTAGGATCCAGCAATTCCACCTCTCTCGTTCGGAAATGATGTTCAGTCAAAAGGAATCCATAGAAAGAAGACAATTGCATGTGCATGCCCTTCCCATATAAACTTCTGTCCTTCAAGCCAAACTTCTGTCCTCCTACCCAAAAATTTCAGCAGCATTGAAAATCATAGCTGCATATGATTACTTAGTTTGGAAGGCAAACTAGGATTGGGTTTCTGTGGACACGTCAAGTTAAAGTCTTTAGTAGCTCCAGGGATGGAGATCATGGAGATTACACAATCTCTTTAGGAAATCTGTTCCAGCATCTGATCGCTCTCACTGTGAAATTTTATTTCTTTCACTTCAGCAGGAATTTCCCTTGTTGGAATTTGTTTCTTGTCCTTTTCCTGGGCACCTCAGAGTTCAGCACAGACTTCTCTATAATCTCATTTTAGTTAATGGAAGACTTTAAGTTGCCCTTCCTCTTCTCCCAGCTAAACAAATCAGGCTTTCTACAATCTTACCTATAAAGTGGTTACCTTTCACTACTATGTGTTGCTGACTTACTTTGTCCTTGCTGTCCATCAGGACCAAGTTCTTTTTAGCAAGTCTTTTAGTCAGTCCCCAGCCTGTTCTGTTTCAGGGTGTTCCAAATGTGTTCCAAATGCAGAATGAAGCATTTGCCCCTACTGAATTTCAGGAAGCTTCTGTCTGACCATTCCTCCAGTTTGTCAAGGTCCTTCTGAATGACAATGTACTCTGATGTTTCAAGTTCTATACATGATTTACCATCACCTGCAAACTTAGAAAGAGTTCATTCTGACCCATTGCTGAGGCCATTAATGAAAATACTACACAACATCTGCCCCATTGTTGACCCTGAAGGATCATAGCCGGTAACCGGCTGTCATCTAGTCTTTGAACAGCTGACACCGAGGGGGAACTCAGCGGTCTGGGTAGTTTTTCCCATGGTTTTTAAGTCATCCATTGAAACCATATTTCTCTATAAAGATGTTATCAGAAACTGTCAAAAGCATCGCTAAAGTCAAGGTGAGTAACATCTAGTGTTCTCCCGTCATCTGTAGTCAGCTGTATATCATCAGAGAAAGCAATCCGTTTTGTTGAGATAACTTGTCCTTGGTAAATCCATGCTGGCTGTTCCCAGTGATCTTGTTCTTCCTATGCCTGGGCATGGCTTCCAGGATGGTTTGCTCCATAATCTTTCCAGAGACTGAGGACAGGCCTACACCTCCTTCAATCTTTTCCCCCCTCCTTTTCTTAAAAAAGCAGGTTTGCTGCTTGTCTTTTTGTGATCTTAAGGAGCCTTTTTGATCAACATGATCTTTCAAAGACGATAAGACAGTAGCCTTGTAAACACATTGGTCAGCACACTCGGCAACTTTGGAAGTACCCCATTAGGACCCACAGGCTGTGCATGTTGACTTTGTTTAAGTGGTCCTTATCTCAGTCTACATCTGCTGTAGATAACACTACTCCCTCTCCCTCCTCCCCAGACTCTACCCTGAACACAAAACTCTGGGAAGCTGCAGAGAAGAATTTGTCAGTAAAATGGGGCTCTCCAGATACATTGACAGTTTCAATTTCAGACAAGTTTTGGCCTTCCAGATCCTCTCTGCATGCTGCTCTTCTGTATTCTTCCTGGATTGTTTGTCCCCATTTTCACCTTCTGTAAGTTTGCTTTTCTTGTTTGGGCTCAGTCAGAAATTCCCACTGCAGCCAGGCCACCTTCCTGCTGCACTTGCTCATTTTCCTGTGAATTGGAATGGACCATTCTTGGGTTTTAAGAGGCTGTCTTAGAAGACCAGCTAGCTCTTCCAGGCCTTTTGCTGTGGTAGGCTGCCTCTCAAGCAATCTTTCTATCAGTTCCCTGAACAAGCTGAAGTATTCTTTCATGAAGTGCAGGGTAGTAATATTGCGGCTTGCCTTCTTCAAATCGCTTGGGAACTTGCATGCTACCACCTTATGATCACTGAAGCTTTCATCGTAAGACTGCTTTCATTTTCCTGATCATTTGTTCTCTACCCTTGAGCAGCATACAAAGCAGAACATCTTTTCTGTGGGCTTGTCCAATACATCCATGCATAAATTATCCCTAGCAATTCCAGAAACATCCTGAAATGTTTGTGTCCACCAATGTTCCCCTCCAGGCACATGCTGAGTTGCTCCCCAGCTAGGCAGTCCCTAGCCTGCATTGTTGCAAGAGGCTATTCCTTCCTGGGTGCAGGACTTTGCATTTTTTCTTATTGAATTTCATAAGGTTCTTGTTGGTTTATTCCTGCAGCCTGCATAGGCCCTTCTGAAAAGCAAATACTTTTGCTTCAGAGGTACGTGCTTTCCTACTCACATGGTACAGAAATCTTCTACTAGCCATGGCTACTGCCTCCCTACACATGCACACATAACCTGTTGTCACCCTCCTTCCAAAGCAGTTGAAATGGAGATAATGGTAAGGCAATTCCGTATGTTCTGATCACATATGACTTCATTAGCACACTTCTTCCTGCAAAAATACTCTTCAGATAATGAAATCTTGTTCTCAAACAAATAAGTCATTATTTTACGAAAAAGCAGTGTAGAGGAAGGGGATTTCATTTTACCAATTTTTTATTGTTCACTTTTTCTGAGAGAAAAAGAAAAGGAAAACAGCAAAATGACAAGGAAAAATAAAAGAAAAGCAATTGTTCTATTTCAAAGCCAGTGAAAATTAGACTAAGCAGTAGTAGAAGCCAAATGGAAATCATAATACTTCCATTTCCCTGGCTGCTCAGACATGTGTAATAGGCTTGGCAAAGTGTCAAGGAAAACTGGGGCCAAGCTGCGGTGTGTCTAGGAGAATCAAAAGGCTGCTTGTTAAGAGAAGCAGATTTCAACACAGCTCAGAGGAGAAAAGTCTGAAGCTCATCTGCTGCTTACTCCTTACGAAGAGGACAGAGGAGGGTTAAACACATACAATGCAAGGACACTTTTCAGTTTTGGAAGGAAAACAAACACAGTAGTGCAGTCTTCCTAGGTGTGTTTTGTTTCTTTTGGTTTAGCATAGTATGCTTTAAGCCAAAAGTACAAGGCAAAATTAAAAGCATGAGCAGGATAACTAGCTTTAAGAGCTGTGAAATGTGGACTCAGCCAGGTCATGGTGAAACACAGACTATGTAATAGCACCTGAAACAGAAGTCAGAAAACCCACTGTGAGTCCAATTCTCTTATAGAAGGCATCTGTCAGAAATTAAATTGGCAGAAGCTGCCAGGTGTTTTGTAGTGCTTGCATAATCCAAGGAAAGAAACAGGACAAAGGACAGACCCAGAAAGTTAACGAATTTACTTTACTTTTGAGGGAATCCCCAGGCTGATAGCTTTGCGCTTGATTTTTAGTCTGGAGGATCTGAGTCCCAGTGCCTCATCGCTGATGTAGTTTAACTTCGGGAGCAGAGGGACAGTGTTTTTATTTCATCTGTCACAGAACCTCCCTCCACTTTTTCCAGGATTACTGCAATAGCATTGCCTTTGTTCACACTCTTCATGAAAGGATGCTGCAAATGTCAAAAGGCACTTGAAGAAAGTCACAGAAATGACCCAGTGGCAGTGACACAATGGGAATCTTAAGGATCTGAACAACTCTGTTTTACCTGAGAAGGCAAAGACGCAGAAGCAGCTTCCCACCTGGGAAATCCCTTGTTGCATACATTGCTGCCCAAAACTGAGGTGATATACTAGGGGAAGGATGATAGTTTATCTAGTTACTCCACTCTTTCCTTCACATACCCAGTGGTGACAGTGGGTCACAGTGGGTCAGTCAATGACATGTTATTAGGATCTCTTAATAAGGATGGATGCATGGAAAAAAGTTTTCACGATACAGCTAAATAGGAAGTACCATCAGGAATAGATTAACTTTGGTGGTTGAGGGTAACCTTGCCATTTTCTAGCGATAAGGTCAGCTAAATGTTAAAGTAGCTTATGGGACGAAGAAGTGGGATTGTCTTTGAAGTTAGATTAGATACATTTTAGAAATATATATTATTTGTTTGGGGTTTTTTTCTAACCCATTTGGAGGGGAGAAAAAAAGTTTCTGAATATTTCAGAGGTCAGAATAAATAGTCAAAGGAGTAGTCCTTCAGTGCTTAGCGGATGGGAACCTAAGACCCATGCCAGATGATTTAGGTTTGTTTTAGAAGCCAGTTTAGAATTATTACTATGGACATAGTCAAGAACCAGTACAATACAGTTCACACAGCAAAGCAGTGACTTCTAGCTGGTCCTGGACAGAAGATACTGATTGGGACACCAGGCCAACACAGACCACATCTGTTCTCTGTAATGTTCTTTTGTCAGGCTCTATAATACCACACCTTGGACCCAATTCTGTCCTACTGTTTTCTAATGTCTTCTACCATTTTGAGTTTGAGTTCTCCTCTTCTTCTGACCTCTCACACCTGAGAGACTTTACTCAAAATACCCGCTATGGTATTTTAAGAAAGCAGTTCCTGATCACTGTTCTGTCAGAGTGAGAGAAAGCCTTCTTTCTGTTCAAAAAGCATTGCCATTTGAGTATGAAGAAAACGGTTGTCTTGGTATAAGAAAAATTGCAGGTGTTTGCAAATGAGTTGCTGAAAACTTGCAAAGAGGGGAAAGGAGGAAGAAAACAGATACTGTCTTTCCCTTTATGCCCGCCTTCCCTTCCTCTCTTCTCTCCCCTTCTCCCTTCCTCTCTTTTGGATTATTTGGTGTATAAACAGCTTTTATTATGAACTTTGCTGGAACGTTAAAATTGTTTTTGCACCTTGCTTGAAACATAACAACCTTCCAAAAGAAAAGACTGCAAAACCCACAGGAAACTGAGGAGGTATTGTGGCTTGCCTTTAAGTTTGAAATTCTGACTTCTGTTGTAATATGCCATTTGTTAGTACCTTTATTTAATAAGCAGACAACTCATGTTTGGGAGTGACCTCAAAGGTGAAGCTCTGTGCAGAGGGTGTTACGCTGGTCTTTTCTCAGGGTGTGAGAAGTGATTGCAGTGAGGTCTGCAGCAGAAAGGACAGGTCACTTCTTCCTTAATGACAGCACAAGAAACTTCTGCTGCCTAGGAATCTGATGAGTCTGCTAAACTACAAATCCAAGAAAAGCCAGGTGAATGCCCTTGATCAGTTGTCCACTGTAACCCCTTCACAAAACTCCAGCAGCTGAAAAGAAGCCTAATTGAACTAATACCCTAAAGAAGAAGAGAACTGCCAGCACTGCAGTCTGCTGTGACACAGCTACTCCTGGCTGTGCAATGGCTTCCAGAGGATCTACTGCTGGGACCCTGGCAGGGTGCTTTAATCCCCATCTGAGCTTTTGTGAATTAGCATGTAAGTTGCTGAACCTCACTTGTATTCCATTGCCTCTTCACTATGCGAGCTCATTTTAGGGTGAACAGGAAAGCCAAGCTTCTTAAATAGAAGAGAACTAAACAGAGAAATCTAGGACCTGTTGGTCTACAGAAGCCACAATTTCTACCTTACCTCTCTCTTTTCTTAAATTACATCCAGACTCCCATTTGCATCCACTGCAAAGAAGGGTTCCTGGTGTAAAACTAAACAGTGCTAGGTGGCCCATATTTATGCCACCAAGGGCTAGCTCCAGCTGCAGTGCACCAGCCACAGCCACACTGCATAGGACCTGTCTCTAGCCCGTGTATCTCTCGTCTGCCTGGGCTGGCATATGACTGCACCGCAGCATTTCTCAGAAGACCCACATTGCACACTTTGTCATTCCCATGATAAGGCATTACCCACCCATACCGCACCTACTTTTGGTGCTTCTGGCAATGCTGTATTTGCTCTTTGGACCAGGCAGACTCTCCTGTGTGGCTTCTTCTTTGACCCAGACAAACGCAGATGTAACCTGCTCAAGGTATCATACTACATGCCTGGATAATTTGTCTGTGGACAAGGACAAGACTGCTATCAGAAACAAGGGATGTCAGACCAGATCACTGAAATTAGATGACATACTGCCTCATTCCTCCCCCCCACCAGTTTATTTTGCACAGGTAACCTGCAAAAAATAGACTTTTACAAATGTTCCTAAATGTCACCTTTGTTAATAATAAGCTGGACTGCAACTCCATCTCTAGACGTTCACCCAGGTTTGTCAGCATGGAATATCCTGGCTCAGAGCTGATAATTCTGTGATGAGAGATGAGGCGGAAAAATGCAAGGTGAATCTGAAGGAAGAAGCTATACTATAGCTAAACTATAATCCTCTTTGCGTATTTCTCAGGTCCAAATTCCACATGTGCATAATTTACGTCAACACAAGAGGCAGCAAAAGAAAGGAAGAGATAAATAATTTATAATAATAAACGATGATCACTGCATGTCTTAAATATCCTTCCTCATGCACATGGTTACAGACTGAATTTACTCAAAACCAATTCAAGGCCTGGCACAAATTGTTATTTATCACTCTGAGGGTATTGTCCCCTCCCCCAGACTGTAACAAAAGTCTGCTTGATAGGGAGCTGCTGTTTACATCCAGCCTGTGCTAGGCATCGTCCTCTAAATCCACGCATACACAAAAGAATCCCCACAGTCTGGAACAGTGAACTTTGTGTTTATTCTAAACACACACGTACAACTATTTACACTGGAGAAATCCTTTAGTAGACAATAGCTACAGGTAACATCCAGCTTTACTATGGATGGGCAGGAGAGAAGGTATCGAGTTTAAATGCATGCTGTTTTCTCCTGTAGTTTCTGAGTGCTATAAAGACCCTTGGGGTGTACTTGAATGAAAATCTGCAACGTTATTCTGTATCATATCTTGAGTGAGAAGAGCTAGAAGGCCATCAGGGCTGGTAACAGTGCTGTCTTGGCTGTAGACTTCTCTCCAACTGAATGTCCTGGTGATCTTTGATAGAGTCACCACTTCAGATACAATACAAAATTTTGATCTGCAGTTTTTCCTCTGTTGGGTTTTTTTTTCTCCTTCGCTTTCCTTCCTTCCCTCTCCCTAATAGAAAATGACACATTTGTTTCTGTCTAAAATTAGTATATTGTCTGTGTGTTTCCTTCCTCTCTCCCTGCTTAAAATCTGCATTCTCAGATTAGGACTGGCATGATCTAATTAAGACAGATATAAGAGAGAGAGAATGCTCCAGAGGAAGGCTAGAGTAGGAGTAACAGGAGGAGAATTGTGATTTATTTTTTTTTTCATTCCTGCTCAGGCATAATCTTAAAAGACATGAAGCAACACACATGCCTACTCAAACAAGTTGTTAGCAAACTAATCGTGCATTACAAGACAGCAGAGCCACACTGTGCTCATTATACACTGTTTAAAGATGGTTTTAGTGCAGTCAGAAGGCAAATCAAACATGCCTAGACATAAGGTTGAACGGGGAAGATTGCCTCTTTCCTTACAAGAGGCATAGGAGAAGTCGTTTACTTTGGCATCAGTCTGTCTTCAAGAAAGACCGGGATACTGAGCCTGAATTGCCTATCATCTGCTCAACTCAAAGGGGCCCTTGAATAAGAGACTCCTTTTCTTAGTTTTCTAGAAAAGAACAGGAAGAAGAATTTTCTCAACCAATCCTTGTGCCTAGATAAAATGGCAGGCAAGAAATGGCTAAAGGCAGTTGCCCATGCTGGTAATGGATATTTGCAACAAAAAACAGCTTTAAGGTGAACAAAAGTAGGAGATAGTTTGAATAGTATATCCAGGGAGAACTTCCATCATTATTAAACACAGGTTCAACATGTGTGGGAAGCAAAGGGTTGGATTGGCCGTATATATGATTACATCGCATGTATGAATATTTATGATAAGAGGCTGAAAGACAGGTCTTTTATTTCAGAAGATCCTTCTATTCTAAAACTAACAGTTTATGTATATGAAAGACTCAAACAGATTTGTCCATGAACAGTGGACTTCATGTCCAGCCCTTGTGATACAGCTATTTTCTTCATTTCAGCAGGATAAAATTAATTTTATAGATTTGTATGACCTTGTACTAGAACTACTTCAGCCATAAGAAGTTTTAGAATCTCTTTGAAAAAAAAGTTAAATTTATCATAGCTGTTTTGCAAGTATTTGATAAGTGAGATTTGGGTTTTGCCACTCCAGGTAGCATTGTTATCCTACACAAGGATGTTCATAATCAAAGAGCTCGGTTTTATTCTATTAAATTCAGTCATGAAAGAACTAGAAATTTCACTGTAAAATGTGGCTCCCTTAGATATCTTTCTATATATTCATTGCTGTATTTGTGCTGCTTTTGTAGTATACCCAGTGGAGACTACAAAGATCCCAAAGAGTCTTCCTGTAAACTGTATGATAAGGTGTGATTTGTCCCTGTAAATGTAGGCATTTAATGTTGTTTTAAACATTTTAGGCATGAAAAGCTTTTTTCAATATATACTTTTAAAATCAGACTGTCCTCTGTCCAAATATACACATCCCCACAACATTGGAATACGTAGATGTATTTTACACAAGGTATACGATGCAAACATCTGTGCTTACAGAGGCATTCCAGCAAATGGGCAAAGCACATGCAACATCTAGCCGTCTTATGCTGTGGTTTTTCTGTCTATGTATGCACTGCTAGTCAGGCCAGGACCATGACTAGTCTATACAGACCTTGTCAGAAACAGTGAAATGGGAGACGAACTGGAGATAGAATTGCTGGGAGGGGTTGAGGTGTTCATCCTGGCTCAGTGTCCCTTCATAGCCTTTCCTTGGTATCCCAGCTGATAATCCTTGGCCTGATCAACGTGAGATTGGTCATGTAAAGCTACATCATGTGGGTCATTGACTGATTTCTTGTATCTCCTACAGAGGCATGAAGAAAGGATAATACCAGGTGCTTGGTATCCTTTCTTGCATATGCACCTCTACTCAGACCTGCCTCATAGGAACCACTCCTTTCTATTTACACAAAGGAGGGCAAATGCTGTTGTTGCTTTGATGGCTGCTCAGAAGGGACTAGTGCACCTGTGAGGAAGAGCCAAGGGAGAAACCTAAGAGTCTGTGCTTGCTCAGCCTGTGCTGTGCATGTCTCCCTGAGGAAGTTATTGAGTGAGCTGAATACTTTTATCTGAGGCACAGTCATCCAACATGCTTCCTGCCCCATAAACAAGGGAGTAAGATATTTGTCCAGGGCTGAAAAATCCTGAAGGTAAACATAGATGCCTACATCAGGCACTTAAAATACAGAATAGAAAGAACAGAATAGAATAGAATAGTTTAGTTCCAGTTGGAAGGGGCCTACAATGATCGTCTAGTCCAACCACCTAAATATGGAAGCTTGCAAGATAGACTACCCTGAAGCATCGTGTGTGTGGCTTCCAGTTTTACATGGTGTTCCTTAGAGCCTGGAAGTGCTTATGGCTTCGCAAACTGTGATGCAAGTGGAAGTAGTCTGTAGACAAAATCTGGACTTGCACCCACTGGCTGCTCCACTGAACTGCATTCTCCAGTCTCTGTCATTGTCACCATGCATTGAATAAAGTACCATTAAAGTACTTAAAGTACTTACATCTTTCCTTAAATAACAAGGAGAAACAGTACAGCACTTTGTGTATTAATCTGTTCCCTGATAGCAGGAGCCAAATTAATTTCATGGCAGCCTCCAGGGACAGAGGAGGGTTCTTCATAACAAACCTGACAAGGGCACTGCTTCCCCTTCTGATTCCCAGCCCTCAGCACAAACTTGAGCGAGGACCAAGCACCACTCCATTACAGTGCTGTTCCACTGCGCACCCTCTTATGATTGACAGTGGATATCTTACTTGTCAGTACAAATATTCAAAGAAGCCACATGATTGATGTCCATGGCCTAAAAAGATTCAGTACATTTGTTTTGTCCATTATGTTGTTATCTTTCAGAAGTTCCCATCAGATTAACGATTTCAGTCAGAAAATAGGGTATGTCCTGTTCTCTCCCCTTCCCTTCCCTGAAGATGAGTTTTTAGCATAATAATCTAACTAAATTGCACTAAAAAAAAAAAAAAAAGGAAGAAAAAGATAAAGTAGATATATTTTTAAACTTTTCTGTTTCTCTTAAGCTTTAGCTTTAGTGTAAGGGGCACAGGCTGCCTTTCAATCCTCTCTATGCTGGCAGAGAGGCTTTCTCTGCAGAATAGATTATAGGCAACTGTGCAGTGTGAGTAAATTTGGAAGGAGCTTGTCATCGTAGTTATCAGCACTCCAAAAAGTCCCAGCCAGCGTCAGAGCTCAACAGTACACAAATATGTAGTAAGACTATCTTCCCTCACAGGACTTGGCCCATCATCACCATGATCCCTGCAACAAAAACCTCACCTGTGTCATTTGTACCAGGCTCCTAGATTCTGTCTGTGGTGCATGACTGCCAGTCCAACTATAGATTTAATTTTTACTGATGATGTCTGAAACTGCCAAGCCTAGACAAAACTGCACTGGCAACTCACCCACACTGACCACACACACACATGTCCAGTTCTCTACCCTTAATCCAGACAGCAGACTCAAGCCCAGCAGGCAACGTTCCCAGTCTCAGATATCTTCATGCCAGTCCCATCATATGCTAAGCAAAGCCCAGTTTCTGTTCTCATCTTTCATTCTTTTCTCTTTGCAGAAGGTGCTGCCTGAACCCCTCCAGCTACAGTTCTTCACCTTTGTAGAAACAAGCACACCTGCTCAAGCTCCCATTCAGTACTAACACAAGACTCCCCCATTCTTGAGACAGTCATCCTGCATCACTTCAGGCTGAAAGGGTGGTTTGTAGTGTGTCCTAGAGACAGTAAGCACCATCTTCTGGGTACACTGCATGCAGCACTATTTGAGCCACCTTTTGGATCTACAAGAAACAGAAGAAGCACTTGGGTTATTTTATTTAACATGGTATATCTGCTCCAGTAATTTGATGGTGAGCCACTGTTCAGCAGCATGACTTTAAATAGCTTGCACTGAAATACAGTCTTTTCATGTGACTATGACTCTTGTTTTTTTTCCAATATGATAAGGTGGTGAAAAAATGTGTCAAAATAGTAGCCTGTTGAAAAGGCTGAAAATCAGTTGATCTGCATTTAAATTTCAGATTACAAAAGCACACTTGGTACTGTGGGTTGTCGTGTGGTAATATCTGGTTTCTAAAAATCCAGGCATTACAATTTTTAGACGTCTATCAAACAGCTCAGAGACATTAGGTACTGCAGATACTTTTAATGAGAGACAGGTTACATAGTACAAAAAGCTTAACATAATATGGTATCCTTGGTGTAAATGTTTCTTAAAAGTATTGTGCATATCCACTATGGGAAATATCTTTCCTGAATGGCTGTGAGAGTGGGAGGTACCTCTGTAGTCATAGAAGATTGTCACTCTATCCCAGACTGGTATATGCATGTGAAAAAATGTGATCCTTCTCTTCCTGGAAAGGGGAGAGAGATAAAGTGTTTTTAGTGTGAGGCAAAAGGGACCTAGACACCAGGCAGCTACAGCAAGTGTAGTAGCTAACACAGCCAACGCTAGTGGCAGTTGTGATACAAATGTCTCAGGGGAGAATCCCAGGCTCTGATGACCACAAATGACACCATGAAGACCCCTGAGCTTCTGAGGTTAGTGTGATTAATTGATTTGTAGTTAGTTCTACTGTATTACTTTCCTGCTTGATTGACAGATAGGTTTGGTTGGAAGAGGATCCTTCTGAGACCCATACCTTTTCACTAGATGATGGAACAAGCTGCATGGGTCTTATATTTCAATCCTTTTGATGTTGAATTCATCAGACTTTTGTTGCCTTCTTTGGCTTTGGGTGATCACTGAGCAACATGTTCTCTGGTGACTATGAACCTGATTGGTTGGCCAGAGGATTTGTCGATCCCATCCCTGGAAGTGTTCAAGGTCAGGTTGGACTGTGCTTTGAACAACCTCATCTAGTGGAAGATGTCCTTGTCCATGTCAACTAGGGAGGCTGGACTAGATAATCTTTAAAGGTCCCTTCCAACATGAACAGTTCTATGATCCTACAATTCTGTGATTAGCTCAGTCACACAGTACAGATCCCTTGATTAATCAGTCTCTCCTATAAAATTTAAAAAAAAAAAAAAAGAAAACAAGTGCCTAGCAAACAGAGCAAAATGGGTGTCTGTTTTGTGTGGGTGTTTTTTTTGTGTGTGCTCCCACCACCTCAGTGTGGTGGGAGCACACACAGATGGGGGAAAAAAGGTTTGCAGAGGGCATGGGGAAACTCAGATAGCAGTAAATGAAAGAGGAAACATCTGAAATACATGTGCATATTCTCCTTGCTGCCATTTGAAATACTTCTTCACAGGGAAAAGGGAAGCTGTGCAGAGCCCTCCATAGTGAGCTAATAAATTATTTTTTCCTCATGAAAGCTGGGGGGAGAATGAGGCTGCCACTGACTCCCATCCTCAGCTATTGGAGTGTAATTGTGCCCAGGGCCAGGCAGCTGCTGCCTCCTGCCCCTAAATGGAAAGGAAGCAGTGCTTTTATTTTAAAGGAGGATTTTGACTGAAGCAAAATAAAGTAGTCACATAACATACAGAGGCAAATGAGAAAGCTCTTAATTCTCTTCTTCATGTTGGAAGAACAAGGAAAAGCTCAGAGATAGACACCCAGTTGTAGCTCAGTCTTGCTGGGAAAAGACTTAATGAGTCAGGAAAAGTTGGGATCAGCTGGAGACAGGAAGGTTAAAAAAAGAATGAAGTCAGTAGACTAGGCACTAATTACCTTTGGGGCAAGGGGAGGGCCCATGTTCCATGTCTTCTCACACTCAGTCATCCATGGGGTCTGCCTGTCCCTTTCTTCTGCTCTGAGGTTTGACCAAGTAGGGTCATCAGGATACCCCACTTGTCCTTACAGACCAGTTTAGCAGTCTCCATGAACAGGAATCCATCCCTAAAAGAGCCACATGGCTCAGTAATGCTCTGTTTAAACTACTTTTATAAACATGTCAACTCCTGTGCTGTCTCACATTTTGCTGTGTGTCACAGACACCTCACAAGCTTTGTGGGCCTCTAGATTTGCCTGGCACAGGCAGGACAAGTTGAGGAAATCAACAGAGCATGATTTTGTTCTGGATACCTGCCCTCTAGAATCATAGAATAATAGAATG
>VZSF01011284.1:0-133579 GCA_013398295.1 Chionis minor
CAGGAACAGACTGCTCCAGTGCATGTCCCCCATGGGGCCACGGGTCTTGCCAGAAGACCTGCTGCACCACAGGCTCTCTATGGGTTCACAGGTCCTGCTAGAAGTCTGCACCGACGCGAGCTCTCCACGGGATCACAGCCTCCTTCAGGCATCCACCTGCTCAGGCATGGGGACTTCTATGGGCTGCAGGTGGGTATCTGCTCCACCATGGACATCCATGTGCTGCAGGGGAAGAGGCAGCCTCACCATGCTCTTCACCACGGGCTGCAGGGGAATTTCTGCTCCGGCACCTGGAGCACCTCCTCCCCCTCCTTCTTCACTGACCTCAGTGTCTGCAGAGTTGTTCCTCACACATTCTCACTCCTCTCTCTCTGGCTGCTGTTCCCCAGCGTTTTTTTTCCCCTTCTTAACTGCGTTATCCCAGAGGTGCTACCACCACCACTGGTGGGCTCTTGGCCAGGTCCGGGTCCTTCTTGGAGCCAGCTGGCATTCGCTCTGTCAGACGTGGGGGAAGCTTCTGGCGTATTCTCACAGAAGCCACCCCTGCAGACACCACCCCACCCCAGCAAAAAAATAATCCCTTGCCATGCAAACCAAATACATGCTCTTAGCTGCATTTTCTTAGCATGAGATCTTGCAAGTGGTCGAGGATGATCCACTCTGCTCTCCTGCTGAAAGACCTGTCTCCAGCTTTCTGCCGTGGAAAGCCACGTTTTCTCCCTATCATCTCTCGAAGTCAGGATTTGGGTCATGTTTTAACCAAAACCTAGTCTTAATGAATAAAATGCAGCTACATTTGGTAGGCTGAAGAGCCTTGCAAGTTCTGGGGCCATGGCTGAGGGGCCAGAGCACTAGGCTGACTCAGGAGCAAGGGCAGGTTTTGGCAGTAGTGGTGAATTATTTCCACTTAAAGTCATCGGGGAACACTTCTGTACTAAACAAATCTGTTTTTTTCCTACCTATTCCTCTTGCACTCTGGCATTACTTTTTATTGCTTTGCATTAATTTCCTCAGATTGGTCTGTATCCTCCTTTGGGAGCATTGTGTAAAATCAAAAATTATGTGCACTTGCACTCGCATATGTTGAAGAACATCCAATGCTTTCCTGCCATATGTCTAATTAATAAATGTAGTGATTCAGATGCATTTCTACTACACCTCCATAGGGTTACGGCAGGGTTAACATTAGACTTTTGCAAATTTTTATAATTCTTTTCAAACAAAGCATTTCATAGTGAAGTTTAAATATAAAATTATCACCCACAAGTACTATGAAGATGTTCCAAGAGCAATAAGTAAAAAATACGTAAATTTGAAAAGAAAAAGTAAAGTTCTATTAAATGCTATTAATATTTTTCTCTGCTTCTCAACAGCAACACTTTAGAAGGGCAAGGTAGAGAGTTGGGTTTTTTAGAGTTATGAAACATGTTTTTAATTGAATACTTCCTATTATTTGGGCAACTCAGTCATCCTTATTCCAGAAGAGTTTTAAAGCATGAAATACAAATTTGTATTTACTTTATTCTTAGGGAAAAAGAAATGAGATCTTAGGAAATCAATCATCTGCAATTATATCCTGGTGAAACTGAAGGTTGTTTGCACTCATGTCTGAATTTTACTCCCTTGTGGGTGATTTTTCAGGGATTCAGAGTGATTATTTTTGTCAAATTTAATTTCATAATAGAAATTGGTTTGATATTCTTCCATAACATTGTAGTTCACCAATACCCAAATGCAGCTGTGTGGATTTGGAACTTTACAGCTCAATAGGTTTGGATCAGGCACTAGAGCCTTTTAGATTAGGTCAAGAATAACAGGACAAAGCGTAAAATTCTTGGAGAAAATTTATTTTTTTTTTATTTTGTGATAACATTTTCTTAGAGAACGTTTGAATCACATTCATTCCCAGTGATGTTTTGTCTAGCGAAAACATGGAACTTACTGTTTGAAGACAGTATATCCAAGTCCAGTCCAGGTTAAAATATGAGCAAACTGTTGTTCAGAGGAAAAATTTCCTTACTATTAAAATAATTCTAAAGATAATAAAGAAAATAAGCATGTGGACTAATTTAGCCTAAGTAGTCCAAACTGGGGACCTTGCGTTTAATTTCCGTTGTGTTAGAGTGGAATCCTGATTTAAAAACAAGGAGTTGGAAGAGCAGTTGGAAAGGCATAAACCAGAGCAAGAATATTGCCAATTCACCTGTTCTTATTTTTGGAGAGGATATTATATCCCAAAAGTCATTAGCCCTGCTTCTGTCAGGAAAAAATCCAAAATAAATCCTAGGGGCTTTGGTTGGAATTGATAGAAATGTTTTGTTTCACTGTGTCTCGGATGAGGATTTAGCTTTGAAAGCCATCTCTTTTGGATAATTTGTGTTGCCGTCCATCCAGAAGTGTTTGCGTGTCCATGTTTACAGTGCCTTTATACTTGTCCTGTGAGATATATATGTATACATACATGCATGTTAACTATACTCCAATTTCTGGATTTAAAAAGGCACACCTGGGAGCCCCCCCAGGATCAGAGTCCCTGATTCAGGGATCCAGGGATGCTTCTCCCCCAGGTAAGCTTCTTTTCGCACAGTAAACATCCCTACAATTTTGAATCACCTTTGAAACATCTTGGGGATGCTCCACAACCTTTAGTCCTCACTGTTCCCAAGGAATTTTACAGGCTGTAACGTTAACGCAGAGATGAAGCCTATAAAGAGCAGAACAAAAGCGAAAAGGTGCAACACTGAAAAAGCTACTAAGCCTATTTGCCATCAACAATACTAATTGAAAAATTACTCAATGCTTTTTAAATTTCAAATTCAACTGTATGCCCTAATAACCCAGGGAAATCGCAGCTCAAGATGCTGCTTCTCTAATCAGTACTTCAAATTAGCCCTTTTCAAGGTTTGTGTCTTCTAGAAAATTAGGTCAGGATAGAACATGTACTTGGGAAATGGTGTCAGTTAGCTGCAAATCTGACTTTAGTAAGGTTTTCCCTGTGGGGTTTACCCGAGACCTGCCACAATATTAAATGACAGTATATGTCCATGTGAATGACAAAATTATTTTAGCCTTTTCTTAGTAAATGTAACTCCTGGAGTTCATGTCCTAACTTGATCTAATTTTCTAATAAAGGAGGGGACTTTGGCTTCAGATTGGTATGTGAAGTGATATGAAAGGTGCTATCAGAGCATTTTAATTTGCATTCTAGCAGAAAATGTTAGTTTTGATGATTTCAGCAATATATTTCAGGAATATCAGACAGTGTTCAACTGGGATAGTAGCATTACTCTAATCTGTGGAAAAAAAAAAAAGAAAAAGACATTGATAGTGTAGAACTCAGAGGAACCCCAATTTGTCTGCTACGTTACTAAAAAATTTGGAAGAAGTCATTATTCAAAATTATTGGAGAGAAACAAAAGTATGCACTACAAACTCTACCTGGAAACCATGTTTTTAGATAGTTTTTATATAATTTAGATCATTCCAGGAGCTAATTGTTCCTGTAAGTAAGTAGACTTATTCAGTGCACACAAATTAATTGCATTATGATAGCAGAATACAGTGGGCAGAAGCTGAAAGTTAAAAAAGTTCAATTAAAAGTAAGGCAAAAATATTTATCACTGATTAATGAATGAAGCAGCTTCTCTACAGATGACATGGGTTCCCTATCATTTGGAAGAGTGAAAACACGACTAAAATATATGCTATTGTTCTACTAGAAATTATGGGTCAATGTAGAAATTAACGGTTGAGTTCGTGTGCCCTGTGATACAGAGGAGGTCGGATTTGGTGATCACAATAGATCTGTCAAGGCTTAAAATGTATCCACCTGTTAACATTCATTTTTAGACGTAATATAAAATCAGGTTACTTAGACATTGTCCTGTTTGAAATTCTGAACTTTTAAAGGAAGTTGATGGCACATAATAGATAACACTGGAGCAACATCAGGTTGCATTTGAAAGCAATGCTGTTTTACTGGTCTTTCTGTTGAATTAGTTACATAACAGTAGGGGGGGAAAAAAGCCTTTCTCCTTGTTCCCTATCTAAAATAACCACACTCTAAGTACTTTTAGTTCCTTGATCTTAAAAAGAATAACTGAATAGAAAAGTGTTTCGAGTCCATTTTCCTCCTTTTCTGATACACTTACGTTCAAGAGTATGTATGTGTGCATGCATTTTAAGTTAATTTGGTTTACTCCAAATTGTATTTGATTACACAGATTAACAAACCTTTGTTACAAAGTTAAATCTTCTCCTGTTTCTAGCAATTGGAATATTGTTCCTTTTGTAATTGGACAGTAAGTTTATTAGGAGACAGGTATAAAACCCATAAATCAATAATCAGACTCTTATTTTTCATTCATGAATGAATGGGTGTGAACTGTTTAATTACATCCATGGCATTTATTTCATTCAGCCACATCCTACTAACTTCTTCAAATACTGCACAGCTCTGTCTTGGACAGAATTCATCATGATGCCGTTACCAACCAGCTTTATTCTAATTATACATAATAATATCGAGCACAAGTGATAGTTTCTATGAAAAAGATCTTGGTGTCATTTAAAGAAGGGAGTAAAAAAATGAGAGATATCTCTCATTTCCCATTGGCATTCGTAGGCATGAAGGGTGTTCAGCATGCTCAGAGGTGTGTGCTCCAAGCAACGTTTTCAGAATTACTCATCTCAAAATGGCTAGACAAAACCGTCGCTGAAGGAACCCCATACTGGAAAAATCTGACTTTGAAGAAGTGGGATGTTTGCAGCTGAAGAGCCCCGAGTGTCCAACCATGCCTGAAGATCTGGCTGTCAGTCCACCTGGAGAGTGGTTCCACAGCTGGTGTTGCACTGCAGGGACCGTCTGAGCTCACGCTCTGGAAAAGGGTGAAGTTTCACGCAGATCTGGCGAAACATCGTCCAGTTTCACAGCGGATTCAAGGAGCGGCAGGTTTAACGAGGGAGGGGGGTGCAAGAAGTCTTCCTTCAGCACCCTCTCTCAGCATCTGCTCTTCAGGCAAGAAATGCGGATGCCTTATCTCATTTTAGCCAGGAGGTACTCCTGAGGTGTAAGAGAGCTTGGGAACTTGCAGTGCTGCAGCCCACTGTTCACGTTTAAGTCTTTGTAGAAAATATTGAGCAGCAGGCAATCTGAAAACACTGGATAAGTGCAGTTCTGTGAATCATTGCACAAATACCCCGTCTTAAAACCATGTGCTTTAAAACAGTGCTTTCCGTAATAATCCACCTGTTCAATAATAATTTATTTTAAAAGGTACCTGGCTTTCCGTGTAACAGTGTATATGAACCTTGCAGCCCCGGTTTAAACCATGTATTCATTCTAATACAGAATAATTCTCTCCCATTCAGTGTAGAAGACACCAATAAGTAAAAATAATTGTAATCATCATCTCTTTTTCATTACTGATTTCTACTATTGGTAAAAAAGCAAAAGTAGAGAAAACCATGCTCATATTATCAAGAGTATCAGATCAACTTTGGAGTTTCACACCAAGAATTCAGCTGGGTGAAAAAAACCAGCATTAAATTTCTTGCAACACTGGAGCCGTATAAAGAACTATTTGCAGTCTCTCAAGTTGGGACCTACTATTGCAGTGCATCTGGGGCTCAGTTCTTATTTCTCTTATGGTGATATAAATTTGAAGCAGCCTCACTGCATCCAGAGGCATCCCTCCAGAATTAGAGTGAGGAAAGGACAGAGAGCCTGCTCCCAGTAACACTTTTTTTACCAGTATTTTGAAGTCTATGTTAGTGACTCATTCTTTTTAAATCCTCCCAAGGCTAACCTAGCAAATCTGTAACACTTTTTAAACTTAAAGCCTGGGAGGTGGATTCAGAGTGCCCAGAAAAGTGATATGAGATGAACGGTGTGTAGATTTGGGGGAAACATTACACTTAAGAATTCAGTGGTGGATGTTTGACTCACTGTACTACTTTAGATGTCAAAGATTAGAAGCTAATGTTAAGTGACTGCATTTGATCAATGTTCCACCTTCTGCTGGGGGACTTTCTGATTGCCAAAAATCATGGGTTTTGTAAGAAAACCTCCTTGTTCTGCTTGATGGGTGTCCTGTGAAATAGTATCTGCTGATTTAGTTCAATGTGCTCAGAACAGTTTTAGCATAGGTTCCCAAAATATCCCCAGGACGATGTTGCTGGACTATTGAAGTCTCCTCCAAGCAGCGTTATAGGAAACTTGATAATGTGGTATGTACAGTTAGGTTTAAATGTTGTTACATCTTAAATCAGCTGATGCAGAAAAGAATGGTAATTTTACACATATTTTTGTGTCAAAACTTATTGAAAGAAGCATGTTTTCCCATCTCTTAAAGATCATTTTCTGCCAGTGCTCTGTTACTAAAGAACTGGATAATATATTTTGGAGAAGGTCAAACTTTCATTAAAAATGTAAAAAGAACAATGAGCTGAAGTTTAAAAGTTGAGATCTTGAAGTAGGACTTCACCGACTTGAATTCAGTGTAACTGTTCATGGCAACCCCAGGGAGAGCAAGAACAGCTCTAACAGCAGTGGCAGCAGGTCCTCAAACACTGAAGATTACAGGTAAAAATGGGTAGAATATCTAATAAAATTTTAATGAAATTCAGTCCTGTTTTGAAGACCTCTGAGCCACCTCTACTCCTGCTCCTGCAAGCCAAGGTCTCATCTTTGCATCAGCTATGCATTGGTCAGTCTCCATGGGAATACTGTCCGGGGCTTTGGACAGGTGGTACCTCGAGGAATGGCAGAATATTTTTCTGTTATTCCTTGATCACAAGGCAGAATGGACAATTTACTGAAATTTGGAAGGACTCTGAGAAAGCAGAGTTGTCCCTCCGCATTCATTTTGTATTAAGGAGGACAGATGTAGCTCCATCCCATTGTAGCCTGCCTGGTCGCATCAGATACAGAATCCCTTTCCCTCAGGGGAAGGAGCCAAAGGAAGTCCTCAGTGTCAGTTCCTGGAGGTGTATGTCTCTCCTGGGTCAGGAGATCAAATGCCTTGAAGCTTCTGGGTATCTGCCAGAGGTTCACTTTTCACCTTATAATGTGCAGTAGCGTAGTAGCAGGGGGACATTCACGCCAAGTCCACCAGCAATGGAAGAAGCATCTGCACAAAAGCCCATTTCTAGTCCCAACTCTGCTTTGCAGGGTTCCGATTATATTAATTTTTACAAAGTCGCATTATTTGAACAAGCTTTTTCTTTCCTACTTGCTCACTTTTGCCAGGGAACGTGACAAAAATTGGTAAGTTCAAAGTATTTTTGAGATCAAGTGTTTTTATAGAGTTCCAGAACATCGTTAAGCCACAATCTCCTCCTCAAAATGTGGGGCCAATTACACTTTACAGTGGTGCTCAGCTTAATCAATGAACCGGTCCAGTCCCCTGGGCTTCGGAGCTTGCCCCATCCCAAGGCCAATCAACCCAAGCCTGTGTCTTGCAGCCTGAAGGTATGTTGCAAAATATACTTGCTCAGGTGACAATGTATTTTGGAAAGGACTTGGGTTGGGGTTCTGGAGACTGTATACTAACTGTAGTACTGCGAACACTGACCGAGGTCTCTTCTGTGGGGCTTGTGTTGTTCCGTACTTTTGGGGAACTTCACATTTTTAAAAGCACGCTCGCTAGGCATCCTGCCAACGATTTACAAATCTCTGTATGAAATTTTATCCCTGTCAAACTCACATCAAAGTTACTTAGAGCAGAATCATCAACTACACACATCTCACTTTGCAGATGTGATGGGCCCTGCATATGCCAGGTCATTTCTTTATGATTCTCATCCCACCCAAACCTGTTTTTTCCTGTACCTGTGTTTCACACCGCTGTGACATCAACATATTGGATGCATCGGATCACATAGGTGAAACTCAGTGGGTGGTACTTCTCATCTTGTTGCACGTATAAATGTGACTATGCTGCAATTTTCAACTAGTGAGGGGTTACAGATATGCTATTTCTTCCCTCGGAGCAACTGAAAGTCTACATTGCCCTTAGCACAGGATTGCCATAAAAAAAGAGGATTGATACAAGAAAAAGACCTCTCACCAGTATATGTTCATACACCTGACTATCTGCTGTGTTATGTTTTCCAATTTATAAAACAACTTCTTTTGCAGATCTCTTTTTTAACTTTTTTTTTTTTTTCCATTAGCTACCAGTACAGGAAATTTATATGTGTAAGCCTTGAGTATAACAGATGACTTTTGGATATAAAATGACTGTGGCTAGGGTCATGGCAAGAACTGGGTAAAATTCAGTTGTGCCTAGCTACTCAGAATGTTAATTGAATTTTAATTTTTACAGATTCTACAATATGCCATAAAAGAAATGGACTGCACGTAAATAAAATATATAAGAATAATATAAGTTCTGGGCTGGATTCTTTGGTATACATTTTTATTTATAGCACTGTAATATATTTTAAGAAATATTTTTTGGTTATATTACCCAATTCAGTGAATTCAGCATTCCTCAGCTACTCCAATAATAAAAATCTTTGTAAATAAGATTTTAACTATTTTTTCTAGTTAAGAAAGGCTTGTCAGTGTAAAATAAAACTCTTGATAATACCACTTCTCTAAGAATAGTTATATGATGTTAGTGCTATAGTGACCACAATAGAAAAAGTATCAAATGTGAGTGTACCAAAAAAAAAAGGAGGAGCCCTTCTGCATTTGGCTGTGTCATCATTTCAGTACAGAAACAATATTCCCCTTTCAGCAGCTCTGATGGTATGCAATACTCCATCAGCCGAGGCATTAATATTCTCATTAGAAACCTGATGACGGGACAGATAATACGCCTGTTGCATTTGCAGCCTGTTTTGTGCTTGGAGGCGTTGCCAGCGTGCTGGAGGTTGTTCCTGCAATTCAAGGTGCTCTCGGGAAAGTGTAGACGTGATCTTGTACTCTTCACAGGGAAATGTATCAGGTACTGCATAATTAATTAGCTACAACACCACCTGATGGGGAATAACTGGAAAAAACTTTAGGGGCCAGCTGTGTTTCACACGATGAGCATGTGTTGGCAGTCCCATGTCACGATGGAAATGGTGGTGGGAGGTTTAAACAGAAATGCAACCTGTAAAAAGCTGAAGCTATTTTCGGGCTCGTCGCTAAGGTCTCAGCTGGAGTAACATACCCAGTCTTAGCCACTATGCATCAAGAAAAACTGCAGTGCAGCTGCAGAGTTTCAAGGAAAAAATTAAAATAAGCAGAAGTCCACAGAACCATGGCCCATGTGGAAAGGATTAAACAAAGTGGGGGTAACTGCATAGGAAGGATGAAGCAGGCTGAAGCAGTTTTCAGGTTTGTGAAAGCAGCTACAGAGAGGCAGGGAGCGACCTCGGTGTGTCTACGGGACAAAGAACAGTCATCTTAAACTGAATCAGTGAATAACTGAAGTTGGGCACTAAGAAAAAAAAATTCTGTTAGTCCTAAAGCACTGGGACAGTTTGCATGAGGGGTCTGTGAATTCAGCGTCACTGGAGACGTGAACAAATTGGAAAAGCACCTTCCAGGATCGGCCCATGCGGCTGTGATGCCGAGCTATTCCTCTAATAGGTCAATGGCAACTTTTGGTCATTGCTGGCCTGTGCTTTAGCTGGTTGTGACTGCCCACTTGTGCTCTTGCTGGCCAGGGATGGCTGAGAAAAGTCAGGTCTGGCAGCACATTGGGACACCGTGTTGGCAAGGGGTCCACTGGATGTAGCTTTGTCAGTACAAGTCTGGATTCTGGGTAGGGAATTAGCCTTCTGGCACAAGAACTGAACTTCTCCATCAGCTCATCCTCCTCGTCTAAGATGCAGCCCAAGATGCAGTATCTGACTTCATTAGGGTTGTGCCTGTTTCTCACCTTCCTCAGAGACTACCCAGCAGATGACAGACGTCCTGCATTCCCAGCTCTTCCGTGCAGCGGCTCTAGCTCTGGTACAATAACAGAAACAAACAAGGCTATTCATGAAAGCTTTTCAGCCGTTGTATCACTCATGTCCAGCCTCAGACCTTTCACCGCTGTATACCTTCCACATGTGCAAACTTACCTTCTGTTCTTGTTTTGAACAAGAAATTCAAAAATTGAATTTGAAATTGAAAATTGAATTGAAAGTTGAAAAAAAATCAATTTCTCCCAGCCATGTTACTTCTTGTTTATTTGTAATAAACAGATAAATAGATAATAGAGAAACATTTTTTAAAGGATTTTCTAGATCTTATTTATGTTCTTTTATCAGTTTCCATTAGCATAACTATTTACAGGAAGTCAATCATGATTTACATTTTTGTGTGTGAGAAATGAAAATCAAGCATTTGTATTACTAATTAGTCTACATTTGTGTAGTGGAAGAAAGACTACTTTTGCCCACAGGATAAATTTAGACAGATATTAGATGAGTGTCTCTATGCATTGTTACTAACAGCATAATTGTAGCAATAATTTAATATGGGTCTTGTTTATTCTCACCCTGGTTTCTGTGCCATTTCATCCTTGTGAAAGCAGACAAAGCTTTGTGCTGCTGCTTGCTGCTTTTCATGCTGTTATGTTTGTCTTGCATTGGCTCGGCAGCACGGCAATGACACTTGTTTGTTCATTTCTCCTTGCTTTTCATTGAAAGGTGCCAAACGTCACAGCAAACATCTAAGTATATCCAGCCATGTTCCCTCATATAGCTTCGATGCATATTATCTGTTCCATCAGGAACATAGCATAGAATCACAGAATGGTTTGAGTTGGAAGGGACATTAAAGATCCTGAAGTGCAAACCCAAAATACAGTGGCTGAGACACTTCAAAGCTTTTTTTTTTTTTTTTTTTGGAGGAATTCAATACATGACATTCCTCAGCTTGCTTGGAATAAACTTCACCATTGTCTGCTTTTATCTCCTTTGGTGGTGCAGCAAATGGCACGGACACCCTGGTCTGTGCTGTTCCATAACAGAATACAGCCCTCTGGTCCCAACTGCTCAATCAGTTTTGCAGGTAATGAGTGGGTTAAAATACTTTGTGGAAATATTTTTTTACAGTACTTGCTAGCAAAATGGGCTGAGTGATGCTGGCAGATCTGTGAGATTAACGGTGTCATGCTTCAGTGCTGATGCATGATAAAATCCTGTCAGCTCAGTCACAGACTAGGTGAACCAAAAATTAGATGAACGTAACTGCAGGATCACTAAGCACAGGCAATGTTACTGTACCCAGTGGTGACTAAAATCATGGCCTGCAGGTAATTTGCATGGGGAGACACTTGAAATTACACGTTGGGACTACAATCTCTGCAACTAATTTAATTATCCCCGGGACCACTGCCATCTACCCCAGAAAAAAAAATACTACGGTTGACTTAGAAACGCAAATAATGTGGATTTTTCTTGGCCAAGGCTCAAAGGAGGTCAGTGCTGTTGGCTGTCGTGCTGGTGTGGGTTGTCCCCCAGTTCTGCTGGCTCCAAGCCTCCGAAACGCGGCATGGCCAGCAGCCTCCATGTCCTCCCAGCATGCTGCAACGGTTGGCGCTGCCCTTCTCCTTGGGGCAATGCTGGGGACTGGCAGGACCAGCATGGAGACAGGCTTTCCTTCCTCTCCTGCAACAAAGGATCTGGGTGGGAGACACATCTGGAGACCCCCAGGGCTCACGGTGTTGGCTCGGCATCGGCTCTCGCTCAGCAGGGTCAACACAGGCACGTGCGTCTGCATGTGTTGCAATGAATATATTGGAGCTTTAAAATAATGTGTCTTATCCATCACTTTACCAGCTGGCAGTACCAAAGTGCTGTCAGCTCTTTAGAATCAGCCCCATAAAAGTGCTCCATTAGACTATTTGTAGATTAGTTGCCCGAGAAGAGCGCTGCCGGGTGTCAAGCACCTGCAAAGTGGACCAAGGTGAATTGCAGTTTTGCCTGCAAAGGCTTCATCTTCTGATGGGGGACACCTAAAGAGTAGATGGATTCTGAGAAAGAAAACCCGTGCTGATCTGACAACGTGCTGAGGTTGGTAACAGACGTGCGCTGGAGGCAGAGTTTCTGGGTGGTAAAGATTTTTGGGGAAGAATTGCTACATGGCTGTACCCTGGTAAAGTTAATTCATAGAAATGGTTAGTTGCGCCTTAAACTAAAGAAAAAGAAAATGTTGTAGGAAAACACTGTCAAGGAATTTGATTACCAAAAATGTTTTATGCCACAAACAGTTAAGCGCAAGCAGCTGCTGAAGTACACAGGATTATCATAATAACATTAGCAGCACTGGTTTATATTCTACCTTTCATCATTACAGAAGAATACTGTCTTTGGGGGATACATGTGAATAGCCCTATTTATTACCTTTTTAAATGGGTTAAAATAGTTCAAGGTAATTATCCTTGCAATTCTATTTGCCCCTCTTTTAATACTTCTACTTCAACACCACTTTTATTTTTTTTCTTTTCCCCCAGCAAAGTCTGGCTGTTTACTGGACTTCTCAATTGCAGATAGTTAAGTACATCAGAGGAAGAAAGGGCAGAACGATTAATACCACTTTGATGCAAGAGCTGTCTTGTTAAAAATGGATAAATAACTGCTTGACAGTAATTATTCAGCTCTTCAGTTTGTAAAAAGTGGTAAAATATAAGATGCAGGTGTCAAATGCTGCCACTGAGCTGGTTAAACTTAGAGCCAGACTGTCAAATGTGTTTAGGTGCCTACAGGCTGCAGACATGGGTATCCGTGGGGTTTTCAGAAGCACTGGAACAAGTTAGCTGGTAAACTACCATCCAGGTTAATAGACATCAAAGCTAAACTGTGTGTGGAGTGTTAAGTAGCTGTAGTAACAGGCGCTTAATGTTGAAGAGTGATAAAGAATATACATGATCCCATCATTCCCAAAGGATGCTTTGGCTCTTACCGTCACATACCAGAAGCAGACAGGTATAATATATATCATTATGGGAGTGCGTCTATCTCCCTTTTTCAGCCAAGGTTACTGTCTGCAGTAGATGCATGGGATGAGGACCCCAACCAGCAAGTACAACATGAACCTGCCCCCGTCTGTTTTGGTGAGCCAGGAGGATCTGCTTGCAGCCTTGCTCTCCTCCAGTGTCTCCTGATCAGGAAATCCCAGATGCCTTCAAATGACTCTGTTGCATCTCTTTTCTTAAAAGGCTGAGCAAGTTATGGAACCCATTGTTTCAGTTTTCATAACCAAAATGAGGATGACTTACAGCCCGGGGATCCCCAACTGTTTTAAATGGCACCTACATGCAAGGGCTACCCTTATAGGATCATGGAATGGTTTGGGTTGGAAGGGACCTTTGAAGACCATCTAGTCCAACCCCCCTGCCATGAGCAGGGACATCTTCAACCGGACCAGGTTGCTCAGCGCCCCGTCCAACCCGACCTGGAATGTTTCCAGGGATGGGGCATCCACCACCCTTCTGGGCAACCTGGGCTGGGGTTTCACCACCTTAATTGTAAAAAAATTCTGCATTGTATCTAGTCTAAATCTCCCCTCTTTTAGTTTAAAACCATTTCCCCTTGTCCTAGTGCAACAGGCCCTACTAAAAAGTCTGTCCCCATCTTTCCTATAAGCCCCCTTTAAGTATTGAAAGGCAACAGTAAGATCTCCCTGGAGCAGTCTCTTCTCCAGGCTGAACAATGCCAACTCACAGCCTGTCCTCATAGCAGAGGTGTTCCATCCCCTCTGGCTACTCCCCTGATTGCTGAAAGGGGGAACATAAATTCTGCAGGGAGCTCCTTACAAGTGTGAGGACTGGTATGGGAGAAAATGTGAAATAATTTGTTTGAGTGATACACAGGGAAGTGGCTTCATGGACTGAGAGTGAGATCCAACTTCCCAAGTCTGTGCAGGACTTTGAAAGTGGGAAACAAAAGTATTATTTGAACAGGTGAGCTAAAGCAGGAGGACATAGAAAAGAATGACGTGATCAAAAGAGCAGAGCAGAAGACGAGGTTTTCAGCAGCTTTTTACTGTCTCCGTAAATCTGAAGGTTCTGAGCAATGCGACCCATGTGAAATGAGAGCAGGAAAGTAGTTCTGCTGTGAAGGACTTGAAAGCCTTCCAAAAAATCAAGGCATTTGAAACAGGTTATTGAATTTCTGTTCTCACCCTGGCTGCAACACAGAGGTATTATAAAAATGTAGAGGTGGCTTGTTCTCTGGTCTGAATCAGAACCAAGGGACAAAAGAACATTTTCAGGATTTATGTCCCTGATCACTGGCCAGCTAACAGAAATGAACAAATAGTAGAAACCCGTTCCACAAATATTTGTTTGACTTTGAAAATCAACCTCGATTTCATTCAGTTCTGTATTCTTTCATCTTCTCAAACACTTGAACACTAGAGTTTCACTGCTGAGGATATGCAGAAAGAGCAGAGTTTGTTCTCAGGTATTTAGTTGTTCAATTTAAATTTTGCTTTTGGCCATTTTAAATTCACAGCTTACTTATAGCGCGTGAGCTGCATTATATTGTTCATTTTTTTGTTTGGTTCATGCAATACAATTGAGCAAATTGCTGAAGCTACAAGAAAGTAACGTGTGCTGATGCTGCCTAGTTTTATAGCACAGCATCCTCCATGGGCTTCAAGTTATACAAGAAGGTAAGAAAAGCTGACAGACCAAAGAGTTGCACAACACAAATTATTTCATAGGGATTCTGGCAAACACAAGTAATGTTAGTAGTATGCAAATGCAGTAAGGACTTTGTGAAGGATGGCATGTGAAGGTAACAGGGCAAAAGAACCTGCTCAAGTAAAAGTAAGGTGCTGATGCAAGGTCAGAAGTTGTGGCAAGTTATTAAAATATGTGGAAAGGTAAAGGGTGAGGAGGCGCAGATTTCCCTGCTGACATATTTCCGCATCAGTGTAAGAGGTGACATGAAAGGGACAATGAATCAGTGGGAAATCAGTGGGAAAATAAATTCCAGACCCTTTTTTCCAGCACAGTCAGTTCAGCCAGATGCAACCACTGTTACCTCTGTGGAAGGAGGAGTTGATGGGCTCGGTACCCAAGTTCTAGCTTTCTGAGATGACTATGCAGGCACCTACAGAAATCATGACTATGCATCGATAAATGTTGGCTTTCCCTGCTCAGGTGGGATCCCTGACTTTCACCGGCTTACAGCGCGCTCTTCCGAGGCAGAGATTGTTTGTTGTTATTGTTTGCTCAGCACAAAGCCGAAATCTGACACTGTGAGCATCGCTGCTACTATAGTGCCACTGATAACAACAGCAGTGTGAAATAAATAGTCGTTTGAGGCTTGATGATTGGACAGAACTGTCACCAACTGGGTGCCCTTGATTTTGCTGGGCTACCCACTAGCGCACTTTGCCAAGAAAGTTTCCCCAGACACATGGCATGACGTGGTCTCCATGAAGTCCTCCCTGACGTGGCTCCATTTCAGCAGCCCAGGGTAATTTATTTCAGTTTATTTCCATGCTGGCTGTGCTAGGAGGTCTCATATGCCCATGCCTTCAGCCTCCACTCTCGTCTTAGGGCTTGCCAGGACCATGGCGATCTGTTCCTGTATTACCTTAAGTTTGGAGTCAGCTTAGGCAGAGATGAGTGTGATTTTTTGGTGTTGGGAGTATATACTTACACGGTCAACAGAGTGTTTGCTCATAGGAACATTAGAAATATTGTACCAGTTAAAAAAAAATAAATTACTTTTTGGGGGGATGAGTGATAACAGACTCAGTGGTCTTAGGAGAGAAAGTCTTCTTCATAAAGAACCCAAAGGATAAGCATAAAAATCTCTTCCTCCTTATCAGGTAACATCTTACTGTTGGCTCCCATGAGGGTGTCTACTCCCAGAAGGGTCATTAATTTTAACTGGATTACGCAGGGTGATGAGCACCTCCAGGTGCCACTGAATAGATGGGGAGGTTGTGCGGACCCAATAAAATTAAGCTGAATATGCAGCTGTGCAGGAATGATTCTTTACCTCCCTCAGATAGGCTGAATCATTGACCCAAATCCTACAAAATCAAAGTTAATCTGTTTTTGATGTGCTTTTGTTGCTGTTGCTCCTCTTGAGGCACTCTGTTCCCCTGTGTGGTCAGAAAAAGGAGAAAAAATTGAGTCCATGGCCACTTTGTAGCTCTGGTAGAATTAGCAGAACCTCCTGCCAGAGCTTTGGTGTCTCTTGCTGCTTGTGCTCCTCTTTGACCATGCCACTTCTCCTTTGAACCTTTTGAATTTCTCATAGTTTAATGTGGGGACGTAAAATGGGGCGCTCTATTTTTGCTCTTACTTGAATTATTTTAACAAACCAACTTTTCTCATTTCATGAGCTCTGCAGCCTCCAACCAAGCTACCCCTGATGTGAGTTATTTCGTTAATTGCGTGGGAAATAGTCTGGTGAAAGTGTCACAGTGAGCGTATTTCCACCTTTGAGTTTTGCCCGCACTGCGGTGCATCTTCAAACACCGGAAATCAGAGGGAAAATGCATAGCTGGGATAACAGATCAAATGGGATTAGTCATATGGGAGAAGGGCTGAGGTGTGAGGTTCAGACCCAGCCTGCAACACCAACACTACTGACCCAAGGCCAGCCACCATCTGAGTCCCAATATCACGGGAGCGGCTGGAAAATATATATAGTCGTCTGGGGTTATTTTTATTTGCCTTCTGGTTTAGAAGTCTTTGTGCAGACACTGTGTTTGCACTCACTTCATATCTGCCAGCTTCTCTCCAGAGTCAGGAGGGATGGAAACTTGGCTTTTCATTAGAAAAAAAAAAAAAAAATAGATGTGGAAATTCACATGCAATCTCTTGATACCAGCCACCGGCTCTTCAAGGAAATCTCCATATAGCAGGAGACTGCTGATAAACTTGTAAGAGTTATAGCTGCTGCTCCAAAAGCTGCAAGATTTGGCCAGAAGTGAGGACTGCAGGCTGTTTCCTCTCTTGCCTTTATAGTTCATTCAATCTTATCAGCTTCCAGAAACTCTGGTAATTAAAAAAATCTGCTCTCGTCTTACCCTTTGTCCTTAGAAAAATGAATGAAAGACCCTCCAAACAGGAAAGGAGAGAAATTCCTCCATCTTCCTCTTTATTGTGGTGCCTTGGCACATCAGCTTTCTGGGAATTAGACTATTTTATGAGACTTCCTTTCCCCTTGCGAATGATCCCCAGCTATGCAGAGATTTCTGACATTTTATCTCGTCACTGATGAGAAAGAAAAGTTGAAATGCCAACTCCCTGAGAATTGTTTTTATCACCAGAAAAAATAACAATAGCCTTTTAAAGAATATAAAAATACAATATAAAACTTCTACTTAATATAAAAACCTTTTACAGAAGTACTTTCAGATGCTTATTTCTACTTTAACTTTTATATGTGTAAGTGCTATATTGTTATTTATACTTTCATGTAGAAGTCAAAAATAAAATGCCTGGCCTTACAGGAACAATATTTTGCAGTAATCTTTCCTTAAAGTTTTGTCAAATTCAGTATCATTTGGAAAATATTTCTCACATTAATTTTTAATTTTAATTTAATTATTTTTCTCACAATTCATTTTTTTATCACAGTAATTTTTAATCACCACCACTTCATTCCTTTTCTGTGAAAATGGATTTTTTTGAGAGTACAATGTATGAAAATGAATAAAAATAACCCTTTCCCAATCACCACTGAAAAACTTAAAGGTATTTTTTGCCAGATTTTTACACCAATGAATTTTGATTGTAAGGACCAGAAAGTCTTCATGCTTTGCTTGTGAATCTTTTTGCGATCATTTAGGTGGGTGTCTTGAATGTCAGGTTTATGCAAAGTCTAGAGATGACTGTCATGCTCTGCAATTCACAAAATATATTTTCACTTAAGTTTGGTGCAATTTGAACATTGTTTGTACCTTTTCAGTTATAAATTGCAGTAGGATGCTGTCTGTTTTTCAGTTTTTGTACCTCAATGTAATTTACTTTGGTATGGATATTTGAGTTACTCTGAAGTACTAGGTTCTGGGCCCCTACAGAGAGATTCTAGCTTTTGTTATGAAATTTGGAATAGCTAGTTCTCACCTGTATTAGCAGTTTTATTTCTTAGTGCAACTTCAGAATTGCAAAAGTGGCTGTGCAGTTTTTTAGTGAAACCATGGAGTTTCAGGAATTTAAATATAAATGAACGTTGAGGTACTTGTATGTCTCTTTGGAGACATGTATGTACGTGCACATACACAGAGGTCCTGCACAAACACAAGGAATGAAACCACTTATAGGAGAAAGACCAAATTTGAAAAAAACATAGCCTGTGATCTTTTCTCTTGAAGGTTCTTTTGCGTATTTTGCATTGTCTCCTCTATCCTCTTTTCTTTCTTAATCTTTCCTAATGGGGATAAGAACCCAACAATGTTCATACACATTTTGCAAACTCCCAGTGTTTAAATAGTTCCCAAATTAGACACTGTAATGAATTCACTCCTTCAACTAATACTGCTTTTATTTTTAACCATTGAACTCTGACACATGGTTATTATGGTTAGCATCATTTTTGATGATGCAAATCACGCAACACACCTACAGACAGCACTGAAATCTGTAATGTTCACAGACTACAAAACCCTTGACAGGGCTCTGATCTCTTTATTCACCTCTCAATTTTTATTTTTTTTTTCATTTTATAGTCATGAAAGTTGCATTTTTCTTTTCACTGAAGTGATGAAAGCAATGTATTTACTGAACTTGGTCTAAAACATTGGTAGCTGTGATGACTGAGCACCAGGGCTTGAGACCTTCACAGCCAATAGGTCTGCGGTTTCTATTAGCAACAAGACTTTCAAACACTGGTCAAGGATAGTCTGTTTAAACAACATATGGCCAAACAGTTCTTACTGCACACTGCGGAGAGTGAAGAACACCTCTGCCTACAAACACTGCCATAGGTTTCTCAAGATGTTACTTTTTCCTCAGCCTTTTTGAGACACAAAAATTGCTTTTCTGGTTTCCCTCCATTGTTCTGTCATCAAAGGCATGTTGATTGGTAAGCATTAGACAGTCAATTTCTGGTTTGTATCATTTTCTTAAAAGTATAATTGCTAGACTTTGAATGCGTCACGTTATGGCCCATACCGATAGAATTGTGTGTGTATTAAAACAGCAAGGTGTAATGCATTAACTGCACTGCTGTTGAAGCGGCAGTTGGGTGAACTGCTGGCCAATGTGCTGCTCTCCCCAGAGGTTTCCTTGAGGGATGGAAAGCTGTCTGCCTGCATCACCCAGGGCATCCAGGGAGCCCTCTGACACCAGCACCCTTTGTGGACTCCCCTGCAGCCTGTTCATGGTGTATTTGGTATCTGGGAGTTGCTGGCTGTGATGTTCATCTGCTGTCAAGTCACCAGTTGCAAACCTTTTTCTTGTTGTCATTAATCTGTCTTTGAGAGAGCGGTACAACTGTTCTCAGGTCACCTCCCTTGGCAAAATGGGAAACATAGACTCGTCGTAAGTATTGCCTTTAGGAACAACACAATAAAGAAATAAAGAAAAAAAAAAAAAAAGAGAGAGAGAAAAGAATATAACAAGCATGCTGGTTTCTGAAAGGTTTTTCTGAATGACTCCATCCTTCAGGGAACATCCCTTTCTGAATGTCCCGGTTTGAGGTAAAACAGAGACAAGCTTCTGCTCAGCAGTTTTGCTCTGAAATTAGCAGCATATTGTGCAGAAACTGTTTGCTCTCGGAGTGATAAGACCTGAGTAATTTATGCCAAGGGATGGTATGCAGAGAAATTCTTGCTTATTGCTGTCACAACCAAGGGCAGACAACTTTGTTATTTGCCCCGTTGGAGGGTGGGAAGCGGAAAAGCGCAGAGGGGTCCGACCTGTGGGGAGGAGCGGGCAGGAGAGGGGACCCAAAACTGACCAACAGGTTGTTCCATCCCATCTGCATCATGCTTAGTGAAAACCCAAGGGATCAATGGGTCAGTCCTCTTTCTTCAATGGTCGGCGTCCGAGGAGGACTCTGTCTGTTCGTCTGCCTTTGATCCCGATCTGTGCATTCCTGAAGCCAGGTCTGGAATCCAGTTCCCATCCATTGCTGAGTCCAGTCTGGGACTTCCCCAGTGCCTGCTGGTAAATCATCATCCTGGGAGCTCAATATTGATTTTGTATATATTGTATATATTCCATTATTTTATTTTCATTTTATTCTTAATATTTCATTAAAGTACTTTAGTTCCTTCTAAACTCAAAAGTCTCTTTCTCTCTCTCCCTTCTCTCCTTGGAGAGAGAGGTGCAGGAGAGCATTTGACTTTCATTTCAGTGGCCAGTCTGGCCTAAACCACAACACTGAAAAATTATTCTGAACAGATATATCATTTTGTTCTATTACATGCTTTACAGAAGATAATTTTTTTTTTTTTTTTGGTCACCTTGCTTCAGCTGTGAAAAGCATTTATTTGAAAAACCAAACAAGAAGAGTATCTGAAATGCTGAGAATGCTCTGGTATAGTTTTTGGTATCAAACTACTTAGTTTTGTCGTCATATGTTGACTGTCCATCAAAACATCAACCCTTCCATGCCATGTGTGTGGTACATGTGAGAGGGACAGTATTGGATTGTATTTTCCAAAGAAAATGTAGACCCAGCATTCTCCGATGGGTTTTTCTCAAGTTACAAAAAAGGCTACTGACTGTGTTAACAAACTGTTATAGACCTTGAATGGGAACTGTTCTCTTTTCTCAGGAAAAAAAAAAAAAAGCAAATAAACCCACATGCTCTGTTAAACCACTGTTGCTCTATCGGGAATTACATTGGTTTTGGTAGTGTGTGCAGATGACAGTGCTTATGTGTCTGAAGAATTCAAGCTTTCCAGTTGGAACTTATCCATACTGCATTCCCTGCCTTCACTTGGCTAATTTGTAAAAAAAAGTATTTGGAAGGCTGAAAGGCAGGAGGAAAAAAGACACCTGAATCTTTTGTCCCAGTGGCAGGTAGCCCATGCTCAGGTTTATTCATTGTCCTTGATTTTGAGTTCATAAGCTGAAGTTTTCAGAGACAGAGGACTGGTGGACAGATAGCTTTTTGACCCCACAAGATTTCAGTTTCTGCTGAGGTCATGTAGGCAATTCATGGGTTCAGGCTGAAACACATTGGAGAACCTTTAATCATTTTTAATTCTATCATAAAGTAAAATAGAAGAAAGAAACATTCTTTTGTGTTTGGAGAATATAAAAGCCATCCTTTGTCCTGAATTTTTCCTTCTCTAAAGAGACAATGCAAATCTTTGGAAGCCAGTTGCCCAGATCCTCTCTGACTAGGTAATTCATCCTTAGCAGCCTGGAGGTACAGAATACTTGCTATTCGGAAGAGGGGGAAAAAAAGACAAACACTGAAATTCTTTAATTTTCTATTCCTGCTGCTGAGTATCATCTATATCACATTCACCAAAGAAGTGGTGTAAAACATATATCAGATTATTAACATTCACTGCCAGCCTTGACACCTTTCACATACAGACTCGGGTAATTACTTTTATTTTTTCAGTTCCTATGCAAAATTATATCTTCCACGGGGGACCTCAGCTCCAACCCAGGTAGCCAGTTTCCAGACCTTGCAGGACTTTGTTCACAGCACATAATCTGTACCTTCATGTTACAGAACAATGTTTCAGTACTAGAATCAGTTAATCTATTTCTTTTTCTTTTTTTTTCCCCTGAACAGATTTACCAGTGCCACCTTGTCTTTTGTGTTGCTTGAAAATAAGATTTTTGTACTCGTATTAGATTGTGTGTCCATACAAAGGGCCGCCTGCAGGTGTAACGATGACAAAAAAAATTCCTCTTAGACCAGATACTTTTCAAAGCAGCTGTTAGCAGACCTCCTGGAGCAGGAGCATATCAAGAAATTGGAATTCGGAGGTGATTTTTGAAAGTAGGGCCTTCACTCTTTTATCTTTCTAGTCTGGATTTTGGTTCTAGTCCTGGCTCCAAACGTCCTTACTGCACCGCATGCCTGTGGAAAGGGATGTACATCCATCGCTATCCCACGCTTTGATTTCCCATACCCGAGGTGACAGCAGAGTGTTTTGAAAAGAGATCAGGCTTTCATGTACGGACATGCAATGTTTTTTTGAAATTGCGCAAGATCATTCTACCTGCTGTGCTTAATTTTAAAATCCCATCAGGTCATAAAAATAAATGTTTTCTCTTTCCTTTCTCCTCCATCTTGTACCGGTTTTCATTTAAAAAAAAAGTATTTCCCCTTATCCTCATCATAGCAGGTTTGCCCTTCAAATTTATTTTGTCTCATCCAAGCTCGTGGCACAAACACTGTAAAAGGTATTTCTACCCTCACACTCACCCCTACAGCCCTCCACACTTTTTAAATTTTATTTGTGTTTGGAAGTAGTGCTTTTCTCAGTATATCCACTAGCAAGAAAACTTCACTTCTTGGGGTTTGGTATGCATGAATGAATCTTCCAGGTGCTTCTGTGACAGTTTACAGTACAATGGCTTGCTTTAAAACAGACTTGGAATATTTTACATCATTTTTGAGTGGCCATCTCTCAGTCTTCTCTATTGAGTCTTCAATAGTATATGACACAAAGTTAAGTGTCCTCTTTGTTCTGTTGTACTCTTCCTAGCTCGGCCTAATTTCCTGTGATGCCTAACCTCTGTTTATGTGACACGGGGTCAAACTTTCCTGATGCAATGTGTCTGGGCAGTTATATTTGCATGCATATATAGGTTTGTGCTGGCCTTATCTCACGAGTAACTACTGATGGAATGATGATCCCAGGAGAGGGAAGATTTGAAATGGGCTTTGGTCTTGGTTGGAAGATCAGGGAAGTTGTTGGGACAGCAGCTGGTAGACAAGAGAAGGGTAAAGAGAGAAGGAGGTAGAAAAATATGAAAAGAGTTTGCAGGAAACACTCTGGAAGAAAGGAAAAATGGTGAGAGATGAGCTGATGCAGGGAGCTGAATCCCGTGCAGACATGCCGCTTTGACAAGGAGCAGAAAACCTGTGGTTAAGGAGACATCTTCAACACTGTCTTTTCCAAAATGTGAGGTGAAATCCTTGGGAGCATGGTAAGTCTGCGAAGGTTTGAGTCACGCATCAGTAAGGTTTTGTGGTGCAAGTTACTACTTTTATTGCTTCAGACATCCAGGAGACTCAGACACACCATTCCAGAGAGCGTATGAAGTGTTTTCTTCTGCATGTCTTCCTGTCATTCGGCTTTGAAAACTGAATGCCTGAGGTTAAACAGATGCACGTGGCCTCTGTAGGAAAGGGCGAGCCAGCATACCTCTCCTCTCTTTATCTAAATGATGGTGAAACTGTGGCAGGATAATAATTTCCATATGTGGGCTTCTGGAAAGTAGCTGAATCTCCAGTATTGTCACTAATCTAGAGGTTAGAAAGTGATGCTGCTCTACTTATGGCATTTGCTGTAGGAAAAAAAAAAAAATGGGGGAGAGAAAATCGGAAACATTATTATTAAGTGTTTTCCACATTGCCATTCCATGCCTTACAATTGCCTAATTGTTCATCAGCTTCACAATAGAAATGCCTTTTATTTTTTTCCAGGCACTTAGAGGCGACTTAATTATCATTTAGTCAGATGATAGAACAAAAAAGTCAATTTATGGATTAGATTTTCTCTATTTCTTTATTCTTTACAATAATTTACTTTATTGGTTTAGGGAATTGACAGGACTAGAATGCAGGACTGCCTCTTCTCTTGGCCTTCTGGTCTCCATCCCTGCCTTCTGCCCTTGCAACCAGCTGCCCCTATACTCAGATACCTTTCTTTTTCTTAATTTGAGGAGCCAGCCTGTTGTAAATATGTGAGCACTCTGCATTTTCCATTTAACTGCTTGGCTATCTGTGGTAATGTCGATGCCATAAGATATGTAGACTTCCCAAGGATCTCTAAGGAGAGTTGTCGTTCGTGTAAGTCAAGACAAATTATTAGATACAAATAAGCACATTTCTACTCCTCCAGAATTTTTTGACCTTCTGGAAAGTTCATCTTTCAGGACACAGCTTTTCTCTCAGGCTGTGTGGCACCTCGCTATTTCTCTCCCTGGAATAGTTAGCTTTAGAGGTCCTCAGCCAGGCAAGAGTTCATTGCCATCCAAGCAGGTCACTCAGGTTCCTTCGCCTGCTCTGAGCAGCCTGTCCCTGCCTGTTCGGGCCCTCTGCTTTGTACCTTCTGCCACCCACACAGAGCTTTGGCATCCCATGGCCAAAGAGTCTCTCAGGCCTTGTTCAGGCATCAAAGTGACATACCTGCTGGCTGGTGGCCTTGCAGCATGGTGCTGAATCTCACAACAAGCAGTGGCATCAGCCCAGAAGTCATAAGATGGTGTGGCAAGTTCCCCCGTCCCCCCTAGGACTAGTAGAAACACGTGGTGATGGGATGGTCTTCACAAGCCAAACTCTAGTGGAGTCTCCATGGTGATGAAGCCAAGGATGTACCTCGATTTCCTGCAGTGGGACCTTCGGTCCACTTTCTGAGAAGGTGTATTTAATGTCAACTCATCTTACTGGGAAGGGGATTCCATCAGATCCCTACAAGACAGAGGTCCCTGTTCTTGTGTGCCCATGGAGCAGTAGCTTCTGTTGGGCTTTGTTTTGGTGTTTGTTGGGTTTTTTTCAGCTGAAAAGTTAGCTGCTTACAGCAGCCAATAGATATCAGTGGAAATCACAGAAAACTTAAAAGCCAGGCGTACCTATCGAGCCATAATTCAAGTATCTCATATGAGAAGTTTTCATCTGATTCTTTTTAAAACTTGAATAACAATGGCAATATTAATAAATGGTTATCTACAAATGGGAACCTCTCTTGAAAGTGTAATTTGTTGATGGAAATAAATGGAAAAGGATGAAATATAATATACTGCAGAAGAGTAGGATTTCTACTTAGATATATTTTTGCTTATCAGGGAAATGGCAATGCTGATATACTATATGTTTCTGATTGTGAAACATCTCATTGTAAAAAAGCCTTATCAGTTTTAGTGATTACCATATTAAGAACTTGAATCTATATATTTGAACCTGAATCAAGAAGCAGAATTTAATATAAATTTCACGTGTATTTTGGTTTTTAATTGTGAAAAAGCATGGTCTTTTCAAAATGACAGTAGACTGAGAAAAAGCCCAGTGCAACAGTAATATTAGCTATATCACATATGAGCCTGCATCTAGAATGAAGCAGCTGCACAACGAAATTAAGATAGCAAGGAGCTAAATTTCATTTTTAACATGTTCCCACTGGCACACTGTACTTTTCTCTACCCTTTTGCTTGAGAAGACAGCCTCAAATGAAAGACTTAATAAAGTGTAACACAAGGCTATGGGTTTTGTTCCTAATGTATTAAACTGTAATTTGTGTTGTAATTATTTTTTCACCTACTTGGTATGCTTAAGGACTCTGCTTATACAGTTACAGAATAAATAAAGCTAACATTAGTGATACTATCTAGTAGGCTGACGATAATTACAGATTAGCACGTTGTAGAAAAATACCTGCTAGACCTAAAACTGATATGATTAGATAAAGCTCTTAAAAACTGTAATTCATGTAACACTTTTAATATTTTACTATACTCCTTGTCCTCCTTCCCAGCTACGATTTTCAAGATCTATTTGTCACTATTCTCTATTTTCCTGCTGTACAGTGTTTGTGGGCTATGGCAACCAATCCCCTCGGGCTTTCTTTTGCCTTAATTTGCATAAACACAGGCATCATATGAATATTCAGTGAGTGGCTTTGCATTAAGTAAGTGCCCTTAATCATCTTTTCAGTTCAGTTTTATTGGTTGCATGCACAGTCAGTTATTACATCCAGAAAATCTGAGGGTCCTACAAAGCTAACCAGGTAAGGATTGCAATTTTTGATGCATTTAATGAAGGAGAATTATCATTGATTATATATATTCTGGGGATGGCTCAAAGCTTGCTATTTTCCTTGTGGAGAGGCTGTGCCTGCATTTTTTTTATTATTATTGTTATTGTTTTTGTTTTTGTTGTTGTTGTTATTAACCCATGATGGCCAGGTGGGCACATGCTTCTGTAATTTGCATAAACATCAACTCTTAATGAATAATGCATAAGGGTTATTTTAAACACTGGGCTCCTAGCGCGGCGGGCTGCATAGCAGTGCGGTTTGATTGGCTCTGCGGTGTTTTCATCACCAGCAAATATTCCTATAACATGAAAGCCACTGAAGAAGCTGAACTGAACACACAGTATTTGTTTTTTGAAAATGTCGGCTATATTTTCAAAGAGAATTGCACGGATGTCCCTCCACCCCCTCCCTAACTATTAATGCTTCTCGCTTTCCATGAAAAAATAGGCTACGAGCTTGATTGTGGCTGCACCTTGACCAGTGCCTGAGATTCCTGGGGAAGGCAGCAGCTGCTGTATTTGACTTTAACTTGCATAAACATGAGCAACATGTAAATAAGAAACCATGGCGTTGGTATGCGACGTGCACCCTCCCATTCAAACGCTGGAGATCTCGCCACTCGTCTCCGTTTAAACAGGGATGCAATCTGGAAAAGGAATAGTTGCACACTAAATAAGTTGCTTATAATACTGGTTTGATTTTTCTGCTATCTAAAATGTCACCTGAGGAGGAGGAGGACTGGAGGGAGGGATACCGTTTCATAAGCTAAGGAAAGATGTTTTGGAAAGAGTTAATTGAGGACTCAACACTTGGGAAACAAGGCATAGAGAGTCAAAGCCAGTTTATGTATTTAAATTGCTGTAGAAAATTAGCATCATTCTTATTCCTAGCTTGGTACTGGGCTTTTCTTGGTGTCTTGAAATGAGCCATTAGGGGATGAAATAACCACATCTAAAATTTGCTTGTTACAAAGGGTTCTGATCCAGAAGCTGAGAGTCGTGCTCGCCCTTGGGGGAGTCAACGTCCCGGGCAAAATATAACGCATGTGAGCACCAAACATGGCCAAAACGAAAAAGGAAAATCAATAAAACAGCAGCATGATACACAATAGGGCTTACAGTATAAGTCATATTAAATGGTATGTGTAATCAGAGCCTCTATGCGTTAAACTGTATCGAACACAGCAATGCGTGCGTTTCACAAACGATAACGAGGAGTAATGAGTTGTCCGTGGCTTCGGACTGTAGGTAGAACCTCTAAACCTGAAATGGCTGGATTTTAACAATGCCTCATTACTAAATTACACATTACATTGACTCCGGGCAACCTGGAATAATGCGGTAGAGATGATGGGAAGCTGACGTGTTTTCTACCACATAGTGATCTCTAATGAAAAGATACTGAATAAAGAATGTGTTTTCACTGCTGGTATCAACTGTTCCTGTGAATCTAGTGCAAGCCAAAACCTGGGGGAATGAAGAAAAAAGCAGAAATACCTTGTTTGGTTGAGTTGCTAGTTTTCTTGTTTGGGGTGATGCTATTTCTTCAAGCAAATATTTCTGCTCTTTCTTAAATGGCATTAAAGGAATATTTTAGGTTACCTAGCAGGGCATCTGCCAGGAGCATGTTTTATTATTTGACCTGTTTGTCACTTTTTGTTCTACCTTTTCCTCTTACATCATTTTGAAGGGGAAATAGTGGATTAAAATTTAAGATGTAAAAATAAGACGAAAAAAAATAAAAAGTCTCTCATGATTAGATGCACCTCTTCAAGAAATGTTACATTTTGTGCAGAATTATTAAAACTAATTTTAAATTTACATCTCCTGCCAAGTACATTTAATTAAATCTTTCAGGTTTTAATAAGTTCACTGTGCATTTAATCATCAGTCATTAAATGTTTACAGCTGTAATAAACACCAGGCAATCTTTAACACACTATAGGGATTGTAGGGCTGGCAGTTTTACAGTAACATGCTTAGCCTGGAACTAGAAGACTTATCGAAGAAACAGTGTGAAGGATATCTGTATTAATAAATACATTATTACTGGGTGGTTATAGGATGCAGGACCTTATTCTGTGCTAAGCCCTTCCTTGGTGTCTGGCTTTTTCACAGTGAAAATACAATAACTCATTAATATCCTGATGACACTGTTTTTCACCTGTGACTGTTATCGTTACTGTTTAGGCAAAATTTCTACAGGCAGTATGGAGGTTTCACAGGCAGGAAGGACTTTAGGACTGAGCCTTTGCCAGTTGTTTCTGATGGCAGATGATGTCCTTGTTGGAACAGCAGAGGGGAAGGGAGATGCTGCCTGAGACATCTTCTGGAAAAAAATAAAGTGGGGGGGGAAGCAACAAGCACAGCGTAATGATCCATAAAGAGATGGGAGGAAGTATGTGGTGGGAAACGCTTTAATGTCTTCTCCGAGCAAGGATGCTACGAAAGTCAGAAATCCAACACTCCACACTGGGTACTTGAATAGAACCATGACAAACCTCCTGCACACACCCATGCTCGACCCAGCAAGCTGCTTCGGTGCACTCCTGAGCATCTCTGAAATACCCATCGCCCGTACTCGTAAAAACACAGCTGTTTTCTTTTCACCTCTGGAATGAAACCACCATACAGGGCAAGAGTGGGACTCACCTGTTTTGTGCAAGAGGGATCAGAAATAAAACAGTGCCTGGCCTCAAAGATCTTGCTGGTATTCTTTTTTATGTTTTACTTTTTTTCCCCTAAGAAAAATAAATAATTACTGGAAGCATTTCTTTAACACCTATGATTGGAGAGTGAACTTTGAACTTAATTCATCCTTAACTGACCAGTGGGGTGGGTCAGCAATGCGCGTATTTTGATCCAGCTGTTTTGGGGGTTTTTAATTAAACAGGCATAAAAACAAGAAAGGAATCGGAATATAAATGTTCCCACTTCCACCTTCTTTGCTCCTGCAGTCCTTGTGATGGTGTACTCCTGCTTCTCCAGGCTGATCACAGCGTGCAACAAAGCCTGTGTTTCTGGTATTGCAAAAAGCTGTGGGGAGAAAAAGGGAGCAAACAGGCTTGTGGGCTTTCTGTATACGTTTTAAAAATGAAAAAGAAGAAAACTCTTTTTCATTTTTTGTTGCCAGTAACCTTTAGCCAGGCACAGTACCACTGATTTCAGTTGCTGTGCTGGAGAACTGTAGGACTGAGTCCTAAAATGGAAAATAATAGTTTGACATAAAGCAATAAATTGCCATGCTTACTCGCCTCTCTGTCACCCCAATTTTACTCTGGTGTAACCCCATTGACATTAGTGGTGGTATTGCAGACTTACCTTGAGGAAAGGAAGAAGAAAATCAAGCTTTGAATTTTTCAGTTTTCCTAGTGATAAAAAAAATAGTCCAACAGACAGTTGCTTTGGATGTGTCACTATAGTCCTTGGTATAAACTACAGACTTAAAAGTTGTGCAGCTTGAGTGTATTTCACCTTTATGCATTCCAAAAAAGCAACACTGCACTAACACCCAACAAAGAGGTTTTTGCCCAACCATTTACCCACACTCAATTACCTGCCTTAATGTATTTGTATCCATTTAATCTTCAGCAAATTCTTCTCTCTTCTGTCAACATAAAAAATCTTGGTATTTTTGAAGATGTTTTGCTGCAAACCACTGATAATCAGGATTTAGAAAGAAAGTGCTGACAGTTTATTAAATATAATGAAAGGAAGCATTTTTACATAATGAATGGGTTGTTAGCATATCCAGAACTGCAAGGTGGATCAGACCCATAGGATTTCTGTTTCTTTCAGTATCAGCTGAGTGAGTTATTATTATTCTCAGGAGCAAAGCAGAACATGTTAGAAAAAAATAATATTTCAAATGTGTTGGCATGATGATACAGGAACAAAAGGCTAATAGCCCTGGGTTCTATACAACCACTTTTCACACTTGTGGAATAAGCATGTTTTCTATAGTAGAAGAAGAGAGAAAAGTTGAAACTTTAAAAAGCATCTACAGATATTTTCAGGTTACATATTCTGTTTTGGTTTGGGATTTTATCTCATGGCTCTTGGTTTTTTTCTGCTTTGGCAGTTGAGGAGAGGGAAAAGTACTGGAGGAGGTGTCTTTCAAGTGTAATTTTCAAAATTAAAAAAACACCATTAAAGTCAACTTTCTGCTTTACTGGGTAGTCAAACAGAGATGTGCTGGGGTGAGTTTGGGCCAATGCAGCAGAAGAATTTCCATTTAGCAAGAGCATTTTTTCATTTTTTCAGTTTGCCTGAAAGGTCCTGGAGAAGTCATTTCAGCATCTGTGCTCTCCTCCCACAGTGATCGTGATGGGGAGAGCTGCTCATCATTTAGTGTTCATCATGAAAGGCATCTGACCCGCTTTCATTGCACTCATGTTGTGTCTTTATGTCATGGAAGAGGGACCCAAATATGCTTTTGAGCCCATCTTCCTGGGAAAAGAGATGGAGGGCTGGGTTGAGACCAATTGTCACCATAGGCTGTCTCCTGCTCTCTGGCCACTCAGGAATTGTTAAGAAAAGATAATATGTCTAATAACTCAGTCCCAGGTACCAGTGGGCTCTGGTACAGAGATGGGGCTGGGGTGAAAGAGGAGGTTCCCACACATCCCTGGGCACCATCCTCAGCCTTCTGTAGGGAGAAAGATCACCCTTCCAGCTCGGGATGTGCCCACAGGACGATTTCTGTAGGAGGACCTTCCACTTTTCCAGGGGTCTTCCACCCTGAAGAGGTGACCCTTCAGTGGCTTTCTCAACTAAATAGAAACAGGTCTCTCTTCACATAGTGGTGGAAGGAGCAATTAGTTCATTTATTGCTTTGGGGATGTGAAGAGCTGCATCATTGCTAAGTGTTATAATTTTTTTAGCTTAGCACTACATGAACGATTTTCTGGTTTTGCCAGGGTCCACAATTTATTCAATGAAAGCTGGTAATGCCTTCAGTAATCAGGATGACTTCTCAGCAATAAGTAACGACTTTATTACTATATAGACCCTGATGCCAGACCCAGGAGATCTTGCAAAACTGATCTCGCTGAATGGAGGACTGCGCCCTGCTGTGATATGAGTGCACGAAGTCCAGATATTTCCATAGTGGACAGTTCACCAAATAAATTTTAAATATGGTCCTAGGCTAATGTGTGAGAAAGAGTCAATAGCAGGGAGCGTGGACTGTCCAAGGACTTCAGACTGTCTCCCTCCTGAGCACTTGCCTTTCTGTTCACAGCGATAGTAGAAATCTGTCCATACCATAAAAAATCCAAGTGTGTCAAATACAGTATTGCATTTATTCACCTAAAGCACCCTGAGAAAATCCTACTCCTAAGTAGCCTTATATGTTTATGGCATTATTTGCTATGTTTTCCAAATTGTAACCGAGCTTTTCCCAAATGTTACTATTTCTTGACTTTGTAGTATAATTGTGCTACATTACATTCAAAAATTATGTGTAACTTGCATTGTTGCAGATGTACGGAACAGGATGGAGCATGCACTAAATCAGTACATAAAGCACTGACATCACATAATTAACAGTTCTTCTTGCCACTGTGATTTTGTTTATCTATTTATTTATATGGTCTCTTTTTTAGGGAAATGAAATATGTCAATGGCGCTGACTCCTCTTTGTATAATGTTGTTGAAGTCCACATTTTTTACAGTAAAGGGAAGTACAATACAGCCCTGCCAAACTCTTTATTCATGATATTGCAAACGAAAACAAAAAAAACCCATTAAAATATTTACTAGAAATATTCTTGCTATTCCATTATTGTAAGGTTTTGATTTAGAATTCAGTGTGATCTGTACTTCAGAATATTATATTATTCTGTACAGAATATTATACAGAATATGCAATATTCTGTACTTCAGAATATTAACTTTTTCACACAATCTCAATCCGTTTTTCAGCAAGGGAAGTGACTTAAACATTCTTATAGCAAGTTTATCAACAAGAAACAAACAAAAATCAAAAAATAACAGTAAAAAATAATATTGCTTTCTCCCCATGGCCTCTGCGCAGGTCCCATTGCTCTTCTTGCAGCATAGATCCTGAAGGCTTAATTAATTACTTATTCATTTATCACTTGTAGTTTCTTTGCTTCAGCTGAATTCAGGTAAAAATTCTTTGTACAAGGGATGAATGCTCTAAGAAAAGCTAGAGTACTTCTGTCTTCAGCATAGACATCTGGGGAGAGAAAAAACTCAGGAATAAATTTCCAGGGAAATCAAGATTGTTAGGCAAAGAGATCAACTTCCAAATGCAAAATTCAAAATCTTGGGGAAGGAAGGGAGAATCATATATGTGTACCTCTTCTGAAGGCGAGCTACCAAAAATATAATCCAATGTCAAGCTTTTTAACACATTTGTATTAAACAATTAAGAGGTACTGTCACAGGTATGCATAGGGACATTAGCTTCAAAATAATTTTGTAGCTTTTCACATAGATTTTAAAAAGGAATTGTTAAATCTGAGGAAAAAATATTGTTACCATAAGTCGGCGAAACAGGAACTCTCTGATTCAATTTTGAGTTTTAGAAAGCAGGGATTCTTTATTGCAGCGCTGGGCACACGGGGGATCGCTCCACATAATGTGTGCACCGAGTTGGTTGTCTACAGGACGCAATCAAAATATACATATTCATTAAATCTCTGAGAAAAGACTAACATACTCATGTTATCTCCTAGGACTCATTAATATATGTAAAGGTCTGTGACGCTGTGTACTTATGTCCATAGGTGGTCTTCTAGTGTCCTTTGGTGGTCACCGATAGTCTTCTTCCCCGTGTCCGCAGGTTGAACCCAGTCCTCATGCATGCACAGTTTCTTATTCGGCTTGAGTTACTTCACTTATTCTCCACAAAATTAGCGTATTCTAGTTTGCCTATTTTACCCTAAAATACAAGGTTTCAAGGCCTCCTTNTAAATCTCTGAGAAAAGACTAACATACTCATGTTATCTCCTAGGACTCATTAATATATGTAAAGGTCTGTGACGCTGTGTACTTATGTCCATAGGTGGTCTTCTAGTGTCCTTTGGTGGTCACCGATAGTCTTCTTCCCCGTGTCCGCAGGTTGAACCCAGTCCTCATGCATGCACAGTTTCTTATTCGGCTTGAGTTACTTCACTTATTCTCCACAAAATTAGCGTATTCTAGTTTGCCTATTTTACCCTAAAATACAAGGTTTCAAGGCCTCCTTTAATCTTCTGAGCATAGCAGGCCTCTTCCTATCTACTTACATAGTATTTCAAACTTGACCACATTGTTCTAATAAAAAGGACAGTATGTTCCTTCAGTATTTTTTTGTACTCGGTATCAATATGTTCGCTGATGTTTTCCGATAATCTGGGAGAGTTTCTCCTAGTTTAGTGAACAAAAAGCTGTCCTTCTGACACTGTTATTTAGCCTGTTCGATTCTGTAAAGTACAGATGACGGTTGGGAGATAGCTCTAAAAAATAACTCTGCCTATCCACAGTCCATTTATTCTCTCTTTGTGGACCAAATCCCAAACAGTGGTGAATACTTGAAACCAATGCCAGCACCTTCAGAATCCAGCCCTATATTACTCATTTGAATTGCTTGGCAAGACAATCTTTGCTTTTCCAGCATTTCATTTATGCTCAGACGATATTCTCTATGTGAAATTATTACCTATCTTTGAAATATTACAGCTATTCCAACACCAACCATATGTTCCAGGCAAACAGACTAATCTAAGAGGTAGGATAGGATGTAAACTTTTAGAAATTAAGGTGTTTTTTGGTTTGGAGGGTTTTATTTGTTTGGTTGGTTGGTTTTGTTGGTTTTTGGTTTGTTTCATTTTTGTTTGGTTTGGTTTGTGGTTTTTTGTTTATGGTTTTCTCTTTGGCTGGTTTTGGGTTTGGTTTGTTTTTTTGGTTTTGGTTGGGTTTTTTTCATGTGGATGTCTCCATAAAGCAGAGAATAAATAGGGAAAAACACATTGGCCTGAATTTTGGGTGCTGAGATTGAAAAGAGGAGTGATTCCATATGTTGTGGACTACCCAAACTGATTTCCTGGGCAGTAAATGATAAACAATGAATTTTCTTGCAGGCTGTAGCAGCTCAGCTCACACCAGCATTGGTTTGATGGAGGGCTAGAAACAGAGACCAGCAGGGACATTGGCAGGGACAGGGAGTGAATTGGCACCTGCGTGTTTGGCTAATGCCCTCTGAAGAGGGTGCCAAGCAGTAGTTTTTCCCTCTTGGATGAAAAGAAAGCTAAAGAAAAGAAATTTAAAAAAAAAAAAAGAAGAGTCCCACTGCGCTGAGACCTGGTGAGGAGAAAAGATTCATTGAACCATATAGATTTTACCATATTGGCAGTCCTTCTGCATTTTAGAAATATTTAGGTTTCCTGCAGGCTGGGGATAAACCTGATACATCTTTTCAGCAAAGGCAAAGAAAAGGTGTCAGTCTGCTAGAATTCATTTATTATTCATCTAATCTGCTATAATTCATCTATAAATCAGCTCCCTCTAAATAGCATGGATGTATTTTTGGCAGCATGTAAAAGGCAAAGATTGGGAGACTAATAGTAGAAATGTTTAAGAAAATCGGGGTGAAATAGAGTGAAAAGAAAATAAATTGAATTTAATAAAGGAACAAAAAGTTCAGGACCCCAGCCTAAAATGAGACTTCAGCTAAGGTTGTCAGTGACTCCTCAGAGGTATGTGTGGTGGGTTTTTTGCTGTCCATGAGGGCTCATTACAGCACGGCACACAAATAGACCAACATTTTAAACCACTTTAGATATACCAAAATGGGCTGACAATACTGAATATTCTCACTTTTAAAACAGGATGCTCAGCCTTTCGTTTGAGTTATCCAGATACCATCAGAAATGTAGACGTGCATGGAGAAGAAGAGAGTGAGAGAAGCCTTTCAGAAAATTGACAGCTTTGTGGATGAGTTGAAAGCAGAAGCAAGATATATTAAAAATACCAGAGAGAGAGAGAGATGCATGGAAATACAGAGAACCTGGTGATTAAGGGTGTTGTCAATAGTCTCTGACAGTAGGCATGCTCTGAGACCAGAGGTATTTCTAATGCAGACACTATAATGCCAGAAAGATAAACATATATCTGTAGTGACTCCCTCATCAGCATTGACTCATTTTACCCCAATCATCCTGCAGTCAATGAAATGCTCTCTTAAGGTGGTTTCTGTGGTTATTCCACTGGCAGCACCAACCCTACCTTTTTGCTGGTCAGAGCTGCCTTTAAGAGGTTTGCTCTGTCTTTTGTCTTTAAATATCCTGCTTGAGGCTGGGGATGTTGGGTACCAGGACTGGAAGCTCTCGTGATTCATGTGAAGCCTCTTTGGAAGGAGGTCCTACCACAGAGCCACTTCTCAGATTAAATAACACCAAAGAGGCAAAGCTTGTTGTTCCTGAGTCCCTTAATCAATTAATTAGGGTGACTTGCTCTGGTGGTTGGTGATAACACCTGCAGTCTTAAAGAACTGATGTACCTCGCCTATCACAATGCATCTACTCAACTTAGCAATGTTATGGGGGTAAAGCACATGAGCACATGGCTGATGCCTGCAGGCAATCAGCTTACTGCCCCAAGACACTGGCTCTGATTTTCCTCCCCTGCATAACAGATATAAAATCATTCACTTCTTTGAAAAAATCCTGATGAATTTGTTTTTTGTGCTAAGCGCTCACAATCCGACAGTAAGACACTGTGAATTTTGCAGTTTGCAATGCACTGCATGAGGAAGATTTCTTTTCAATTTATTTTGCATTATTTTCTTTCTTTTTCATTCATCTTTTGTCAGGAGGGGGTGAAAAAAGGGGTAACTGATTAATTTTCCACTCTTCCCTTCTGACTTCACTCAGTCTTGACCCTTGCTGTCTCCTCTCAGTGTTAAATAAGCCATCTCTGTGCTAAGAACCTCTGCCCCTCTAATTATTACTATTGCTCTTCTCTGCGCAGTAACTGTTGGACAGGATCAGGCACACTGTTAGCCTAGCCGTGGCACAGCCAGGATGATTTTTTGGCATTTAACTCCTCCTCTTATTAGGAGACGAAGAAGGAGAGTGGCATAGATGTGCTTTTGCTGGAATGGATAATAGACAATTTGATTTCTGAATTAGCACAATATTCCATATGATCGGAAATAATGGTGTTTGCTGGGGAAAATAGCCCTAGCACCCAAGCGAGACCCAAACAAAGCCTGTGCACTGCTGAGATCTCTTGAAATCCATCAGAAATGCCAAAGGGTGGGCACTGAGGGGCAGGCTGCGATTGCAGCAACTGCAATGCCGCTTTTTTCCCTGATACAAAAGGGGAATAAGAGATATCTTAACCCAAACAGAAATCAGTGCGGATTCGGGCTTCCTTACTCTTTTCGTACCTTTACTCAGAGAAGAGCCAACCTGATGGCCATAGCTTCTGATTGTTGTGGTGGCGGCATTACAATTGTTGCAGCACACACATAGAAGGGTTACATATAGCAATAGCTGTGCAGAAAAAACCATACTGATTCAGTGCAATTACCTGTGATCACTTACCCTTTGGATCCTCTTTAGAAGACTTGTGTATCACCATTCATGATCTCAAAGATCTGGATGAATTTTGGCTTATGACATGTTAAACTCACATGATCACATCCAGAATAGTGAGTTTTGATTCCTTCCTCAGGCATACAGCTGTGCTTTGTATACACGATCCTGCTTGGTTCTCCTCAAGCAGAATTAACGAGATAGTGTTTTGAATCCAAACAATTTAGATACCATTGCTGGAATATTTCTACCTCCCCAGCCCAAGCTAGGTTTGCCCAGTAATTATACCTAAAAGTGCTTAATTTGCACATCCTGTTTATGAAACTAATGACCAAGCTGAGGATGAGATTTATAGGGAGGCTTCCTTTTTCCTCTTCAAGGAGCAGTATGATATAGCAGCTCAGAACTTTTAAAAGTGCTGATATTCTAGTCACGAGCCCATTTATTATAGTGAATAGCTTTAAGTATTATATTATTATTTTACAGTCAGTTAAGATATTTATAGAAATTAAACAGGCAAACCCCAAACTCCTGCACAATAGGCTCTTTAAAAACACCTAATGCTTAACTTCTGACAGGATGCTGTGTTATTGCAACTTAGAAGTACTTAAGAGATCTTTTCCTTATTGTGTATTAAAATGTTTACTCTTTAGCTGAGAATTTTGTGATAACATTTTACAGAACAGACTCCAGCACCACGTTCAATATTTCTTCAGAGCAGACTACGTGTGCATCAGCACTTTACAAACATATACAGAAGCACAGAGGTAAATACAATCCCAGGCCAAATCTCTGCATCAAGATCTATTTCTTTGACTTCTGGAGCCTGTGGACAGTTTTGTCGACAACAGTGGTTTTATCTGATCAGAAACTGGGAGTAATGGAAGTATTAGATGACTTTAAAAAATTGTACTCTGAAAAACTGTCTGGCAAAATAATTTCTGGGATTTTTTTTTTTTTTAATGTAATTGTTGATATTGTTGATAGTACACTGACACTGATCTGTCATGTCTCAGCTTTGGCCATTCTCCAAGATTAGCAAGTATTTGTATCACATGTTTTGAGCACAGGCACATAATCTCGTTGAATTTGACTTGTAAACATGTACATGAAAATCCAGTGAAACGTGTTAGGGGTGACCAGCTTTTAAACTCTCTTGTTGCACTGGGAAAATACTGACCTTGTCAGAACTCCTCATCGCACATACAGGACAGTAATTTCCTAAACAGGCCTACTGAGTAAAAAATTGGGAAAAGCATCCAACCGGTAATAGATGCTGATATTTAGGTTTTGAGAGTTGTGAAATTTCTCACAGTTTTCTGTGCCCACCTATGAAAACTGTTGGCATAATATTAGTCCCATTGCTGGAAACTAGGTGCTAGGATGCTTCTCTTCCAGTGTCATAAAATAGTGACTCGTGTGTCATATTTGTGGGTGGAAGTCCTGCTTAGGTTGTGTTTGGCCTCACTTGGTGCCAGCTCTGCAGCTAAGTCAATATGGATTTTCATAACGGAGAGAAACCCTCTTACAACGAACTCTGGTTCACAACTGTGAAAAGCGTGCTCTGTTTACAATGAAGCATTGCATAAGCCCCAATCATATAAATGATGATCATAGTCTCAGCAGCTACAGCTCATCTTTAAAAATAACAAAACTGAACCATGGAAAATTACTTCAGTTAATGCCTCTCCATCACAGTGTGCTTAAATGTAAAGGTATTTTATTTTATTTTAATCCTTAGTATTTTCCTTTCCCAGTTGGTAATCACAGGACTATATCATTTTCTTTAACGTGAAAAAAAAAAACCCACTCAACTTTTATTTAGCTTGTATTCTTAATGTACCATGCTGTACTATTGTATCATAATATACAGATGTCATACTAGTTAGATAGAGCAGTGTTAGCTATTATTAAAATGTAATAGTCTGGTATTTTAACTGTGAGGTCTCCATTGTATTGCATTAATGTCCTTTGTCCTGTTAATCTCATATTATTAGAGGGAAAAATCGATAGCGGATTGCAAGTATGGTCTGCTAACATTTTTATATGCTATTAGTGCTATTTTTAGTCCATGGTATACTATTTTGTGTATGACATGGAAATTGAAGCATCAGAAGAGAGAACAGGATGGGAATAACCATCTATAAAAACACACTGTGACTGAAAACAAAGAAAGAAAGAAAGAAAAAAAAAAAGAACTGATAATGCAAAGCAACCTAAAAATTATCTAAATGATCTCCGAATATTTAGTAAATTGCTGGCTGACATTTTGGAAGTTACATTTATATTATGAGACCTTTGTCCTTGTGGTTTGGTGCTTGCCTATGTCAAATCAGGACCATTTCAAGGGTGGACCTCTGGATAATACATCTCCTTCTCCCCTGCTTTGCAGCAATAGCAGCCTTCAGAAGAGATCCTCTGGCATGGAATCATAGAATGTTAGGGGTTGGAAGGTACCTCTGGAGATTGTCTAGTCCAACACCCTGCCAGAGCAGGTCCACATACAGCAGGTTGCACAGGATGGCGTCCAGGTGAGTTAAGAATGTTTCCAGAGTCAGAGACCCCACCACCTCTCTGGACAGCCTGTGCCAGTGCTCTGCCACCCTCACAGTAACAAAGTTCCTCCTCATGTCCAGGTGGAACTTCCTATATTCAAGGTAGTGCCCGTTACCTCTTGTTCTGTCTCTGGGCACCACTGAAAAAAGACTGGCCCCCTCCTCATGGCACCCTCCCTTTGAGTATTTACAAGCATTGCTGAGATCCCCCTCAGTCTGCTCTTCTCCAGACTAAGAAGACCCAACTCCCTCTGCTTTTCCTCATAAGAAAGATGCTCCAGCCCCCTCATCATCATTGTAGCCCTTCCTTGTCCCGTCTCCAGCAGTTCCCTGTCCTTGAACTGGCGGTCCCAGAACTGGACACAGGACTTGAGTTGCAGCCTCACCAGGGCAGAGCAGAGGGGGAGGATGACCTCCCTCCACCTGCTGGCCACACTCCTCTTGATGCACCCCAGGATGCCGTTGGCCTTCTTGGCCACAAGGGCACATTGCTGGCTCATGGTCATCCTGTTGTCCACCAGGACTCCCAGGTCCCTCTCTGCAGAGCTGCTTTCCAGCAGGTCACCCCCAACCTGTACTGGTACGTGGGCTTATTCCTCCCCAGTGCAGGACCCTACACTTGGCTTTGTTGAACTTTATTAGGTTTATCCCTGCCTGACTCTCCAGCCTGTCCAGGTAGCACTGAATGGCAGCATGGCCTTCTGGGGTGTCTCAAAATCATTACTAGAGATCAACTGGGTGCCGAGGAGACTACGAGTAGTGCCCTCAGACAGGTGAGTGGGATCTGAAATGAGAGGTCTGTCCTGTCCTAGCAGTGGGAACGGACAGATGAAGGTCCCCAGAGCAAGTTCAGTTCTCACATGCAAGGTGTCTTGTAAAAAGTCTGAAAGAATGGGAGGGGTAAGAGCAAAAAAACACTCAATTTTGCCGATTAAGCACATTTTTGTAGGCTTATGGCGTGTGAGAATTGTTGGATGTCTATGAGGTACAGCAGCTCTGGCAGTCCTGTAGTGTTTTACCAGTGTTGCCAATGTTGCAGACAGCAAAATTTAGGCTTATTTCACCCATCATCTTTCCCGGCAGCAGGACTGGTTTTCAGTGAGGCACTGCTGATTTGTGTAAGCTGGGGATGGGCCCCTGATCCTATATGTTCATACCTACGTGCCCTGTTGGCATGCATCGATACAACACCTTTTTTAAAACCTACTGTGCATTGTGTGTCTGTTTGCACTCAAGCTGGGCAGCTCTTCTTCAAAATATTTCCTTTTATATTCATCTACATTTCAAAAGATTGGCAAATTCTGTTAGAAAACCCTGGAACTATACAATATTTTGGATATTTTTGTCATTTGGAAGTGTGATTTAGGCATTTCTCTAATTGGTTTGTGCCACTTATTTTAAAAAATGGTGGAGTTCCTGTGGAGTCTTTTATTTGCTTTTTTAAAATGAGCCAGGAGGCTCTTTTTTTTTGGTGGGTTTTTGTTTGGTTGGTTGGTTGGTTTTGTTGGGTTTTGTTGGTTGGTTGGTTGGTTTTGGTTTGGTTTTTTTTTTTTTTGTTTTGTGCCAGGAGGCTTTGAGGAGAAAACTCCAAGGCTTGGTCCTAACCTTTTCTATTCTTTAGAGATTAAATAACCTGACTAAGAAATAAAGGGGAGCAGACAGACAGGGTGGCCAAAAGAGAGGTAAGGGTGAGAGGTAATTTGATTTGAGAAAAGAGAAACTATGGAGAGGAGGAGAAACCAAAAGGCAGAAAATTATTGATGAGAAGAGTAAGGAGAGATTCTGTAATGCGATCTACACATGATTGTGGCATACAGAGGAATACACCTAATCTTGAAAGCAATGCATTCACAGAAGATATTTGTATGTGAAGTGACTGTTGAGACAGTTTCTTATTGTATAAAAAAGGAAATAATTACTACATGGCCATTGCCATTAACGTCTTGAGAGGACAATAGTGAAATCAGCAGTGACATTTCTCCTGAGCTGTAGCCCTCTGGTAGCCTTAACTTTTCTCTACTTAAATATCTTCAGTATGTGAGGGCTTTTTTCCGTGTAAATTATTAAAATTGGCTCCAACCACACAGTGAATGCCATTATGTAATGAGGGATAACTTACTGTACTGTAAATAAATGGAAACACTTCTGTCCTTCAGACAGATGTTGTCAAAGCAGAGCACCATCTGCTATGACAGAAAGCTTTTGGTGGAAGCATATCTTACTGCTGAAGAGGTCTCCCTCTAGCAAACCACCAGCAGCTGCAGCGGTGTTGCTCCAGATCTCTGTGTCTCCCCCGCGTTGTTCATGGAATTCTGCTGAGATGTGAAAGCTTGCACCTCAGGACAGGGGTGGATTCACTTCTCGCATGCTGTCACCAGAAATACTTGCTCTGCTCATAATGAGGACCTCGAAATATCATAAAATCACAGAATGGTTTAGGTCGGAAGGGACCTTAAAAATCAGCTAGTCCCACCCCCCTGCCCTGGACAGGGACACCTGCCACCGGACCAGGTTGCTCCAAGCCCTGTCCAACCTGGCCTTGAACCTCCAGGGATGGGGCAGCCACAGCTGCTCTGGGACACCCCGTCCAGGGGCTCACCACCCTCATGGTGAAACGTTTCTTCCTGAGATCTCACCTAAATCTCCCCTCTTCCAGTTTACCCCTCGTCCTATCCCTACATTCCCTTGCATAAAGTCCCTCTCCAGCTTTCTTGTAGGCCCCCTTTAAGTACCGGAAGGCTGCAGTGGTGATTTTGCTTCTGTGAGAAAGACAAAAGAGATTTTTGTGCACTTTGGAGGATCATTAGCTTATGAAAAGGGGAGTCTGATGACAGGTGAGAGCCCCTGGAATAAGCCTTTTTCTGTACAAACATGGTTTCACATCATGTTCAAGGTAGTCAAGCTCAGGCTTGTACAGGGGAGAGGGGACAGCTGTTTTATTCTTGATCTTGTATATTTAGTGACATCCATTTTAAAACAGAATTCCCCATTCCTTTAGGGGGGCAAACGTCTTTTAGCTGCACACAGTCTTTCCCTAAAACTGTATTTTTACCTGAAATCCTGATCTGATAGACAAAACTGTGGCACAATAGCTTTAGCTGTAAGCTTCAGTGGGAATTTAATGTCCTTTAATTCAAAAGGGTTTTGAAATATTATAAACCTATATTTAAATAATCCAAGTGTAAGATTTAGATGGACCACATCAAGCACCATCCTGCAGATATTCCTGGTCTTTTTTTTTGCTCATAAATGATTATTCATTACTTCAGTGCATTATAATAACCCCTGGATAACTCAGGGCTCCATTAATCTGGGCATTGTGCATGGAAAAAAGAAGGAGGAGAAAAGAAAAGATGAGAAAAAAAAATCCAGCCCACATTCCTGAGATCATACCACACAGATGTGAGGAATCTACATTAAACAAACCAAAATAAAAGGTTTAAATGAATTGTTATTTATAATAGGTCATATTTTTCATTCATTTTCCATCTTTATCTCAGCAAGCTTCAATCCAAGTCAGTGAGAACTTGACCTGATAATGAGTCTTTGTGTGTGGTTTATCACTGTGTTATCTGAACATGTCACAAACACTGAAGAATTGAACCTGATATTACTTGCATAGGGAAGGTATTACTTGCCCTGTCTTCAAGAGAAACTAAAAACAGGCTATTGAAATGCTCTTTCCAAGAAAACGGACTATTTTGCAGCAGACAGAGAAATACAGTATTTGTCTTCCAGTTGTTTGCATTAAGAATCCAAAGATTTTTCCTCCTTTATAAGCCTGGCTAATTTTAAAGGTTATATTTATATAGACAAAAGAGGTGGTAGTCTCAGCCCCTAAAGCGTTAAAGTGTCATCTCAGAGGGAAGTGCTTTACTGTTGTGTATTTTCCTTTACTAATTCCACCCTTATCATGTTATGCCCCAAACATATTATGCTATTATCATAAAATGGATCCCTGTTCTTTCATCTCAAAAGCGCACATAAAGGAGGTGAGGAAATTAGCAAAGAGGTATAGCTATCATTTTGACATTCCCTCCATATTTGCTGTGTTTAATTTTTGAAGAGACAGCCCAAAAGGGGCCAACATTGAAAAGCAAAATCATTGCCCTTGGATATTAATTGGTTGCTTCCCATCCAGGGTTCATGGTAGGTTTTGCCAGTTTATGAGGAGAAGTAAAAAATACCAACGTTTGGCTTGTAAACCCAAAACTGAATAATTTTTGTGCAGAATCAGGGCTCCAAACTTATCTGTACGGTATGCACTGGACTGCGCTCACGCTGGCTTTGCACAGGTTTTATCCCAGTAAATGGATGTCCTGACATAACAGTATGGGCAAGAGAACTTTGGAGAACCTCGAAAAAATACAGGAACCATCCTTAGCAGTTCTGCTCAGAGACAAGCACATGGATGAAAGATGAGCAATGTCTCTATGATGCAAAAGCTCATTTTAGTTCACTTTTTGGGGATCTCATCATGGCCATGAGTGTTTTATTGATCATGCCCACTGCGTTCTTTTTTGCTCTATGCAAAAACAGTTTCCAATACATCATATATTATTTATCCCAATCCAAACACAGGCTACCAAAGAGTAAGGGTGAGTAATGAGAAATTCAGCATGACCTGTGTAAGGACACAAAAATATATGGAAGACCAAAGTGCTGGAAAAATATCCAAACAAAAGCCACCTTAATTTGCACAAGGGAACATAAAAAAGGAGAACATGTATTGCATAGCAGGGGATAAGAAGAGGAGGATCAGAAGATGAGGTATCATTCCTTTCTGAATCTGCTGAGACAGCCCAGCCAAGGGAAATGAACTCATCCCAGTCTCTGGAGGCAGCCTGCCAGTTGCAGGAGAGGAGTCTTTCTGATGCAGTCCTGTGATAAATTTTCTGGAAAACAAAGATAATTTAGACGTCTCAAGCTACTGAAACCATTATAAAACTAAGAGTTAAGATACATTTGAAAATATAAATAAAGCATTTCATGGATTTCTCCATGGTTGCAGAAATGAATTATTCAGTATCAATTATAAAACAAATATTAATGCTGAGTGAATAATTCACAATCAATATTGTATTCAATGAAATTAGCTCCTTTTGCTGCTTGTGGAATATCTTAATTTTATTTTTTTTGGTTTGGTTTGGTGTGACATCCTCACTAGTATTTTGGCAAAGTTCATTGCTGTTTCCCGTTGAACTGCTCAAAAATAGATCTCTCTTTATACTCAAGGTTTAATGTTTAGGTTCTTTGTGATTGGGCAGATTTGTTTCATGGCATTGTGTAGGTTGCCTGATTAGATTAGTGCATGGACTTTTCTTGCATGAATACACAGCTATGGATCTGCCATTCATCTTCTTCAACTATTTGTGCACACGGGTGTGAAAATCACTTTTTGCAGATACTCATGCAAGTAAAATGTGATTGAATGAGTGTTTCTGAAAAACAAACACGTGCAGAAGTTCATGATGGCTGTGGCAAATTCTTCAAACAATTTGCATGAATAATCTCAGGAATCTTCTTCAGACTTTCTCTGGTTTTCACTTTTTAAATATTGCCCACATCAAAACTCTTCTTGGATGTTTATCAGGAGTGCAATTATTGTTTTAGTGCAGCAGCTCTCCTGGAACACTTTGTTCAGTTTTCTTGCATCTGTACAACTTGCCCAAACTGTTCTTTGCCACATAACAGCTTTACTGCTACAGTCATTACTAGCCTGTAAATATGAATCCCTCCGTTTCGAGGTCGTTTTTGGAACTCAAACCTTCACACCACTGTGTGAAAAAAGAGGAGAGAAAAATGTGTTAATTCGTTTGCTATGGACAGTTAGTGTGCAAGTGAAGGATATTGTTCACAAGAAAACAAAGACAAAACACATCACTCGGTCACAATACGTGTCAAGTAAGCTTTACAACGATGATGCGAGGATTTTCCTTTTTAAAAAGTATAGGATATTATTTTTTTTTTGTCTCCTTATTTTCCCAGTTAGAACACTGGCAGAGCAACACTATGAATTCTGTGTTTCTTATGTAAACCCTTCTGGATTACGAGTCCTTTTTCATCTCATGTGATGAGCCACCACAGAGGAAATCTCGGGAGACGATGCAGCTCTGATCACCTCTCATAACAGTGATGTGGGTTGTCTGTTCCCATTCCTGAAAGCTAAAGACAAAGAGATGCACATTTTAGTTTATATATTTTTAATTCTTACCTTCCTTCTGTCAAAAATTCATTGCCATTACTTGTACCTACAGTCAAATCCCATCCTGAGATGCACAAACGATCTAATACCAGCAGGACTGGAGCCTCCTTCCTCAGCCAAAAAATCACAGAATTCTGTTTCTGTAAGTGTGTAGAAAGGCAGATGTACTTTGAAATGTTTGTCCTGTTTAAAAATTAAACATCTCATGGTTTCATTTTGTCCCTTCCCTCTTAGAAGTTCCTCTGTCACCTCATGGTACCCCATGAAGTAAATATTTGCTGTATGAAAAAGAAATTATTTTGTTTTGAAGAAATTTCCTCCTTTTTTTTTTTTTTAATCTTTTGTTTCCATCCACATTGGAGCCAAATAAATGCTTTTCAGTCTTTTCTGGTGTGTTGGGGGGGAGCTGCTTCTATATTTGAGCATTCTAAATTATTCTGCATCTGGTTTTTTTTTCTCCAGAGAAATAAGAATTTCTGTTGAGTGTTCATCAAGACATTTTTGGCAAAACCAGTTGCTGAATAGAAATTAATTGGATGTTAAAAACATGCAAATTTTTTGATACAAAACCTGCCTGGTTTGTTGTTGTTTTTTTTTAGCAAATGCAAAGATTTGGTGACACATCTGTATTGTGCAATCTTGTCCAAATATCACCATTTTCCAGCAAAATTCTGCAGAATGATAAGGATGAGTCTGAGTCTGGTACAATTTCCCTGGCAGTGCAGTGTTCACAGCAGCTCAGTTTTCCCCTGTTGTGCCAAATGAAGTATCCCTCAAACAGAAGTGAAGCAGTACTTGGAGCCACCAACTCATCTGTTCTTCTGAACCCCTAAGTCTCATCTTACTGAACCCTTCTATATTGTTAAAGACTTAAATTATTTATCAAGGTCATCTTCAAAACTGTGTAGTTCTGTTGTATGTTGAAGTGGGGAGCTGTTAAGTCAGTAGGAGAAAGTATATTTTCTCTAGCACAAATTAAGTGTCCTATTTTTTCTGGTGTTTTAATTCTGATTTGTGGCATTTCATTAAACTCTCTGATAATCTGTGAGATTTCACATTCAACTGGGTTTCAGTAACAGGGTAATAGACTTGTTTCAGAGTTTCTCATTCCACTAGAATTTATTTTCACTTTAAAAAATTATGGGGAAAAACCCTTTTGAGGACTGGAGCAACATGACTGCTCTACTCCCCAGATCCATTTTTGGTCTGCAAGAAAGGCTGGTAAATGAGATTTTTGATTGCCAAAGCTGTTGGCTTTGGAGCTCAAACTTTAAAACAAATTAAAATTTTATTTCTGTCTGGTACATAATATCAAGTAAGATACTAGGATTTTAAGGTTTCATGCAAACATTAAGAAAATCTGCCACTATTATACATTTTTAAGAGTGTATCTGGTTGTTCTTTATGATTTAATTGGAGTGTGTGATACCAGGGCCCTGATTCAGGAGAACAATATTATGTATGACCAAAAAATCTGTATTTCAGAAATTTTCTATATTGATAAATTAGATTTTTAGAAGTTTAGGACAAGACTCACTCTTTCTGTTACACTAGCGTAAATGTAACCTTATTCGAATTATAATGGTATAAGGGAGATCAGACATGGCTCCCCAAAGATCCCAGTTCAGTGCAAAACCTGGGCTTTAATGTGTGTCATTAGGTGACACCGCACAAGTCTTTGGATCATGTGGGTGCACTGAATATATTTCTTTGAAAAAGCTGTTGGGGTTTTTGGTCTTTGGGTCAGTCAGGTTAAATGTGCTGAAACAGGTTAACAAAATGATAGAGAATCAGAGCCAATCTTAATAACATACAAAAAGTGAACATAAACTCAACAAAACAGAAAAGACAGGCAAAATAAAGTCATAGCATGTAGAAGGAAATTGTCTGCAAACAGAGTAGAAAAAGTGCTTTAAGAAAAAATTCATTTATTGTGTTTCAATAACTCCTGGTTTACTTCTTTTTCATCTAAGTGGAACAATCTTTTTCTAACCTCCAGAAGTTAACATAGGATCTGAAAGTCAAAATGGATTCTCCTCTCTACCTGTACTGTCTCTAGAAATTAAGGTGTTATAAACTAGATTTACACTTTCACATACATTAGTCGGTGGGATTTCTGTCTCCAACTCAATATAGGTGAATTTACGTTGAATTATGGCATGAGAATGCAGAAACCGGTGTGAGCTGAGCTTCAACGTTACATTTGCCTGGTTTCCGCACAGGTTTCTGCACTGGTTTCACACTGGTTGGCAAATAAAAATGTTGATTTTATGTTGAAAACTCAGCAGCCTGTGGCAGACCAGTGACAATTTTCATCTATAAGGCTGGGCAGATTTTGTGTTTAGGGCTTGATGCAGGATTAGTGAGCATGCACATAGAGCCCCTATTCTATTTATAAAGTCAGTTGTCAGAATAATGCAACACTCTATGGCAATTACAAAGAGGTTTCAAATATGTGAGTACCAATACTAGATAAATAGATCTATTAATAAATGAGGTAGAATAGGGAAATCAGTGATGAATTTTAAAACGGTTGAGTAGTTGAAGTACATTTATAAATGTGTCCTAACTTAGAAGAACAGGAAAAAGAGGTATAGCTAATTTGATAGTCATGAAGAGCTGGACACCTTGCAGATTAAACTATTATTAAATAACAGGTGGAACAACACTTAAGAAAAAAAGCAGTTTTGAACCCTTAAATCATAAGCTTTTGGGCTGTCTGTGCTCCTAGTTTTAGAAGGAACATTGCAGATGTAAGAAAAAAGAAACAGTAAAATAGGCTTGATAAGAGTAAGGGTGAATGGAATTTACTGTTTATTTAACAACAGAACTAAAAAAAAAATAGAGGTTTGATTTGTGAACATGCTCAGGAGTTTGTAGTAGTGTATAAAAAATTGAAAGTATTTAGAACCGGGAACACAAAATGAAATAAGAGGTATCAGTGATGCTTTAGACGGATGACTGTTATGGTGAAAAGAGCTAGCACCTCAGCAATCATAAGAGAGAAACTGCTGACATTGGTCATTAAGAACTATTCTCAACTGTTTGTTTGATTTTTTAAAATGAGAAATGGACTGCTGAAAAATTGTTGTTGCCTGTGTTGCAATTCTGTGGATATTGTACCTAGACATGCACATCCTGGGATAAAAGCGTGTGGCTGATGAATACTTCCACTGGATATGAGCTTAAACAACATTGTCAGCCAAGGTTTTGACAATGCTGAAGGACGAGGTTGATGGAATAATGGTCATTCGTCAATGATCAAGCCAGACTGGCATGAATTTACACCATCCTTCATTAAGGTGCCAACGCCAGTGATAAGTGTAGCTGGTTGGAAAGCATAAATCATTTTCTGTGATTTGTGGATTTTGCAGACTCTTCTGTCCCCCAGTTTTGTCTAATCAGATTCCCACAAGCAGCAAGTTTATCCACTATGCATACCAGGAACTTTATGAATTGGTCTAGAAAATAGCAGTTTCCTCGAAGTGGGAATAATAAGAGAGTTGATGATGGGAGGGGGAGGCTTATTCTCTCTGTTTTAAAAGGTTCATTTGATTGCTAGTTAATCTGCCTTGAAGAGCTGGAATATCATTATTCACACCAAAGACAAATTCATTTGAAAGTTCTGAATGACACAAGATGGATCTGCTAATAACAGAATCTAACTTCAATTAAGCAAACAACAAAGACATTAATAACAACTCTGTAGAAACTGACAAATGCCACAGGTGATTGGAAGAAACTTGCCAAATTGACCGAACTACATGCCAGAGACTGATTTCATTTTGTGTTTGTTTATGTATTGATTAGCTAGGGTTTTGCCTCTTGATTTGGTTTCCCTATGTCCTCAGTCTCAGACTGTCTGCTGCAATCCAGACCGTGTAACAGCCTAAAAGTAATAGAAAGGTTTCCTGGCCAAAGTGACTATTTAGATCAAACTGAACAGAATCGGCTTGCATGTTGATAAATTCCCACTAACATGAAGACAACTAGTGGTATCACCTAGAATTTATGACAATAAAACAGTACTTTATGTAAAGGAAAATAATTTTATTATTGCAGTTGTAAGGAACGTTGCAGTTTCATATTTGGAACAGACAATGTAAAGAGCAGCAAGGGCTAACCAAGGAATTTGGATTTTTGCATCTTCAGTATATAACCTAATGTGTTAGTGAGGAGCGTATGTTCATGAGTCGGAAGTCATAATCCCTTTGATATTGACTCAACCAGTGCACGCACTCCATTCAAACTATGAAAGAAAATGCATTTGACATCTTGCTCAAATATGCTGGATGTACCGCAGACAGTTTCCTGAGACAATAAAGACCTTAGGGCATTATAGAAAATTGGCTCAGCTCTGCCTGCTGCAGCATTTGAATTTGAACACGTTTTCAGCAAACAGACTTATTAAGAATGGTCTGGGGTCCACAGTAGGACAAAAATCAGTCAAAAGCTGGGATGATGATGATGATGATGATAATGACGCTAGTAGAGCATGGCATGGCTACAGGTTGGGTATTAATGTAGACGTAAATTAATTCAAAACAAGAAACTTGGCACCTACTGATGTCTTGATTTATAACAGGTGTAGCTCTAGACCATGGATTTAGACTTATTTAAATGTCATTGTCATCTTCCCTTTCCTGGGTTCAAATTATATGTTTTCATTAAAGAAATATAGTTACTCATTTATTTCATTTGAAGGGAAATGGGTGTGTGTGCATCTCTACACCGTGGTGATACTTTGCTTCTCTCTTCTTTAAAGCCAGACTGATGGTATCTTTAGCTGTATGCAACATCTTTTAATGTCATGGAAACTCTTGGTGGAGCTTCAGTGATGCAACAGCATCTGAGAAGAGACTGTTCCGTGAATGAGGACAGCATTTCGCAGAGCCCTGACTACATTTTGCACATTTCAGTATATGCAGACTCCTAGACCAGGCAGTATGCAAACTGTTTTTTCTCATGCACAAATAATAATTTGAATGATGGTTTTTTGGATGGTTATAGTCGGAAAACGTCTTCCTGTTGTCTTCTGAGGGCACTAGCACTGTAGGCAGAAAAAACAGTCCTGAGCATTTTGTCTTTAATACTAGCATCTGGGTCTTGGAAGGAATGTACAAATTTGCCTCCTGACTTTGCACAGTATGCATGATTATATTTGCCTTACTAAATATGTGAACACATTTGATCTCATAAATTTCACAGCAGTATGACATCATCACTTTTCATAGGAACACTCCAGTTGGCGACAAGGGACTGAGAGCAGGGATTCTATTATTAGCAGTTATCATATTTTATTAATATACCCTCCTCACTCCTGACTGTCACAGCAATAAAAATATCATGTAGCTTCTTTTCTTTTTATCCTTAGTGATATTTTTAAACATCCATTTCAGCAAAGAAGGCTAGTCTGGTGTCCTCTCCCAAGTTCCAGGGATTACAGCTTGCGCCCACTTTTCCATAGGATTATATGACCCTGTTAATTTGTCCTGCATTTTCAAATGTATGCAGATATGATATATTTATAAGCAAAAAGACTTCCTTTCCATTCACCTTACTGCAGGCTATTTTTACTGAGCCACACACCTCTCATTTGAACAGAAGTGGTAATCAAAGAGACTTAAGTAGTAAGGCACCATGATGTATGAAAGTGTGCCTTTGGTGATGAGAGCAATAGCTCAGGAAAGGTTGTGAGGATTGCCAGGTGGGTAACAGCAAAGACAGCTGCAGTTTTATTCTTATGTATATCCTTTTGATTTGCACTTTGAGTCTCTACTGCTCACTGCCTGGCACGTCAGAATGAATAGCTCTGTAAAAGGATGCCGTAGCACCAGTAATGGCAAGAAAGACAAAAATGCTTGTTAATGCTGGTAACCTCAGGTAAAATGAATCTGTTTGCTTTGTACACCTGGAAAAACTGGCAGATTTATACCCCTCCGCCTCAGTCTCTGTAAAGACCCTGAAAAACCTAACTGCTTTGTAAAGCGTTCCACTTCAATGGCTGCAGCCCAGTCCATGAGTTTGCATGCAGGGTATTTATACTTACATAGTCTTTAGTCTTTATTCTTCTTGGGACGAGGATCCTGCTCTGTACTTCATATTTTAAAACCTGTTTGAAGGCGTCAGACTAGACTAATGTGCTTTCATAACAAATTGTTGATAAATCCTCTTCCTCCCAGAAACAAAGTTATGGAAATACAGTTAAGTGGTACTGTAATGCATCCACACACTTGCGCAAGCCCCAGCACAAACACAGGCTAGGTGGAGAGTGGATGGAGAGCAGCCCTGTGGAGAGGGACTTGGGGGTGTTGGTGGATGAGAAGCTCAACGTGAGCCATCAATGTGTGCTGGCAGCCCAGAAAGCCACCCTCATCCTGGGCTGCATCAAAAGCAGCTTGGGCAGCAGGATGAGGGAGGGGATTCTGCCCCTCTGCATCCCTCTGATGAGACCCCACCTGGAGTACTGCATCCAGCTCTGGAGCCTCCAACATAAGAAGGACATGAACCTGTTGGAGCAGATCCAGAGTAGAGCCACAAAGAAGGTGAGAGGGCTAGAGCACATTTCCTATGAAGACAGGCTCAGAGAGTTGGGGTTGCCCAGCCTGGAGAAGAGAAGTCTTCAGGGAGACCTTCCATCAGCCTTCCTGTATCTGAAAGGGACCTACAAGAAAGCCAGAGTGGGACTTTACAAAGGTATGTAGTGATAAGACGAGGTGTATTGGTTTCAAACCGGAAGAGAGGAGATTCAGATTAGATCTCAGGAAGAATTTTTTCACTATGAGGGTGGTGAGGCACCGGCACAGGTTGCCCAGGGCTGTTGAAGCCCCATGCCTAGAAATGTTGAAGACCAGACTGAACGAGACTTTGAGCAACCTGGTCTATCAGGAGGTGTCCCTGCCCATGGCAGGGGGTTGGAACTAGATGATGTTTAAGGTCGCTTCCAACCTAAACCATTCTGTGATTTTATGATTTTACAATTCTGTCTTTCTCAGTGTCTGGCTGAGGAGAATTCCTAGAGTAGCCACAAGCAGAGTATGGGTTCCCACCACCTGTCCATTCAGCAGCAGATGGGCTGGAAACTTTAGAAAAAAGCTGGCAGCTCTGGTCAGGCCATCTCTTATCTCACATCTCGGAGTTCCCCTGAGCAAGGGAATCCTGATTTTTGACATCTGTAGTGACCTTTCATTGATTCCACATGCTGCCTTCACAAGAAGCAAGCAGGTGTTCCGGAAAATGGTGCTAAAATTGTCCTCCTGGCAAATGCCTTTGGAGACAACCAGCTCAGACACAATGCTGTCAGGGGAACGGTATTTTCATGAGCTTTTTAATTCCACAGAGGAAGATACAGCACCAATGTTCAGTCCCACCGGTACAATTTTTACTGGATTTACATGCATAATATGCTGTGTGTACAGCACTGTGTGCATTACACTTTACTAGTTAAAGTATGATAAAGTGATAAAGTTGACAGAGAACTGATATTCACAAGAAGATAAGCATTTTACTTTGCGAGCACATATTTTTTCAAGTAACTTTTTTGTCTTGGATCAGTTCAAACTTTGTGAAAGGTAAGCACACTTGTGCGCTAACGTTCAAGTGAGAGCTTCTGCCCCAAAATGCTCTTTCTTTTGGATATTCACTGCTAGTTACATTTTGGGGTTGTTTTTCTCAACACGAACAATTTTGCTTTTGATGATTGCACTGCTGAGTCACAGACTTAGGCAACCACTTCACACTTCCCACTGCCCATGGTGCAGAAGAAATCTTAGGTACCAAATTATTCTTGCGGATGAAGAAAAACGCCACCAAAAGGCTTTTGCTTCCAAAGAACATCCTTTTTTAATGCTGTATCTTTTGTCCTAAACTTTTTATTTGCCGGGTAACACTGTCAAAGCCCTGACATCCGAACCTTTCTTTGCATGAAAAACAAAAGCCGAAGCTTTGCACCTCTCTGGAGCCTGCTGTAGGTTCTGGTGACTGAGACTGGAGGAATCTTCTGCTCCCAACTCAGCACCACCAGGGGGGACGTGACGGAGGGGGTCTGCACTGCTGTGTGCAGGTTCATATGAGGCACCTTGGCACCTCTGGTCAGGGATTCATATGGCTATTGTAGGTTATTTGTATGTTATTGTGGGAATCACCATTCAAAGGAGACCAAGGAAAGAGGATTTGACTGTATGTCCATTAAAATGTGCGACAGAAGGCTAGACTGTTTGATGTGGGGTTTTTTTGTTTTGTTTTTTCTTCCTGACAAGTAAGAAAAGGATAATCCTCAGAGTTTGAAGTCTTTGTAGAAAAAATGGTGGCTAATTTGTCATTCAGGATTTATGAAGGACGTTTTCTCCTTTTCACTAGCTGTAAAGACCAAATCAAATACTAGCTTTCCAGTCCTGGAAATTAGTACACTCTAGAGAGCCAATTAAACATTATTCACATATCTCAGCCCCATATTAATGTTATTCTTTTAAAGTGCGCTCCAAGTCTTCCTCACAAGCCAGGTAGCTGGTATTATCAGACTAATTTAAGGAGAGTTATCATTATAATATAGCTTTTGCAATTACATGGTATACCTGGTGGCAAGACAGCATGGCTTTGCATTGCCAAGGTGCAAAACAAATTCAGTGTTCAATCAACCTGAGAGAAAAAGGACAATTCTCATTTGCATAAACATGTAGCCACGGAAACTAGATGCGCAGAGGTATAAGGAAAAGAGACCTATTTTACATGATGTGCATAGAATATTTGACAGTTTAGATTGGAGTCGTCATTGATGTGGGTAGGAATAGTGCATTTGGTTGCCATGGATATGATTTTCCCTCCTGGCAGTGCAAAGATTGAGAGGGATGGATGCTAAAAAAAAAAAAAAAGAAGACACACACACACAGAGACACATAAATGCACACACATGCATGCACACAAAAACGCCCAAACCACTGCAACACTGGCAGCCTCTTTCTCTTCTCTTGTTGAAAATCTGTGTATCCTTTTTTTGCTAATGACAGCTCATCCACTATGCAGTGTAATCTAGAAACATTGATATTTCTATAACAAATCTTTTATGTACAATATGTATTTATACCCTGCACACAAAGTGACAGACATATAAAGTACATTTTATATGAAATACATAGAAAGATAGAGATATCTAATATTTAGGGGAAAATATAAGTGTGTGTATGTGTTTATAATAAGGTCCTTTTTTCCTGCTTTTATTTATAATCTGAGACACCTACCAACATTTATATACACATTCAAACTTCAATTACAAAATATGCATACCACAGATGTAAATGTGAACTTGTGCGAAATTGAAGATGAGTGATTTTCCACTGATGGTCTGCAGTAGCTTTTTGATCAGCTGGTCCCTAGTTCACATATGAACTACTCAAAATTTCACTTACCAATAAAAAAGAAAAACAAAACCAAAAGAATCCCAAGCAAAACGCAAGTTCTGCTGTCATTTTTACAGCTTCTGCCAAACGGTCATTCAAGGGGCTTCAATCTTTTTTCACTGAAACATATACTTTGCTTAGCCTTGTGAGAGAGACCCTAGTGATGCCAGCAGGACAACACAGACCCTCCAGTGTCAGGGCTTTGCTGATTTGCCACTTAAGTGCTGAGCATTTCAGGTCCTCTAGCAAGAACCAAGCCCATGCTCTCCTACGGTCTAGCTCAGAAATAAAAAAACTTATTTTAGCTTTCCTCCAAAGCACTCTAATGAATGAGGCCGGATTCCACTCTCAGTTAAAGCAGAGCAAACCACAGCCAGAAGTATATTAAATGAATCCTTATCCATTCATGATCTTCTGGGTATCGGTAAAACTGCCAGCATAGTTCTTCTTTTGACTTTTGAAGCGGATGACATTTAGAATTGACATGTGACTTTTTCACTTTTTCACCCCTGGTGTTGCGGGTTTTTTTTAATAAAATTATATTAATATATAGGGGGACTGATTATTAAAAAAAAAAAAAAAAAAAAAAGAAAGAAAGCAAGCACAGGGAAAATAAAAGTTTACATTTCTGATGAGAAAGCAATATTCAGGCTTCAATCGCTGCCCCCATACAATGCAATAACTTTACAGCAAAGGGAGAATAATTGTCAGTTCTTTATTGTAACCTAGGAGACAGGTTTATGGGCAAAGGGATGGGTGCTAAGGTCTCTGTCTAGTCCTACTTCTTTCTGGGTGGATTGTCTTTAAGAATTAATTTGACTTTCTGTATCCTCACTACCAATAGGAATAATTAGGAAGTGCAAAGTGCCTTGGGACCTGTGGATGGAAAATAAGCACCTAAAAGTGGTCACGTGTATTAGTATTACCTTTTCCATAGTTTGCGCAGTTGAAAGAAGTAGCTCCTATCAGTTGCAAACACGTATGTGAATAAGCTCCTCCACCTTCTGCTCTGAAATCTGAGATTCTTGTCTTCCCAGTGGCTGTTACCCAGGCTTGCTGCATCAGAGCTACAGGGGCACTACGTTTTGTATTATAGCAAATCCAGCACATAAATGAGACAGGGAGACTGGCAGGAGGGAGGAAAAAAAAGGGAAAAGGAGAAAAACAAGACTGAACTCCCAAGCAGTAGGGATGAAGTCCTCTACTTACAGTGTGAATGAGGAGACAGTGACCAGCGCTGCACTATTGCACGTGGACTGATCTGAAGAAACTACGTCCAAATATTTCATCCTGTCTTCAGCTTCCTATGGAGAACATGATCCAAGTACCAGTGGTGATGGAGCAGCAGTTAATGGCTTTCAAGCCTTAATGCTTTTAATCTGTTTGCCTCAAGAGCAAAGGTTTACTTCTTATCAAAGAGAACATGCATTTTTCTCTTCAGTCATGTCCTATTCAGTTCAACATTTTATTTGTCTCCAAGTAGGTTTTGAACTTCTTGACTAATTCAACCAAGCTTGATAGCTAGGCTAATGCATCAAAGATATTAAGTTCCCTTAAGGTTTCTGACTGTCAGAAAAAGGTGAAGGATCCTATGAATGTCCCAAAAGACTATATGGGAAAGATCCTTTGGAAATGATACTTCATTACTTTCCCTGCTCATGTAACTATGTACTTGGATATTGAATTATAAAGATGATAGTGTGAATCACAAACTCCTCGCTGAATGGATCTCCTTTCACGTGCCTGGCAGTTCAGGTGGGAAGGGATCACAGTGTCTGTGGCAGGCACTATGGCCCATGGCAGCATCTGAAAGATAGTATATCTCCATTTTTCCTTTTCCTGTTGCTCTTCCTCCATGAGCTCATGGAGTAGAGGATAACCTGAGCTTTTACAAGAGCAGAGAAGCAGATTATCTTTCTGAATAGAAATCCTTTTGGTCTTTAAGCCTTTCTTCCTAGGAGCACAGGAGATGGACGTTCTTGCAACATGCCATAAACATTTTCTGTATTTTGAGCTGTGGGTATAACTTGTCAGTGACTGGTGGAGGAATTTTGCGAATATGTTTGTCTTAGGTGAGCAACCACCTGCCTGAAATGCCCTCTGGAACCTATCTACGGTCTTGGATGCTCATTCTCAGTCCAGATAACCAATACAAACCCTTCCGAAGCCTTCCCAAGATATTATTTTAATGCTGGGGTCACCTTCTTTTGCAGGGAAAAAGTAGAATTACAATCCTGGACTTCAAGAGAACTAACTTTGGCCTCTTCAAAGACCTGCTTGGAGGAATCCCATGGGCTAACGCTCTAGAAAGAAGGTGGGTGCAAGAAAGCCGGTTAATATTTAAGCACCACCACTTCCTCCCAGCTCAAGATCTGTGCGTCCCTAGGAACAAGAGATCAGGCAAAGGAGGCAGGAAACAAGTATGTATGAGCAAGGAGCTTCTGAAGAAACTCAGACGGAAGAAGGAAGTTTACAGAATGTGATAAGTTTACAGAATGATAAGCATCTCACCAATGCTTATCACTATCTAGAGGGCGGGTGTCAAGGTGATGAGGCCAAACTCTTTTCAGTGGTGTCCAGCAACAGGACAAGGGGCAATGGGCACTAACCAGAACATGTGACATTCCATCTGAACATGAGAAAAAACTTCTTTCCTTTGAGAGTGGCAGCGCACTGGAACAGGCTGCCCGAAGAGGTGGTGGAGTCTCCTCTAGAGAGGTTCAAAACCCACCTGGGTGCGTTTCTGTGCAACCTGCTCTAGATGAACCTGCTCTAGCAGGGGGGTTGGGCTAGATGATCTTTGAAGGTCCCTTCCCACCCCAGCCATTCTGTGTTCTGTGATTCTTGTCCCAGTTGTGTTGGTGATTTACTCAGGTACAGCTCAGATGAGAATCCAGTGCAAGAAATCTCCTCTGTTTTCAGCATGCTTATTTCACTAGCAGGGTAGTTCTTTAAGATGCTGTTTTCTGGTTGTTTTAAATGTCCTGTTTTCTTTCACAGTCTTTCCTTCTCTCTTTTTTCTTTTCTATTCTGCATGGAACATGTGTCCAGTTTTGTAAATAAAACTTCAGGAAAAAGATATTTTGGATTTTGCTTTCTTACTAGATCCAGTACTAGATCCAAAGAACCTTGTGATATCTCTGTCTTTCACATAGAAAACAGGTCCACTCCTTGTTTTCTGAGCAACCCAAATTAAAGGTCAAAATGAAGTGAAAATTATGAACAAGACAGATGTAGCCTGACATTTAATTATGTGTTAATAATGGCTCACAACGACATTTCTTTTCATATAGGAGTTTCAGGGGCCTATGAAGCAATTCTAGTCTCACCTCCATGGAGAATACTGCATCTCTCTCATCTGAAAAAAGATCAACAGAAGTTCTCACTCCTGTGAAACTGGTTTTACTTGTATCTTATACTGCAGTTTCCTTACATATAAATTAAAAATACAAATGCACCCATTTCCCCGCTTCAGTGATGAAAATGGATGCATGTGTGGGATTTTTAATGGCCCACCTGATATCTCTTTTGTAAAGTGAGACAAAGGAGCTATCAGAAAGTTCAGCCACTTGAACAATACAGACAGCTGAACCTTCTTGGATGCTTTGTCATGTGTATGAGAGCCTTTGAACCAAGTTGCCACCATCACCAGGAGCAGTAAAATGAACATGGAGCTCCAAGGTGATAAAAAACACCATATGGAGGAATGCAATGCTGGAAGTCCCATCTTTCCAATGCAGCTGAGCTTCACTAAGGCAAATGTCATATATACTAGCTTTTGCATTGCCACCTCTCACTGCTAAGTTTGTGCTTCTAACTTTCACCAGAAAGGAAAGTCAGCATATACAACCATACAAATGCTTCTCTTCATCCAGCAGTGTACATTTCATCCCAGCTTTAACTGCAAATTTATATTTTGGGACTATTCAAAGTGCCGCAGAATACTGCTGTGAGTATGCTTGCAGGAGTATATATGCTGTGAATCAGTATACTTCTGTTTCTACGCTGTCAGCCATGGTGACTCAAACTGAGCAAACATGGACTTAATGCAATAGACTTCTCAAGACAGTGATGCTCATCACCATTCAAACTAAATTTGAGCTATATGTCACAGCTCTTAAATCCCTGTTCATCATCTTTTTAAAATGTGGTCACAGAACTGCACTATGGCTTTTCTAATGTGCTTATCTCTATCATTAATTCTTCCTAAAGATAAAGAAAGTACAGAATGTTATGATTTACAGCTTAATAGGCTGGCTTTTAAAATCATTATGTAGACTAGCAATGACTTCTCTGCAAGAAGCTGAACCTTAGTTTCTTCAAGTCAAATTTTTTTTGCCTCCTTTCTTTGATATGTTCTTTCTCTGAGCATATTGCCTGTGAATTTAATGTGATACAATCTGTAAAGTATGGTAGAGAAACTACAGTGTAATAAATAAATAAAAATATCAAATATAACTTACTTCTTTTGAAGTATTCCTTTAATAATCCAGTAAGAAATCTTGGTGATAATATTACTGAAAACAAAACCAAGGCTTTTTTTCACACGCTGCTAACAGATTTTGTCTTTCTTTTAACAGTGAACCTGATTTCCCATGCCAACCAAAAGTAAATAGTGACACATGGAGTTAGGCATATGCCATACATTATCTATGCATTATCTTATTTTCCAAATATATATATGCATATGTGAACTAGAAAAAAAGAATAATTTAAGTCTTCCTTTTGCCTCTGAAGCACCCAAAGCATGCTCCCTTATACTCCTCAAAACCTGCTTTTTTCATCTTTGTACCACCAAACTCCATTCTGGTGGTAGCCACTTGCTGCACTCTTTCTCATGTAATGTTTTAAGTCCATCAACAGTTATAAAATGTCTGTTCAAAATAATTTTTGTGTTAACCATTGTGCATATTCTGTGAGAGAACACAAGTGGATTAGGCCTCTGATTGTGTCTTGAACGAAATCAGATTAATTGATAGGTGAAATTCACTGGGAATGGCAACTTATTCTCCAAAGTCCTGCCAGAAATGTAATTAAACAATTCAGATAGATATGCATCCAATTAAACCTTCTACTCATGCCGTCTCAGCTGGTATGAACAAATAGAAATGAAAATTTTGCTTTGCATGCACTCAGCCAGTTTGTCTTCCAGTGGCCTGTTTTTTAAGAATGGTGTTTCAGACTGTGATGTTTTGGTCCTAAAAAAAAAAGGTTTCTTGAAACTAATTCCTGCTCATCTAATTATTTTCTCATTTTGTCTCTAGAAAAACTAAAATTTCCATTCTTCTTGAGGCTTTCCTTCTAACAATGTAGGTTTGTATGACCAAAGTACAGAAAACATCCACCCCACAACATACAAGACGAATCACAGTTCATTAACCAAAACTCAACTTTGCAAATTGATTGCTTAGGGCAAGATATCGGACTTACGTCCTTGGGCGATGATGATAGGTGGAACAATGACAGGGATAGAGGGCAGAGAAAATGAGAGGAAAAAGGAGAAAATACTTTCGGGTCAGTAAATTCAAAGGCCAGTTAATTTCTTTGGGAATATCCTATGTACCCTACATACCATACTATTTTTTATTTGTATTTAATAATACAAAATCATAACTGAAACTCATGTTTAGATAAAACAAATCAAGCAGATCCTGCTGCAGGTAGTGCTTATTCTGCTTTCAGTTTGAAGAACTAGTTGGATCTTATCTCCCTGATATATCCACATGAGTGTATTTCAGGAGTCTAGAAGTAAGGTGACTATGAAACAGATAATGGGAGAGTTGTTTTCTTGTCCAGAAGAAAAAAAAGGCTAAAGAGATTCATGGCAACTAGCTGGAAGAAGGGGGCCAGTATAACATTTCACCTAAATTGTGAGCCAGCTTTGATGACTGATCTGCGGACATTTTGGTTTCATATAGAAGAACTGGAAATAGGCAAAAATTTCTGATCTGTCTGCCAGAGTTTAACCAGCACTCATGAAAACAGAGAAATAATTTTGCCTTCTAGCTGTGTGCAGTGGGAGACACCATGAAGTTGTGTATCATTTGTATTTTCTTGACATCACAGTCTTTGCTGGTCATGATCACCTCCAGCAATTCTATGCTTTATACGCCCTGGAGGCAAGTCCAAGTGCAGGCTGTGAATACTCTGTGATTGGAAATAACAAGACAACTCCTCTGATGCTTTAAAATAAAAGATAAGGGAGATTTAACCTGAATGTTACTGATAGAGATTAGAACAAAAGAATTCTTTCCAAAGTGCCTGATTTCAATACCTTTAGAATAGTCTAATTTTTTACCTTTTCTTTCCAGAAAAGACTGTCACAGGAGGCAGAAAATAATAATAAAAAAAGGTCCCTTGAGCCATGCAGTCCTCCTCCCATCACCCAGGGACATTGTTGTCCTGTTGTATGATTTTCTAATGCTTATTCCAGATAATTAAATACCGTGATGACCACCTGGGTGGACAGCAGGGTCTGAATAAGCAAAAGTATCAGTGGCTCTCTGTTAAGACACAGCCACAGTGCTGCGTTAAGCAAACCTGGTACCTGTGCAAGAGACTTTCTTGCTTAGGAGCACAACAACAGGCATGAGCGAAATGCCTCTGTGGCCAACCATAACGTGGCACAACAGCTATTCCTCAGGGAGTGGCCCTTTATAGCTTTTTTTTTTCTTAACGAGGCAATGCTGCCAGACAGTTGCATATCTCAAGGAAGATGTCATGCAGATACTTTTTAATGAAGTCTTGGATATATTTTGCATACTTTTACCCAGCAGCCTAGCCACACTTCAAAGTTTCAATGTTTTGATTGATCTCACTGATCCTGTTTGGAAAATCGTCAGTAGCTGGTTGGGGGTAGGTCCCACAAAAAGTCAGTAAACTTCTGGATTAAATAAGCCTCTAATGTAGGTGAACAAACTCTTTTTTTTGTGGTGTTAATTCTGTTTCCATTCAATTTGTACACTTTCATAACTGTGATTTTCCCCTTGTCAAACCCCTCATTAATGATAGTCCACAGCAGTTAATTTCTCCAATTCTCCCTCCTACAGTTTCACGTTATTTGTTTAGCTGACAGGATTTTGATGCAAGCAGGGCTATGTCCTGGACATTATAAGTGTTCTTATTGCATTACAGAGACGAACATGTTGCTAGCATTTATATTCGATCCACAAACCTCACCAAAATTTCTATCTCGGGAAATGGCCAATTTGCCTTGGGATGATTAAGCGTGTTTATTTACGTTAAAATAAAGGGTAATGAAAGGTGCCAAACCAAGGCTGAAAAAACTCTCAAGTGACATAAGAAATATCTTCCCCTCTCAAGAATATAAACCACACACTGAGTGGCTGATGAGCATGGGTACCTTGAGGACACGAAGAAAGGACAATTTGACTACAGTTTTAAGTTAGTTATTGACCCCACCCTTTCCATTGCTCTTCAGGCATCTTTGTCACTTTCTTCAGCCCTAGTGCATGAATTTTGTGTGAAACCTACCACTGACCAGAACCAGGATCCTCCAGAGTTATTACACAAAAGAAGTCTTAATCCACTTTTTTTCTCCCCCACTATCTCCTGCTAGAGCTGTGTGAACCCTCCACTACCTCCTGCTAGGCTCCTGTCCTTACAGCATTCTGCAGACTTTCCTCTGGTTCATAGAAAGTCCGTGTTTGCATGAATGCAAAATCCCCTTTTTACCAAAGGTAACTGCTGCATTTCCCTGCAAACACCAAGCCTTTACTGGTGAGTTCATCCAAGTGCACTGGAATTCAGTCACTGATCCTGGAAAGGGAGGAAGAGTAATTTTTTATGAACCTTCAGTTGTGTGTTTCTGTCAGAAGATAACATGGAACAGAAGAGGAATTGCTGACATACTAATTGAGAGCAAGAAAGAGAAAAGTATGTCCATTTAACAACCCTTGCTTATAGGGACAGGACTTTTCCAGCAAGTGTTTGAGTCAATTCCCTCATGGAAACCAATGACCAGCTTAACAGCAGAGACAGAAAGAAAGAGTTTTGTGGAAGGTCTCGGGTTTACCTGGGACTTGGAAAACCTGCCAGTCATTTCTTATTAAAACAATACATCCCACAAAATATTCCAGGTCTGAGAAAATCACAGGGTACTTAAGCAGAAAGAAATGTGGTCCAAACATAAGCATGTAGGTGCTCGCACACATATGCTATTGCAGCTACTGAGAAAGAGCACTAACAGAATTTTAATCCAGATTTTAAAGGAATGCAGGCCTTGTTCTGTCCTAATGCTGTCATGCACGTTTGATTTCAGAGCCTACGCTTCACTGACGGTCCTCCATTGTGACTAAGTACTGGCAAATTACAGGGATGTAAATATTGTGTGTCAGAAGGAGCTAGCGGAGGAGCTGGCAGTAGTGCCCCCAGCACTAATGCCCCAGGCATATATACGTTTTGAATGGTGAACCTATTCAAAGAGTAAACCTGTGCATTAACTTAGGCAAGCTTCTGTATTAAATTCTTATCGGCTTACTCCCAGAAGCATCGGGAGTTTAATAAATGACAAAGGTATTCATAAGCTGAGGCTCCTCGGGTGCTACCAAGGAAAACATACAGAAATTATCATAGTGACCTATAACTAAAATATAAACCTGCCAGAAGTTGTGCAAAGACTGTCTTGGAACTGTGTTTAACAGGGCATGGAAACAGGCTCAGTTCTTGGATCTGGAATAGCTGGGACAACATTTTTGGAAGTTTTGTCTTGGTAAAACTTGTGGCTTCCTTCAGGAAAAATAATGAAGAATTCAGTTGCAGGATTTGTGTTTGTGGTAGGGAATACGGCCTTGGAGCCTCGTGCTTTATACAAACCCGGCAAGCATGACACAGGGCCTGCTGGAAATCGGAGCCCATCTGAAATGCTGGGCAGGCAGAATTCCTCAGGGATTCTCAAATGGCTTCAGAAACCTACATCTTGTTGACCAAATCAAGCCCTAAGTGTTACAAGATGAAGAGAGTGTTGCAAATCTGAAGCTTTCTCTTCATCTTTCTGCTGGCTTATCACGGTGAAGTTTTTCCCTAGAGAAACCAAGGTGAGGTTGCAAACTGAATCGCAAGAGGTTCAGGAAAGGGCTGGAAAATTTTCATAAAAAAACCCAAGCTGTTCTAAGTCAATATCTGTTTGAGCATGCGGATTTATTTTTTTTTTAACTTGAACTTTGTAGCTTCACTTTATGTAACCTCATTGTAATCCTTCCTTGAATTTTACACACAAAACCCTCCTGCCAGGCGTTGATGGCAGTGATGAGGCTGTGCTCAGATATCAAGGGCTTCGTTTTCACTGCAGTGCTCTTGCTAAACAGTACTTCCCCATTTAAACCAAAGAAAATTTTATTTAGGGAAAGGACCGCATCACCAGTCTGAGGGTAACACGACATTCCATCGGTCATGGGTCCTTCCCCACAACCAGGCACTCAACGTTCACAACAGCTTCTCCAACCATTAGTGTCAGTATCTGGCGCACACGTGTCCCTTGGATGGCTCACTTCTGTGCACGTTGTCTCCCCCTGATCATGGTTTGTCTTCTCTGGCCACTGATGTCCCTAAGGCCAGAAAAGCTCTTAGGCAAGTCCAGCACCGGCCCCGCAGAGGCAGCATTTCCATCAGATCTGCTACCCCCAAGGCATCCAGACCTGCTGTATCACCAACTGAGAGATGATGCTGCACTTTGATCCCACCTCTCACGTGCCTTTGCCACGATGCCAGAGCTCAGGCTTTCAGCTCCTGAGCAACTGGAGCTCTGTGGGTACCAGACAGCGGTCTCTGGTACGAAAATCTGTTTTTACAAAGGTAGCTAGAATGCTACAGTGGTGGCTAGAGGTACCTGACTACTCATACTCTGCCTTCCCACATTGTGCAGCCTGGAATTTAAGAGTCTTGCCTTCAGGCTGGATGAAGAATTCTAATTCTGTAGTTAAGCACTGTAGCGCATTCAGTGCAGTGTAGCACCCCTGCAGCACCTATACTCAGGGGATTTTATTCCCCACGAAATATGAGGAAAGTCTCTCCACTGAACTTACTCAGAACATTACCTGAAAGTGCTTGACAAAATTGACTGAGGGTTGTGTCTCAAAAACCCTTCTCTGCTCTGGCAGACTATAGCCTAAGAAGTGCGCTTTTCCATTTCCTTTATTTCTTCCATTCATCTATGATTCTAAGTCAAATTTCTTTGCTTTGTCTAACTTCTCATTGCCCTGTATCTTAATGTCTTTCAAAAATTTATGTTGCAGTTGTTTTTTACTGCTCCTAGCAATTGCAATAGCAGCACTCTCATTGTACTAAAAATGATGCAAACACTTGACACTGGTTCTATTCCTATAAAATTCTCTGCCTGTCATTGTGACGATTTCAGCTCCTTTCCCGGCATACATGGGAGGGATTCTAGTAAAATCAGCTGCAATGATTTAAACACAACGGCATTGATACCCGTTCAGAATAAGCTTAAATGCCAGCAATTTGGGGCAACTGATTCCTTTCTTCTGCCATCTCAGAGTCTGTTCCTACTTAGCAAGAATGACAGAATCTATCCTAAAACCTTGAGAAAGAAGTTGGTTAAAAGTTATCTTAGGAAAATCCATTTCCCTGGTGAATTAGTACCTTTTCATTCACTGAATAATTAGAAAGAAATACTCAGCTGAAAAGATTTTAAAACTTGAACAAGTTTCCTCTTTCGCCCATTCATTTCAAGCTTCATCCTTCTATAAATATATAGCACTATTAATAACATGTCCTAACCAGAGCTCTAGCATAGTCCCATCTACAAAAAAAGCAACCCAATTTTCTTGATATCATAATAGCAAATAAAAATTACATTTTTCCTGTCATACAAGGCCTGATATTCACTTTTATATATATTATTTATCAGATTGTGATATTATGTCATCCTAATGCAGCCGCAGGAGCCATGGTGACATACTCTTTAAGGCAAAAAAATTTCCTACTTCTCTCTAGCTTTGTGGAGAAAATGATTTCTGGTTAGGTTTTCGGGGTTAGCTTATTACTGTAACTAGCTGTAACATCTCCATGGCAACTAAATCAGACTGGACAGAAAGGTGGAATTAGGTCCCGAGCATCTTCCCTTTGTCCTGTGCTACAGGAACGTATCACCCCTGGAGTGTTTGTCTCCTTACATCACTGCTCCCCACCACGGTGTCTGAAAGCCCACCCCATGTCCAATGAAGAATTTCCCATGGATTCCTGGCTATGTGCTGTAACTCCTCACAGCATTTCAATTCTGATGGAATTACAAGGTTTTGCATGTTTCCTCAGAGCTTCCAGACAACCATCAGCTCAGCTGAGACACCAGCTACTGCATACCAGAAAATCTAGGCACGTGCACTTCACGTAAGTGCATAGGCTCTGCGGTGTATGTGCAGAATCCAGCCCTCCCATGGGTGTCGAATCTGTAATGGACATGCAAAAAATCTATCCCAAACTTACTGGATGCACTGCAAATGTGCATCCCAGCTCTGCAGGGCGTGTGGTGTAAGTCTAGATCTTCTGAGAAGAATTAGCCTCATGATGTTTACTTTAAATACTGTGCACATACTTTTTTTTTTTTTTTGCTGGGATCCTACCTTTAGACCAAAGAAATAACTTCTGAGGGCTATTCATATTCTAGAGTTTTGATTCAAGTCACCCAATAATATTATTTCCTAGTGCTGGCTGTATCATGCTGTTGTTAATTCTCATGCAGCAATAGAAGTGCCATGCAGTAGCAGAAATTTTGTTATTCCAGCACCTGTGCCTTGTATCATGTGGGAGAAGACACATGATATACAAAGCAAAACCTAGATTTTTGTGCTCAGTGAAGTAGTCTGCCAACAGTTACAGTGAGCTTCCTCCATGCGTTGACACCCAGGGGTCTTGTGTTGATCCTGGGGGCAGTTAGACTATTCCTGGACAATAAGAGTCTAGGCATAAATCCACAGTAGAAATACAGGGTCTGTCTAAGCTTCAGCAAAGTGACTGCCTGTGGCAGACTGGAAATCAGCTTAAGGAAAACAGAGTATAAAATTTCTCAAAGAAACTGTGAAAAGAGCCATTTTAGGAGTACCAGTCTAGGACAGTTTGCTAGCCTTTGCTTGGAGATGGACTAACTTAATATTTCCATGAAGGATCTTGGCAGAAGAAGTCTGAAGATGCTGATGCCGCACGTTGTCAGCACAGAGGCAGGAGGCATTATTAGTACAGAGGTGGATCAGAATAACACACAGGGAGAATTAGTGAGCCTTGAGATAAAACGGGAGGAATTTTTAAAAGTATAGATAAAAGGTGTCTTGATTAGGGGGTAATCAAAAGGTTTTCTCCTACAGGGTGGGGCTAATCAGCTGGAAACAGCAGACAAACCTGACTGTCCCAGCTGGCAAGGGGATGGCTGTGGTCTGCCAGTCTGATGCAAGGAATGAAGGTGGCAGATGTGACCCGAAGATCCATGAAGAAAGATATGACCAGAGGAAAGTTGCCTGTACCCACCTATTAGATATCTTCTAAAAGAAACTGTGTGTGGTTTCAGAAGAAGGTTGCACGTTAATTGGTTTTTATTTTATGAATATGTAAATGGTATTGAGGTACTGAGCCTGAAGTAAAAAACAAGGAGAACAAACAGGTATAAACTGGAACTATTAGAGCTAAGAGCTAAGGTTGTCTAACAGCCTCATCATAGCAGTATGTAAGCAAAACAGGTAATACAGACTTGCCTGTTCTCAAAAGGAGAGTGAGTTGCCGTTTGGAGACTTTTAGATCTATATTCCTTAGTCAGATGCAGAAAATAATAAAAATATGGCCACACTGAAGGCTACCTGTCTTGTCTGAGATTTGCAAGGAATGATACAGGTTGCATGAGAAATATATTGACATGAAGAGACCATAGAAAGGTATCTCCCCATTGTTTCTATTACTGGCTGAAAACTTAGTCCTTTCCAAGTTCTTTTTGCCTTTTCCTGCAGTAAGTCATCTGGACTAACAGCAAACTCAGGGGAAGAGAGGCTAATTGACATAGTTATTATTGAGAAGCTGTGGGAGGATGGTAGGGAATGAGGTCCATCAGGAAAAGACAGTTAAAAATAGCTGTTTAGAGCCTGGGAGGAAGCTGGTGGCTCGTAGCATGCCCAGTACTGAGTACTGGGGGGAACCTTCTCCCAGAGCTGTAGGAAAAGCTGGCAGATGAGAAACCTGTTTGTCTTTGCATTTATTTCATTTTTTGCTTTGCGTGGATGCATAATAAATGTTTATGGTCTGAGGCTTCTCTTTACAAAGTAGGAACAAAAGCTTTTATCACACCTCTTAAAGGGAGGCGGAACGTCCAAGTGAACCTGATCCACTGCTGAACACCAGTTCATGGTGGCTCTGTGATTCAAACTATGAGGCAAGAAGATATAATGCCAAGAGCTAGGAGTTCTAAGTATCTAAGTCACTGAAAGCTGAAATCATCACCTCCGTTTCCAGGTTGTTTAATTTTTAGTTGTACTACTGACACGAGGGTAGCTGTATTGCCAGGCTCTGTTGTGTTGCCAGCCAGGATTAATCATGTCTTGCCTCTGCCCATCTCTGCCTTGACCTCCTGCCTTTCGTCCATCACCACCCCTATCTCCAAGGTGTCTCACCTTTTACTTGTATCTTTTCTTCCAAGTTGATTTTTTGTGGTGGAAGTCAAGGTACATCTGGCTCATGGAGCAAAGCCCATGCTTGAAGTGTTGAAAATAGTTTCTTTAAGTACAGGAACAAGGAGAAGATCCAGTCATTCTCACCCTGATTTCCTTTTCACCTTGAAATGTATTTGCTGGTTTTTGGCTCTTGCACTACCAAAAAATAGTTGCCTTTGTGGACCAGATGATACTGATCATCTTTGAGAAATTTTGTCCTGTCAATTAAAGAAGGAATAACTTCCATTACAGAAAAGCGCTCAATTTCCTTTTCAGAGCAGTAGAAAGCCATAGGACTTGCGGTAGTGCAATTTTAATATTTCAATATTTAGATCATTAGCATAAAAAATTAGAAAGGTTATTAATAATTAGGTCAAGACAACTTAAAAGAAACTATTTGGGACCAATAGCCTATAAAAACATAGGTAGCCCTTTTACAAAGAAGTTTGCAAAATAAATGACACAGATTATGTTTAGATCATGTGGCAAATAAACAGAGAGATTTTGAAATGTACATTGTATGCTAACAATTTTAGACAAAATGACGCTCATATGGAGCATGAGTAACATCAAATAATATCTGGTCAACAGACAAATTATTAACAAAATTGAAGACAACCTAATTAGCAAACTTTCAGTGCATCACCAGTAGTTTGTAGGCATAAAAATCCATGATCTGGATGAAGCGTGTCATCTGTTTGCTGGCAGATGGTCTGGTTTTTGAAGTGCAGCTGACATCTTAAGTATCTGGAAAACCATGCATGAACGCCCTCCATCTCTTAATTGGCTGTAAACAAGTGGCCTGCTGCACCTTCTTGCCACTCAGGACTACCCTTTCATTCCTCCCTTCAGGGGTGTAGCGGGTGGGTACGTGGAGGGACTGTCTTCTGCAAAACATGTTTAAAAAGTTTAAAAAATTAAATTGTTTGTTTTAGTCTTTAGAGTGAGGCAGGTAATACTGTTCTCATTTCACAGATGGAAAGGTAGGCATAAATATGCTAAACAAATAATTCAAGGTTAAATAGGTCAATGAGAAGTGTGTTATGTAAACAACCACTAAGTTACTGGTAGGTACAGGGAAAGGAAAAGTGTATTCTGTTAATAGAGAGATGTCAGGATTACATATGGAAAAGGAGCTAACATGGAAAATAAGACATTCCGTATGAAGTAGAATCATAGAATCATAGAATCATGGAATGGTTAGAGTGGGAAGGGACCTTAAAGATCATCAAGTTCCAACCCCCCTGCCATGGGCAGGGACACCTCTGACTACAGCAGGTTGCTCAAAGCCCCATCCAGCCTGGCCTTAAACACTTCCAGGGATGGGGCCTCCACAACTTCCCTGGGTAACCTGTTCCAGTGCCTCACCACCCTCACAGTAAAGAACTTCTTCCTAATATCTAACCTAAATCTCCCCTCTTCCAATTTAAAACCATTACCCCTTGTCCTATCACTAGACTTCCTGACAAAGAGTCCCTCTCCAGCTCTCCTGTAGGCTCCCTTCAGATACTGAAAGGCTGCTCTCAGGTCTCCCCGGAGCCTTCTCTTCTCCAGGCTGAACAGCCCCAGCTCTCTCAGCCTGTCCTCATAGGAGAGGTGCTCCATCCCTCTAATCATCTTAGTGGCCCTTCGCTGGACCTGTTCCAACAGTTCCATGTCCTTTCTATGTTGAGGACTCCAGAGCTGGACACAGTACTCCAGGTGGGGTCTCACAAGCGCAGAGTAGAGGGGGAGAATCACCTCCCGTGCCCTGCTGGCCACGCTTCTTTTGATGCAACCCAGGATACGGTTGGCTTTCTGGGCTGCCAGCGCGCACTGCCGGCTCATGTTGAGCTTCTCATCCATGAGCACTCCCAAGTCCTTCTCCTCAGGGCTGCTCTCCAGCCATTCTCTGCCCAGCCTGTATTTATGCCTGGGATTGCCACGTCCCAGGTGTAGGACTCTGCACTTGGCTTGGTTGAACTTCATGCCATTTGCATTAGCCCACCTCTCAAGCCTGTCCAGGTCCCTCTGGATGGCATCCCTTCCCTCCAGTGTGTCAACCGCGCCACCGAGCTTGGTGTCATCGGCAAACTTGCTGAGGGTGCACTCGATCCCACTGTCCATGTCTCCAACAAAGATGTTAAATAGCACTGGTCCCAGTACTGACCCTTGCGGGACACCACTCGTCACTGGCCGCCACGTGGACATTGACCCATTAACCACAACCCTTTGAGTGCGGCCATCCAGCCAGTTCCTTATCCACCGAGTGGTCCATTCATCGAACCCGTGACTCTCCAATTTGGAGACCAGGATGTCATGCGGGACAGTGTCAAATGCTTTGCTTAAGTCCAGGTAGATGACGTCCGTTGCTCTGCCTTTGTCCACCAAGTTCGTGGCAGTATCGTAGAAGGCCATCAGGTTTGTCAGGCAGGATTTGCCCTTGGTGAAGCCATGTTGGCTGTCTCCAATCACCTCCTTATTTTCCATGTGCCTTAGCAGAGATTCCAGGAGGATCTGCTCCATGATCTTGCCAGGCACAGAGGTGAGACTGACTGGCCTATAGTTTCCTGGGTCCTCTTTTTTTCCTTTCTTGAATATCGGGGTTATGTTCCCCTTTTTCCAATCCACAGGAATTTCACCAGACTGCCACGATTTCTCAAATATGATGGAAAGTGGCTTCGCAACTTGGTCCGCCAGCTCCTTCAGGACCTGTGGATGAATTTCATCGGGTCCCATGGACTTGTGCACTTTCAGGTTGTTCAGGTGGTCTCGAACCTGATCTTCTCCTACTGTGGGCAGTTCTCCATTCTCAGAGCCCCTGGTTTTACCTACTGTGACTTGGACAGTGCAGTTAGAGCCCTTGCCAGTGAAGGCTGAGGCAAAAAAGTCATTCAGTACCTCAGCCTTATCCATATCCTGGGTGGCCAGGTCTCCCGTTTCCTTCCGGAGAGGGCCCACAGCCTCCCAAGTCCTACCTTTTTCCCTGACATAGCTATAGAAGTTTTTCTTATTGTCTTTGATATCCTTGGCCAGATTCAGTTCTCTTAGGGCTTTTGCCTGCCTGATATGGTTCCTGGCCACTCGGACGGTTTCTCTATATTCCACCCAGTCCACCTGTCCTTGCTTCCACCCTCTATAGGCCTGCGTTTTGATTTTGAGCTTATTAAGTAACCCAAAGTGTGTCCATTAGTAAGCAACATTGTAAAATTATTCTTCAAATGTCATACGTAGTCAATTGCTGGCTGCAAAAATTAAATTTTCTTACATTCTGAGAAGGAAGGAAGTGGAAAACATTTTGAAGTGAGATGTTTAGTGTTCTTTTAGACCTCCAATGTCTCTGAATTTAAGTTTATAAAACTGCAAACTAGTGATAAGACTATGTGGAGATGGAGGTGTTTGTCTCATCTGTTATAGAGGGCGTTCCTTGACTGAAATTTAAGACTTGCTCTTTTTCTGCTGTGGTAAATGATGACAGGATATGATTCAGCCCCTTCCCACTGAGGACTAATAGTGTCTGTTAAGTTTGATTTCAGGAAGATTTTTGTGGTTTTTCTTTCGGGAAGTCTCATTACGCCTGAAAACATGGCTTTTGTTTTCACAGAAGAAATAATGCAGTCTAATTTTCTCTCTTATCTAAAAATATTACCAGTTCCATAAAATCTGTGAAGTTAGTGTTGAAATAAAACATTACTAGGGTCTGTAAATTAATATTAAGATACATTTAATCAACCTGGGAGCTCTAACCTACATGAGAAAGGTTTCTCAAAGACTTGCAGCCAGAAGAGGGAAACGTTTTTGTTAAGAGCGCCCAAGGTATTGTCAAGGTCTTGGACCACCACAGTTGTTCTCTGGCTGCCTAAGCATCCCTTGTTGTACTTCTGGTTGACTGTCTCCAAATGATGGGGGGCCCAATGCCCAGGGCAGGAGATGGAGTCTAGGGGGACCCTTGGCTCCATCCTCGGTGACTACATGTGCAAAAAAGGAGGTCTGATAATTCACATTTTTCCCCACTAGAAAAGGCAAGCAAAGAAGAAAATCTGGCACTGGATAGTGCCAAACACCTGGGCACTTCATAATTATAATTACCATATGATTATTGTGATGATCACACGTTTCTTATTCTGCACACAATTGTTTGTAGGACATACAGAGTGCACAGTACTGTGATCCTTGCCATGCATAACTGTCATTATATATATATATATATATATAAAAAATATTAGCAGAGTGGATAAGTAGTTTGTAATAAGTATGCTTTCCATGGATTTTTTAAATCTTTGTTAAGTCTTTTTCTTCCTTCCAAGATGCCAAACACTGGATAATAGTTTTCAGAGATGTATTCGCTATTTGAAATTATCCAACCAATAATTTTTGTGAATTATCTTTAGCTTGTAGTTCATTTGCAAGCTGTTGTTTTTGTAACTCGGATTTTGCTTGAACAGGGACATCACATGTGCAGTTTCTGTTCCAGACTGAATGAACATCTCACTTTCAATCAGTTTTCTGTTGTTAATTCTAATTGGTTATTTGAAAAAAGTGGGGTTTTTTTCTTGATATTCTTGCAAAAAAAAAAAAAACTTCATAGATATTTTTAAGAATAGCTAGAAATTTGTTCACAGGAAGCTCAAACAAAAAGAATAAAAATAGAATCATAGAATCATAGAATCATAGAATGGTTAGAGTTGAAAGGGACCTTAAAGATCATCAAGTTCCAACCCCCCTGCCATGGGCAGGGACACCTCTGACTACAGCAGGTTGCTCAAAGCCCCGTCCAGCCTGGCCTTAAACACTTCCAGGGATGGGGCCTCCACAACTTCCCTGGGTAACCTGTTCCAGTGCCTCACCACCCTCACAGTAAAGAACTTCTTCCTAATATCTAACCTAAATCTCCCCTCTTCCAATTTAAAACCATTACCCCTTGTCCTATCACTAGACTTCCTGACAAAGAGTCCCTCTCCAGCTCTCCTGTAGGCTCCCTTCAGATACTGAAAGGCTGCTATCAGGTCTCCCCGGAGCCTTCTCTTCTCCAGGCTGAACAGCCCCAGCTCTCTCAGCCTGTCCTCATAGGAGAGGTGCTCCATCCCTCTAATCATCTTAGTGGCCCTTCGCTGGACCTGTTCCAACAGTTCCATGTCCTTTCTATGTTGAGGACTCCAGAGCTGGACACAGTACTCCAGGTGGGGTCTCACAAGCGCAGAGTAGAGGGGGAGAATCACCTCCCGTGCCCTGCTGGCCACGCTTCTTTTGATGCAACCCAGGATACGGTTGGCTTTCTGGGCTGCCAGCGCGCACTGCCGGCTCATGTTGAGCTTCTCATCCATGAGCACTCCCAAGTCCTTCTCCTCAGGGCTGCTCTCCAGCCATTCTCTGCCCAGCCTGTATTTATGCCTGGGATTGCCACGTCCCAGGTGTAGGACTCTGCACTCGGCTTGGTTGAACTTCATGCCATTTGCATTAGCCCACCTCTCAAGCCTGTCCAGGTCCCTCTGGATGGCATCCCTTCCCTCCAGTGTGTCAACCGCGCCACCGAGCTTGGAATCAAATGCATTTATTTGTAAATGTGAAAAAATACTCACTGAGTATTTTAAAGAATTTCCTTTACTCTGATGGTGATTATCATTCCCTCTCCACTAGTCTGGAATCTGAGAAGGATTACTGGTTTTTTTCAGAATATTCTTTCTGACCAACTTGCACATTAATACTAGAAATATTTTTTCCTGATTCTATACGGTATAAGATTTTACTATACTAATGGTAAAATATTGTGATAGATGGCAGTTCATGTCAGCTAATTGCACTAATAACAAAAAGGCTTCTTCCTAATGAATATTCACAGCTTGTATAAATAGCAATCTTTTCCTTTTCAATATATATTGCAAGCCACTTTTAGTCTAAAGAATCCCTCGGTCTTCTGTCCCAGTCCTTGGTAAGCTGCCAAACACAATAGGGCATTAATTAACATGTGCTAGGGATTCATCGACATGCACAGTGGTAGAGAGCAATTGCAGGCTTTTTTTTTTTTTCTTTTTTGGGGGACTTTTTTTTTTCCTTTCTCTTTTGCATCTCTGTGCAATTCATGAAAAATCTACTTCAGCATGTAAATCAGCTCTTGCTAAACACCTGGTAATACATTTCTCTTTGTTTTCCAGGGCTGTTGTCAATTTTTCACACATCCAGGAAAGACATTTACTCTATCTCTTTTTCATGTTCAGAATCCATTTGCAGGCTGCATACGGTAAAAATAACATATTTGTTTACTTCCCATACGGGCTGCTCTGTAAATAAATTATCTGATAAACTACAAAAAATGGAAGAGAATGAGATTCATTCCCCTTAATGTTGTACCAGTGGGAATGGTGGAATTACTCTCCCTGTTAGCCCAGGGTGACAGTAAGCTGGTCTGCTAACTTACCCGAGTGTAGGGAGGAATACTGTAAGTCATTCAGTATCTAGCTTTTACCACCCAGCAGTGAGTAGTCCAATAAATCAGGGATGTAAATTAAATTTCAATTAGTCTTCAGGTAAACCTCATTCCCTTTATCTCCAAGGAAACCAAACTCTCCTCCCATTTCCTTGTTTGCTGCTGTTGTTATTATTATTATTGCTACTACTATTATTACTACTAATAAAAATAATATTTATTTTTTTAAAAAGCCTGTATCTTATTCCTAAACATTCCCCTTTTATTATTCGCTTATGACCCCAACACCAGGGGAGTGCTGAGATCTCAAATTGGGTTGCTGGTATCTTTTTGCTAACATAATTTATAGCGCAGAAATATGGAAGCGGATAGCAGAGGCGAGTTTTGTTACACATTTATATCGTTAAGTATCTTATAAAGAAGACAATATATCTGACAGCCTGGATGTTGTGAGAACTTCCTTTTTCCTTCTGTTCTTTCTCAATCACTCCATGTCTTTCACTTATGTCCTTTTCTATTCATTTCAAACAAACTTTTCTCTCACTGACCATATCAAGCCCACTGTCTTTGACAATATGCTGGGGGAATTGCAGATTTTACTTTCGTAGTGTGCTTCTGGCTATCAATAACTTCAAATTACATTATTTATTGGCATTCACATTTAAACGTGTTTTGGAAATGAGCCCATTTTACCTTGGAATGAGTAAAGCTCAAAACCTAAGCATCCCACTCGTCTCCATAGTCAGAGGTGAATTTGGCTCATAAGCAAGACAAATGTTTTTTAGCTGATCTGAACTCACAAGGGTCTAAGAAAAGAAAAGTGAAGACCCCACTGGAACTTTTAGAAAGAAACACGCTCCCACCTTTTCCATATTTAATAGCTGTTACAGAAAACTAAACATTATGTCAATCTGCGCATCTTAGCCTCACCCTCACGTGAAATGTGTATGACAACATAAGTTTGAAACCTGTTGAGGAAAGCTAGTAATGTTGAAATCAAGACTTTTTTTTTTCACATGATATCATGTAATCCAGAGGTTTGAACACAGTGTTGTCCCACTGAAACTGCTGTTTCCTCTGCAAATATTGGGACAATCGACAATCTAATTTGCTGTAGCACTTCTGCAAGGAATAAGGAAAAAACATCTATAACACTCTAAAGAGCGAATGGGATTTGTGCATTTAGACTTGCACCTAGATCAACAATTTCCCAGGTGTTTAGTTATCCAGATTTTGAGTTACTAAGTGCAAATGTCAAAAAAAAAGTCACGGAAGTTGTGCTGCACTGCGGTGTGCATAACTGTAATGCAATAAGTACTTAATGGAACAACTGTCTTCTACAAGTCCACATACGGCATCACGCGTGACATCAAGTCAAGCAATACCCATTTTCCTCCGGTCTCCATACAGACAGTAACGATGTGATTGTGTGAGGGAAATGGCTATTATGGATGATTGCGGTATTTCTTAGGCTAAAAATAATTTCTGTGGTACAGCGCAGACTTTGGACACAGTGTGGCTCCTGCTCAAGAAGAGCACAAATTCCTGTGCTTGTTAAGGAGGCCTGAAGTCTGAGTTCCTAAACTTTTTGCAGTTTTATGCCTGCACGGTGTAGCTGGCTTCAAAAAAGTTATTCTTGATAAAGAAGTAAGGCAACCAAAATCAGACTATATCTTCAGAATGTCTCTAAATAACTATTAATTATCGAGAGGAAACTTAGCATCTCTGTATTATGTCCACGAGATATCTTCAAACAAGTTGTGTGCCTACAAAATTAGTACATTTTTCCTGTTGGTTGTGTTGTACAGAATTTAGTTCTGGTCATAAATCCTCATAGTTCTCTCTGCCAGGCACAAAAATGAGTTGTAAATATTGCGCTAGATAAAAGTGCTATAAAGTCTAGCAAAGACAGGAATTAAACTCTACCACAAGCAAAGGGTTTAGAGTTTTGATATTTCTGTTCTTCAACTCCTTGCCACTTTATCAGCAAATCAGGGCTGTATATAGGTGTGTGACCTGAATAGAAATAATGGGCAGTATTTTCCCAGGGAAGCCTGGGGGATCTGAGGGATGTTCTGTTAGTATCAGGCAAGAGGCACATCTAAGTCCTCTTGCATACAACTGGGAGAATGCAGCCTGACAGTTTCCTCTCTGTCCTTTCATACTGCATTTTTAACCACCAGGTGACAATAGCGCCTTCATACTGGCATTTTGCACAGTGAAATGCTACTGTATGAGATTCTAAAACACGGAGTTAGATCACCAGAGTGCCATAAAAAAAGCATGGAAATGGAAAATCCCTTTGTCAACATGAAGGACAAATAAAACCAACGTAGGAATCCTGTGCAGAACTCCACAGCATCAAGACACACACAAGCACTGAGCCAGACCCCATTTAAAACAGCAAATCATCTGCGCCAACATCTGGTTCTCACCAGCTGACCTGAGTGGTCAGTAGCTCTGAGAAAGGACCATCACATCACCATTGCTTGAAAGAAACCAGGAAGAGCTAAATTCTGCTAGGCGACACCTCAAGAGTGCTGCAAGTAATGTTTTCAGCCATGTGGTGCGATAGAATATTTATTAATGATATTTATTGTGTATAGGTACACTAGTGTGCATGTACTTATATTTATAAGACACCTAAAACAGACTTATCCCCAAACTGAAGTGCCTTTGCGATGAATTAAAATACCACATCAATGTAGAACATAAAAATTACAGGGACCTATATAACACTCTGCAAAACGATTAAGAGTCTGCTGCTCCTAAGAGATAAACTATTGAACCGGATACTTAGGCATACGCTTTATTTGTGTAGAGAGATCACCAAAAAAAAAAAAAAAAAAGTTGCAAGAATATATTCAGTGTCAGCACAATTTTTCCTTCCATTCAAAATCTTCTATGATTTTTTATTCCTGATTTTTTATTTTGACACAGTAATTAGTGTTACTAAAAGCCACAAAATTTGAAATCTTAGCTAGCTGCAGAGGATCCCATCTTTGTGGCAATACATGGATGAAATCAGATATAAGATTCTTCATTTTAGCAATCTTCATAATAGCAAAATTTTTTCTATCTTTAGCCCAGCAAAATTTATCTTCCTAGACAATGGAAAGGTGTCTTTTGTGTCGGTAGGCTTCACAATTATTTATTTTTCTGCCTGGGCAGACATTTCTTGGATAGTTATTGTGGTCTTAACTTCGTGGTCTTAACTTCTTAGGTACATGGGAAGACCTTACATTCTCAGTGCTTTTGGAGTAATACACCCTTCATAGTGGTCAGTGTGACTTTTGTGGTCAATTTGATTTTCTATTCACCCGTCTTCTGAGATTCACAGCAATAAGTACACAGCCCTTTTGTTTTGTGAACATTTTTGATATAATTATGTTAGCGCAAGAAATGTAAATCTGTAGTGAAAACAAGTCGTATATATCTTTTCAGCAGCATCTTTTGAAACACTGAATTTTGGCATAGCTGTCACTATCATCTACAGAGCCCTGATGTCTTTAGCTTGGGGTATCTCTGGTTTCTTTTCGTTACCGTCTCCTTTTCCCCATTGTTGTGGGTACTTTTTAGGGAACACATGAACAACAGGAATTACTAAGCCTGACATCACTAGGTAACTCCTTTGTTTATTTAAGCTATTCAGTCTTGAAACTAATTCTTTCTGGACTGGGTGGTAGCCCTGTCCAAAAACCGCTTCCCTGTCAGCAGAGGATCAACAGTTTTACTGAAATTGCCTTACTGAAACCGACTTACTGAAACTGAATCTGAAAATGAATTTACTTACTAAATCAGACTGGAAGTAAAAAGCCACGATAACAACAGAAAAGGCAGTCAAGCCCTGCTTTCAAAGTACCATTTCCAGTCTGAAACGCATACGCTGAGAGAGTTCCCCGAAATCAAACAGAATTCATAAACGGTACAGAGACAGACTTTTCTAGGACTGATTCTTTACCCCTCAAAAAATTACCTTAAAGGTGAGACACAGCACAGAGCTCAAGCTAGTAAACATGTTGGGCTCATTAACTTGTCTCTGCATCAGGCTGGCACTGCTGCAAGGAAGGAGAGGTGGAGCATTTGAAGAGCAAGGAAAGAGGAGAATGGCAGCAGCAGTGGCTTCTCACCTGAAAAAAAAAGAAAACCAAACAAAAAAACACCAAAAAACCCACCATAAACTTACAGAACACAAGACAGAATCACATTACAGAGAATTCTGCATTGCTGTTGCATGGAGAAAGTACCTAACAGAGTGCATCAAACTTGTTGTAAAGACTAATTGGCACAGATGATCGCACAAAATAGCAGCAATGCTTAAAGTTACTATTAAAATCATAAGAGATAGGGTCACGTATGTGTGCACAGACTTCTTCCTGCTATACCATCTCTACAAACAGCAAGTCAGGAATATTCTGATTTAGAGGTCACATCTAGACTGTTACGTTTCACAGGCATCAGTGAAGTGTCCACCATGAAGTCGTTCAGTCCTCTCTTTCTTTCTTTTTTAACCCTTTTTTAACAATTAGTTCCTAGAATATTGGCTTCATTTTGCCCCCGTGAAAGTCAATCTCACAGTTAAGTTATCTTGATCTGGTTTTTATGTTGCAAGTAATCACAGTTTGCAGTCCCGTGTTCATTTTCTCTGTACTCCTTCCCAAGCCAAGAAGCCTAGTCTATTTAATCTCTTTTCATATAGATTCTGTTTCATATCTGATCATACTTTTTGCCCTTTCTCTATACCTTTGCAAGTTCTATTGCATCTTCTTTGAGATGGAAGAATCAGAACTTCACAGAATATTCAAGACATAGGAACAGCAAAAAATTTAAGCCATGGCATGGTGATATTTTCAGGTTTCTTTAGTTATTATTTTTCTAGTATCTCAATATATATTTTTGTTTGTTTGTTTTTGGCTGTGCACTGACTCTAAAGTGTCTTTTCAGTGTCTTAATGTTTAATCTACCAATCATCACTGTACACATGCAATTGCAATTGTTTTTCACCCCATTTGCATTACAACGATTCGCCTCTACCTTTCTACCAGAAGCTTCTGCAATCAGCATCAGATCTGAATATCCTGAAAAGGTTTTCAGCACTGAAAAACTTTGTCATGTCACCATTCACCCAGTCTTTTTATGTCATTTATGAAGACGTTAAAGAGCATAAAATTCGTCACTTTTCTTGGTAACCACCTTGCAGGAGGATGACTGCAGAGGTAAGAGAATGACAAAATAGTGAAAATAGAGGGCTAGCCACTTTAATTGCCTCAATGACAAGAATGTGTTGGGGAAGTACAGTATATAGAAGTAAGAATTGAAATGAGAGATGGCTTGAAAACCACTTCAAAATTATCAGATGTCAAGTGCAGACCTCGCTGCAAAACAAGGACGCAAGGAGCAAAGGATAAGTAAGGGACATGGGTGATAGACAGACAATTTGCTTGCATTTAAAAGAAATTCTTTAAAGTACTTGTTCTTTTGAAGGAAAAGGAAGTCCAAATAATCGCAGAATTATAAAGGAACAATAAGTGATACAAGAGGAATTCACAAATAAGTGAAATAGAACGTCATGTTAAAAGAAAACTGAAACTTTAGAAAACCAGCCAAAGTAAATACAGTACCAGAATAATTTAATGTTCTTCAAAAGCCCATTATGTGAAATATGTAGAAAAATCAGTGTTCACCATAGTATAACTTCCCTTTTCTACAGCTTCAACCACTTGTTCTATCTTACACATACATGAACAGGTCATTAAAAAGGAAGGAAAGAACGGCGTGTGAACGAGTCTGTGTCCGTTACATCCCAGGTCAGGTGCTCATTTTGATTTGTATCATCACTGACATTGGTGTTCAGTGCTAGGATGCTAGTAATTACTAGGACATGAGTAAAGAACGCAAAAAAGCTTTTTAATGTCACTGTAAATTCACAGGTACTCCCCGATCTTGAGCATCTAATGCAATTCTGAGCACTCTAGAAAGGATATGAAATCAAGAAAAGCATACTTGGAAAAGAGTATAGGAAAGACACAACTGACAGAGGGAATCAATAAAATTGTGAGTGACTTGGAGAAGGTGAATAGGGAATTAGCATTTGGTTTCCTTATGATAGCAGAGCTTTGGGATACCGCGTGAAATTACTTGGTAGCAGGTTTCTAATGAAGAAAAGAAAGGGGTTTTCTCCCCGCTCCCTGCAGCATTTAATAAATTCACAGGCATCTGTGACACTCATACATTTAATTTGTCAAAATTATCCAGATACATTTATAACTGATTGATCCAGCAAAGTCCCAAGTGAACCTTTGGGTCTGGAAGTCCTCAAGCCTGTGGCTGCCAGATGCCAGTAAGAGACGAGGGAGAGCTTGGCTGTACTGAGGAAAGGGTCACACTACTGGTGGTCTTACCCCCCAAGAGACTGCTGCCAGCCATGCTCTGCCGTTTAGATGAACTTCAGTCTGACCCAACACGCTCGTTCCTGTGCTCCTCATCCCATTTTCACCCATTCAGACTCTGCCTCCCAGCTGTCCTGGAACAGCCTGTCATTGCTCAAAATTATTCTACTGCAACAGATACCCTACAAGAAATATGAAGAAGAGTGATCCATTAGAAAACATATTGCCCAGGAATATTCCTGAATTTTGTCAAATGTCAGAGATTCCAAGACTGAGATAAAAGGATCCAGGGAAGCCTCTTTTTTAACATGTGACAAGTCAACACTGCATATTTAACCTCATATCATCAGATATTTTACTGTTTAGCTGTTCTGCCTCCTCTGTTTGAGACATTGTAAGGGATTATATTTATGCATTTATGTAATTTTACTTAAAGGTGACTTCTTCCTTGGAGGGAGGAAAGGCATATATTAGAGCAGAAGATAGTTTCAAGTTATTTTCTGTTTATGACAGCCTTTTGCCGTTATTCTAAACCTTACTGTACAGCAAACAGAAGCACCTTAGAAATAATTTTATGAAGAGAACGATTTTTAGGAAAGTGTAAGGATGCCTGAACAAATAAAAAGTAATAACTCCAATATCTATTCACATCTCAGAACAGCAGTAGTACATTAATTTCGCTTTTTGCCAGAACTACAGTGCTTCTATTTTATGGTCTGCTAAGGTCTGCTTCTCTTCTTGACCCGACTTGTCACCTTCTTTTCACTTCTGTGTTTTAAAATAGCATATGAGAAAAATAGGGCTAAGAGATTAATGGAAGAAATTTCTTTTACTGGGAACCAAGCAGGCATGGATCTGAAATGACGGTTTTACACATAAAATGAACCTTATGACAATGTGGGCTTTCGCTATCACAATAGTTAAATTTGTTGCAGAATTTCCCAGTGTAAGTATCTAGAATACCTGGAAAAAAAGTAAATATTGTGGTGCGATATTAGTTCAAGGTGATACTGAACATCATTCAAAAGCTACTGCAGAATCAATAGAAAAAGGTTCATTCTTTCAAACAGGCCTTTCCATCAGGTCATGGAGATCGATAATGCTGAAGTGCGGCCTCGCTTTTCAACTGGCATCCAAGTTTTTATGGAAACGAAATGCCAAGTCTTTTCCTTCCTGTGCATATGTGCAGTGCTCGGCATGGGGGGCTCTGCAAGGAGGAATGTGCTAATGTAGGGACAAGAGGTCTCGGGGGGTTTTCCGCCGGGCTATTGCAGGAGAACAGGTAAAACTTTCATCTGTTTTGCTGTGCACAAACCTCCTTCAGGGCTTCAGCAGGAAACTAGTAAACATTATACAACCTCTTGTAAAAACACAACCAGTTTCATCAGATATGCTGACTAATGCCCGCATCAAAGTAGAACAGTCCCTCCCCTTTAGGTGAAACTAAACTCACTTTTGTAAAAGTCACTGAAACTTGCTGTGTTTTGGAGGAGTTACAATACCTGAAAAAAAAAAAAAAAAAGCAAGTCTCCCAAAATTTATCCATATACTTTTTTTTAGATGGCTTTTGTGTCTGTGCAGCATGCTGTACTTTCGGATATCAAGTAGATATTCCAGCAGGACCAAGGAGCTACTTAACCTTACCGTGTTGCGATGTGTGCACAAATGCAAGCCCACAATTATTCCTGAAACCTGCATGCAGATATCTTTTAAATCTTGCCCTTTAACACTTAAATTTGCTGAGAAGAGGGGAAAAAAACGAGATCAGACTCAGCATTCTGCCAGTGTGTGGAAAGTGCAATGATTAAGAGAGTCAGTCCTGCAAACTGGGAACTAATGTTTTCAGAAATTGTCTTAATTTGTCCGTTCTGTAGCAGCGCCATGTGAGCAGAGCTGGTAAGAGGCTGCTGGGGAGGGCCTGATGTGTAACCTCCATCACCACAGTGATGCACCCTGAGTTAGCTGTAGTCCTCTCCTGGGACAAATGCACTCTAATATTTTATATATTCCTGGTCAGCGACATAAGAAAACACCCAATTGCAGACTGCCATTCAAAAAGAATATTTCTGTAAAGAAAAAGATGTGAAAATGTAGGCATTCAAGTGAAAATTCAATCCTTCACAGTACAGAGCTTCTGCGAAGTCTTTTAAATGACCCTTTTTATCATGATGCCATGTCTGTACCTTTCTGAACAGTGAGACCTGGTAAGAAAAATAGATGTATGTATACAAGTAGTTGAGTAATGTATTACTCATGTGCACTTTGTTCTTTTTGGCAAACTGACCTTATCAAAGGGAAGAAGCTACGCACTGTGACAAGATGAGCCCTGCCAGAAAGTCTGAATTAGCAGTGAGTGAGTTTTCTCTACTGCCTCATTTTAAATGATGATCACTGAGAATCATGTCTTTCTCTTTTCTGGGGTGATGATGCTAAAGCAGTGTTGCTTGCTTGCTTTTTTTGTTATTCTTATCATTTTCTAATCAGACACTCTGTGTTGCGTGCTCCAAGGAAAAAGCCCAGCTTACAATCATGATAGTAATTGTCACATTAGCAGTATAATATTATGTTGACCCTCTAAATACTTTTCTGCCGATACAGAAGTAAGTGTTGTTTAGATTTGAGACTGGCACCTGATTTTTAGAGATAGTGCTGCTCACGGTGTAAGTCAAGAAATAATAGCAAGGACAGTTTTATTGTTGCACTGACATGGAAGACCATAATGACCACCGGTGGAAGAGTGACAGGACGCAGGTGACTGACACAGGGAGAAGACGTGGTCTAGTTTTGATCAGACAAGTGGAAGATGGTTGTCAGACCACATCATAGTGGCAACTGCACAGCTGTAATGTTGGATCTTGTTATTTGGCAGCTGCTGCTCTACCATTTGCATCAGGAGGGTTGCTGTAGGTATATGAGACCTGTCAAGAATCAAGAACCAGCACAAGTCAGAGATGAGATATATATATATATATATATATATATGTGACATGTCTTGAGGGCCTGTGGATGTACTCTCTTCTTCCGCTCAAACTGGAAAAGCAGTGCACAGGGGAAGTCTAGAGGAGGAGATGATCATAAATTGCTGGTTTACAGACATGTTTCCAGAGTTCAGACACAAATTTTAGATTTACCTTAGACTTACCAAAAAACATTGTGTATACCAGGCCTTTCTCAACAGAAATGTTAGCAGACACTAACCTTACTTCACTTTTTTTAAAAGCCTACAGCAGTGACACTGTCTTGCAGCAGGGAGTTTGATGATGGGGTACTACAAGCCTGAGAGTCTGGTCCCGCGGCAGATTATGGAGCCGATCACCCTGAGCGCTGTTATGCGGCACATGCAGGACAACCAGGTGACCAGGTCCAGTCAGCATGGGTTTATGAGAGGCAAGTCCTGCCTGACAAACCTGATCTCCTTGTATGACAAGGTGACCCATTTAGTGGATGATGGAAAGGCTGTGGATGTTGTCTACCTGGACTTCAGTAAAGCCTTTGACACCATTTGCCACGGCATTCTCCTGGAGAAACGGGCTGCTCATGGCTTGGATGGACATACACTTCATTGGGTCAAAAACTGACTGGAAGGCCAGGCACAAAGAGTGGTGGGGAATGGAGTTAAATCCAGTTGGTGGCTGATCACACGTGGTGTTCTCCAGGGTTTCGTATTGGGGCCAGTTCTGTTTAATGTCTTTATCAACGACCTGGACAAGGGGACCAAGTGCACCCTCAGTAAGTTTGCAGGGGACACCAATTTGGGTGGGAGTGTTGACCTGCTTGAGGGCAGGATGGCTTCACAGAAGAATCTGGACAGGCTGGATCGATGGGCCAAGGCCACTGGTATGAGGTTCATCAAGGCCAAGTGCCATGTTCTGCACTTGGGTCACAACAAGCCCAAGCAGCGCCACAGACTTGGGGCAGAGTGGCTGGAAAGCTGCCTGGCAGAAGAGGACGTGGGGGTGTTGGTAGACAGACAGCTGAATATGAGCCAGCAGTGTGCCCAGGTGGGCAAGACAGCCAACAGCATCCTGTCCTGGATCAGGAATAGTGTGGGCAGCAGGACTAGGCAAGTGACCATCCTGCTGTACTTGGCCCTGGTGGGGCTGCACCTCGAATACTGTGTTCTGTTTTGGGCCCCTCACTCCAAGAAAGGTGTAGAGGTGCTGGAGCGTGTCCAGAGAAGGGCAATGGAGCTGGTGAGGGGTCTGCAGCACAAGTCTCCTGAGGAGCTGCTGAGGGAACTGGGGTTATTCAGCTTGGAGAAAAGGCGACTGAGAGGAGGCCTTCTCGCTCCCTTCAACTGCCTGAAAGGAGGGTGTAGCAAGGTGGGGGTCAGTCTCTTCTCCCAAGTAACAAGCGATAGGACAAGAGGAAATGGCTTCAAGTTGTGCCAGGGGAGATTTAGGTTGGATATTAGGAAAAATTTCTTCACTGAAAGGGTTGTCAAGCATTGGAACAGTCTAGCCAAGGAAGTGGTTGAATCACCATCCCTGGACAGAGGTAGACAAGTAGACATGGTGCTGACGGACATGGTTTAGTGGTGGTTTTGGCAGTTAGGTTAATGGTTGGACTCAATGATCTTAAAGGTCCCTTCTAACACAGACAATTCTATGATTCTATGATTCTGTGTATGCAACATAAAAAAGCTTTCTCTGTTCCTTTTTTGTGGTTACCCAATACAGTAACCTCTCTTTCTTATTTTTTCTTTCTTTAAATTGTGACCAATGGAAAACAATTTCTGGTCAATATTTATCATATTCTCCACGTCAACAAACTCTTCTTTTTAACTGCCTCTGTTTCTTCCCTTTCCAGAGTTGTTCAACACCTTGTTTTGCTTCTCAGCACTAGTAAATTTACTGGTACTGTAAATGGAGACATTCTGCCAATTGTTTAATTACTTTTGTTTGACTTTCCTAAAACCTTGGATTTTGGGCATTTCTTTTAGGGATGTCTTTGAATACAAATACGGTTCCCCAGTCAGCAGCAATCTAGGCTGAACTGCCAGAAAATTATGTCCCCCACAGGTTTCTTCTTCTGGAAGGTGCTGTTGTGGAAGGTGCTGCCACCACTGGGTTCAGTGACCTGATAGAGCAACAGACCATGATCTGCTGCCCTGAGCTCCTGCCAATCCCATGACAAGGGAACTAACATTTTTTAACTCTCTGTGCTCACATGTCTCCTTAGCTGCTTAGTCTCTCTCTCAGCTCTCAGTAGCAGTGAAGCAAATTAACCAATATACTTCCAGAAATAAGACTATCAATTGTAAGGAAGCACTAGGACCTGTAACGTATTCAAGGACACAGCTTTGTTCACCCTATTTGAATTTCTTTGGCATTTTGAAATAGAACAGCATGGAGAATAAATCTATTGGAATATCCATAAGGAGCTCACCTATGATTAATATAGCTGGTGAGTGGGTGGTGTAATTAATCATTACACAATACTATGGCTGAAATGATGTTTCTTTGGAAAAAAAAAAAGGGGGGAAACCTCAAGCTAAAACAACTCATCTGGATTTCTCTTTTAGGGCTGATTTCCCCAGGCGTCCTGGAATAATTCCATGAATATAGCAATCGTCATGTCTGCCAGTCTCTGACTTACAAAGCATCCTTCCACACAGTGAAGCAAGAATCGTTAAAAAGTCGTCTTTATGAACATTCAGTATGCCATGTTACCAGAGAGGTTTTTGTCTGGTGAAGGGAAATATTGAAGTACCCCAGTGTGCGAAGGGTTGAAAAATAGTGATAGTGGCTGTTGATTACTGCATCTAGGAGCTAAACACAAGGGTATGAAAGGGCAATTACCTTAAAGAGTGATTATTATTTAATAGGACAGGTATTGTTTTACTCGATTTCTTGTTTTGTCTTGACAACGAACAGGAGGTTTTCCCATCACTTCTGGAAGTTTTTGGATAAGATTTGCTGAGTAGTGTACACAACCTATCAGAGCAGGATCTGTGCACCAGCAGAGAAGGCACAGCAGAGTACTGCAGTGGAAAGTACAGCTGTGGACATGCTGTTTTGCCTGAATTTGGGAAGGCAGCCTCGCTGCTGCTAATGAAAGCAAGGTAGGCATTAATGCTGGTGGGCTACATGCTTTGGGCTCAGCAGTGGATGCTCCAGTGACAACAGTATCAGCGCCCTGAAACTCTTCATCTCCTTCTTCTCCAGCTTCCCCACCTCCAGTCCTTGTCCCTGGAGCGGCTCCCCCAGCTCGACCCACACTCAGGACAAGCCACACTGCGTGAGCGTAATGCAGTGTGCCTCGAGGGGCACTGCATGGTTTCTCTGCCTTTGGTCAGAAGGAAGCACATTAGGGCCATTGGGTTTTGTCCCCTAAGCAAGCTACTCAGAAAAAACACTGAACTCAGATGAGAGATGAAAAAAACCCCCAAAATCACTAATTATCAAGCTAACTTGAGCAGTACCACCATGAGCTCTTCATGCTGCTCATTGCCCTGGCGAGCTGGAAGGCACTAGCATCTACAGCCACGTGACAGTCACGGACCAATCTGTGCAAGCAGCATGCTAATTTGAAATATATAATCTGAAAATAATTTGTGATCTGAGTAACTTTAGGCAGGTATCCCCAAATTTATCTGATCTTAATCTTCTTTTTATGTTTTCAAAACCTGTTTTGCTGTTAGTTCCCTTTCTCTAAGTTAAGTTAGGTAAATAATTCCTTTGTAAAATTGCCTTCACTCTTTATTTTTTTCTTCGCACCTTCTTCATCCTAGAGAATTAATGTGAATGTGAAAGAAATCTTTCTGGAGTAATAGATTGCAATACTGAAAACGTAGCATTTTCTGGTCCCGTTGAAGTCAATGGCAAAATTACTACTAGTATTAATGAACAAAAAACTGGGCTTTTAGTATAACACCATTTGACTGTAATGAAGCAAATTATGCTGGTTCCCATGAGAAATTAAATATGATCAGCATATTCATACATGAGTGTGCACACAAAACCACACTCACATATGATTCCTATAAAAACTCTTTCTACTGGGGACAGACCAGGGCCAGCATTCAGTTTCAACTCAGGCGAAATAAAAAAATGAAAGCTGTATTTTAAAACGTAGCGTTCCCTCTGTCACTTAGGGCCCCAGTTTGAGAGATGCTTCAGAAAGCATCCTGCTTCAGAAAAAACATGGAAATGTGTCTCTGTGCTCCTCTGCACATGTAACAGGAAGGGTCTTTCCCCTGCTGAAGTCACCGGGGCCACTTCTATCATCGGTCGTGGGGGCTTGATTGATGGCCGTAATTGGTTATCGCCACGGTATCTGAGGATTGACTCACAGTCGTATAAACTTAGTAAACTTGAGTATCAGCAATATTCAAATCCTTAACAAGTACAGAAAATGCAGAGAGGCGCGCCGGCGCTGTACACAGCACAGAGGGAAATGAGCAACCGAACCTCGTTAGAACTTTTTTGGCTGCAGAATATGGCAGGGAAGTGAGAATACGACCCTCATTCTGCTATGATGAAGGTCATACCACGTCATTTTACTAGGACACCCCGTTTTGGAGTTCTTGCGTAGCATGTTCACTACACAGGTCTCTTAACGGCGTTCGTTTTCTCTCTGAACTGCGACGGGTGTGGGGAGGTACCATAAACACCAGGAGAAAATAGGTATAACGCGACGCCGTGAAGAAGGCGATATATTTATAGTGAGGACAACGGTGTAAAAGAGCAGCTGTGGTGTGCGACTGGGTTGTGTGAGGTGTCTGTCAGCTCAGGAGCTGGAGACGGTGCCGCAGGAGCTGGAGGAGGCACCTCTGCTTTAGGTCTCCATGGTGCAGAGCCTGCGAAACACGGGTCCAGTGGCTCTGCCCGCGCCTGCTTCATTACTGCGGCTGGTACAATAGCCAGTTCATTACTGTAGTTTACAAGAGTGAGGCTGCTCAGTGACTAGACATTTCATTAAATTGCCACAAGCCATCTGTCATTTAACTTGTTTTGATTTGCACAATGCTGCTCTGAACCGCTAAGTGAATGAAGAGCCTGCCTGGCATTGTGTGCTGCGGGGCGGAAGGCAGCCCAGATGCAAACTGAGGGACCCGTGGTGGGAAAGCAGTTACTCCGATGGGGATGGAAAAGGGTTTTCTGTTTCTTTTAACGAGGAACCGAGAAAAGAGAAGCAGGGAGTGAAACAAAAGGTGCTCTGGAGCACCAGGAGATGCAGAGAGCGCGGGTGAAAATCAGACGAGGTGTTAGGAACGGCAGAAAACGCGGAGCTGCACAGCAGGGACTTTACTGTACAAACCTAAGGTGACAACGTTCGTAGGAAGAAGCCTTTAGGTTTTAGTCTTTAAAAAAAAATATTCTCGGAGCCGCTACAATCTTAAGAAAATTACGAAGGCCAATGCCCTAAAATGTAGAAAACCAAGCTTCAGAACAGGTTTTTTTATTTAAGAGCAGCACAGACCTTTGAGAAATCATTTTTACCATTTCATTGAGGAACTGAAGCCTGCTCAGACCGATAGTAGAATAAAAGCACAATTATATCAGACATGGTTTTCTAGTTTTTGATAAGGAATTTTGTTGATATCTGGATTATACAGAATAACTATAAATTTTTCTCTGTTTCGTGCAAGGAAATGTGCAGAGCAATGCTAGAATTCTGTTCTGTCTGGAACGATATTCAAAATACAGCACGTCATTTTGATGTAAAAGTACCAGTGTTCGCATCCTTTCTGACTTAATGCAAAAAAATCTTATTCAACGTATCTAGGTTTTATATTTCAGCTCCAGACTGAACATCCAGATTGGTCTGTGCCTCTGTAGAAATCCAAAAGGGAGCAAAAAAAAAAGTGTGAAGCAAATTTGCAATAAAAAAAGGACATCATATTGGTTTATGAAGGAAAGCGGTGCACCGGCTTCCAGGCTAAGGAACTGATCTGGGGATATTTTAGTCATTTATTTGTTGGGGAATTATTCCAGTGCAGGTGGTACAATAAAACATTTGTCTCTGCTCTTTGACTTGGTCCTGCAATGTTCTGCCATCTCCTTGTTGTTGTTTTGAACATGTCTGGTAGAAAAAAAATCTGTATTTTTTGCCTTAGTATTCAGCCAAGATACTGCTTGAGGGTCTTGAAGACAGAGGTTTGGGCTGATTTTGATGTTTTACAGCAGGACTCATCGACAACCTTTATTACGTTGCTTATTTAACAGCTAATTAGTACCATCTGGATTTCCTTGTTAGGGAGTTTGAGGAATGTGAATGTCGATCCATATATTTGCTTGCCGAAAATAATTATTTGTGCATGTAAAGTCCTCGTCACTGCCTGCAACAGCCTTTCATAATGATGTAAGACAGAAAAAATTGCAAATATTAGGCAATAATGGCTACATAAAATGATCTGGAAATGATGCAGGTATGCAGCAAAGGGAAGGGAAAGGTCGTTAAACAGCTCAGAGGTGGACGGCAAAATAAGCATGTCCCAGGTTGGGTCGGAGTGGAAGCTCCCAGCAGGACAAGGCTAAAGGAGAAAGTGGTGGAGCTACGAGGAGGGAAAAAAATAAATACCTCTGAGCATCCAGAAACAATACCTTAGATCCACAAATAGGCTGTAAAGTTAATTATTCCCCATTATTCTCTGAAACCAAACAATTCCTCTCCATTATGTGCCAAGGGGGATGTTCCTTCATTACTGATTAAAGGCTGAAACACACAGCTGACCTGGAGATTTGCAGTTTGGTCCAGCCCCTAAATTCCCGTGCCAACACAGGGGAAGAAGAGGAAAACCAAACCAAACCAAACCCAATACGTGTTAGAAAAGCATTGCTGCCAGCTGGCTCTGAAAACTCCTGATTTCAGGAGGAGCGGGTATTTGACTCATAATCACCCTGGTGCGCCAGCACTTGGGATGCGCAGTCATTGCCCACCTATTCCAGGCCTAAAAACAGAGTATTTTGCCCCTCCGGGATGCGTGGCGGGAGCCGCTAGATGGCAGGAGAGCACCGCGCAGCACCGCGCAGAGCCGCGCAGCGCCCCGCAGCACCGCGGGCACCGGCCCGGACCGACCGGCAAAGAACAGCGGCTGCGGCTTGTTTTCTTCTCCTTCTTGAAAAAAAAAAGTATGGTTTGGGAGGGGGGGGGATGATGTTGATTGGTTGGTTGGGCTGGGGTTTGTGGGAGGTTTTGTTTGGGCGGTTTTTTTGGATTTTTTTTTTTTTTTTTGGGGGGGTGGTTGGTTGCTTACTTGTTGTTTTGTTTTGGTTTTGGTTTTGGTTTGTCTTGATTTGTCTTGTTTTGTTTTGTCTTGTCTTGTCTTGTTTTGTTTTGTTTTGTCTTGTTTTGTTTTGTTCTGTTTTGTTTTGTTTTGTTTTTCTGCGGGAATGTTACAACCATCCCATTTATGTTTCCCAGTGCAGATTTGATGATTTCAGCAAGCTTGCATCAGGGATAAATTTGGCCCACTGCCTCCATACTTTTGCAACACACCTGTCGAGCTTTTTACCACTATCTGCACCTTTACAGCACAAAAAATTACTATATTCCGGCATGCGCCATCTTTTCCCCCATCACAAAATGTCCATTTAAAGGCTTTTTTTGATCTTTTGGATAACTGGCTTGATTTAAAATAACAGCAAAAAAAATAAAATTAGGCCTCCACGCTCAGCAGTGCATGAATGACAAATATGTTGTAGTTTGGAGTACATTTTGAGAAACATTTTTGAACCTCATGTAGAAAAATTATATAGTCTCAGAAAAGTTATTACACACTAGGAAACTGAACAGTGTCATTTATTTCATATGCTATTGATATAGTTAAGTTTATACAGGTATAATAGATTTCTTGGGTTCTGATATGCTATTATATAAGTCCATGTCATCCACAAAGGGTTTAAATTTACTTGTATTTTCTAAAGCTATGTGAAACAGAAGTTTTTTGCCTTGGGCTCAAACTAAGATTTTATTTTCCTCCCCAATCCAAGTTGAAATGTTTGAAGTTGCCAAGTCATTAATTTCACACAGTTCCAACAAAAAGCGTTCAGAACGTAGACACCTCTAACCTGGCTAGAGAGAAAGCTGAGATTTTTGTGGCCTTTGTAAAACTTCTGTCACAGCAAACTCTGAAACTGGACAATTTTTGTGTGATTTGGATTATAACATGGATACCTGATACAACTCTTAAGATTTTGGGGAGCATCTTTCCTTTTAAAGATGTTTTAATTAAAATTAAAGATGTTACACATCTTGTAGCAGAGGCAGAATTAGGAAGTTATGTCTAAGTCATAGGTAAAACAACACAGCCCTGAAAACCTTGAGATGAGTCTTGCTGCTCTGCAACTCACACCCAGGAAGCGGCTTGTAAATATTTTTTTTTTTCTGTGCAAACCAGTCTGTGTTTACACTTTTTATTGAACTAACAATCTTCCTTGGTAGTCCTTTTTTTTTTTTCCTTATTTTAGCATCTTACAATTTAGAATTCCGTATTACTACAAGTAATGGAATGAAACTTAATAAAAAGACTTGCAGATACGAGTCGGGTTCAGCCCAATTGGATTCTTTGAAGGGTTGGAAGGTCTATATTATAAGCTGGTTTCTATCAAAAGCGTGCGAACTACAGAAAGAGAGTAGAGCAGAAAGCTCTACAGCACAGAAAGTGCGAGTGAGTGCGGTTCCTTTGAACTACATTAGGAATCTGGCCCCACTGTAGCAAATTTCATTGCACGTGTGAGTCCTTGCGTAGAATTTTGTGCAGGAAAGAATTTGAGATTAAATACTGTCCGGTGAAGCATCTCCTCCCAGAACAAACTAAACCAAAATAAGTCTTAAAAAAAAAAAAAGAAAAAAACCCCAAACACGTGGTAGCAACTTATCAGGTGCTTTTGAATTACGCATTTGCGCAGATATAAATAAGATTTATAGCTTTGCAGCCACACCAGTGAATACCACTCCAAAGCAGCAGTCTAGTGGGGTTTAACCACATGTCCCTGCGAGGCAGGTGATGCTCGTCCGCTGTGGAAAACGCCTGCAATAACCCAGCTATAAAGAAGCAGGTGGCAGACCTGTTCCTCTGGCTCTAAAGCCATTTTCCGCACAAAAATGCAGGTGCCTGTTCCCATGGAGGTGCCTGGGCAGCAGCCCGGAAGGCAGGTAGGTTATCGAGGGAGCCGGGCGGCGCAGGCCGTTCATCCGAGATGCCTTTGGGACAATTTGTCTTAATCCCCCTTGGTGTCAGCACACACACGAGATGCAAAATTTGCAGCGGAGCCTGGTGCGAAGCCAGCAGCCGTTTCAGGTCCGCGTGCGTGCATTAAAAAAAAACAAAACGAGCCAAGGAACGCAGTTTAAAAATGTCAAACTTTTATCTAAATGCTTGGATTGAAAGGGGTTTAAAACCACCTTAAAAGCCGCGGTTGGCGCGAGTCCTAATAACTTCGATGTTACGATTTTGAGAGACATTAGTGTTCCCTAGCAGGACTACGGAGCAATCATATCTATCCCTCTCATTTAACCCCGCCGCTGTGGGAATAGCCAGGGGAAGTACAAAGAGCAGAGGCTCTAGTTAAGCTGAAGATGAAAGGTAGGGCTATGAAAAGGAAATAAAGGCATCCTTCTGTTGCACCTGTGCACAAATAGCACGAGTTCTGTAAGGGCTTTTGACTGCATTAGCCAATGTTTTGATTTGTATTATATTTTTTACAAAAACAGACTTGGTTTTTTTCAAATATCTCTCTCTTCTGGCTACGAACTTTCCCTCCCATGTTTACACAGCAGACATACTGACATAAATAAGGACTGGTGTTTTTCTTTTCCTTTGGGATTTTTCTGTGGCCATGGATTTGATCTCTGTTTGTTTAACTTGCTGAATTACTGCTGAAAATTAACTATATAACTACCAAGTGCATGTATCGAATGCTACGGTGCTGTGTATCAACACATGCAGTTGTATTAATACCTGAAGTTCCCTTCTTGATGGTGCAGCTTCAGAGAAAAATCAGTACTTCCCTCTGCCCCTCCCCAAGAAAAATATGAAACAACTCCATAACAAAATGCTGCTTTTTTATTAGGAAAGAAAAAAACTCCTACTTTTTTATGATTTTGAGATCTAGGAGTACTATTATAGACTGTTTCAATTTCTTTAAAACATCTCAAAATCAATTAAAAGCAAAATAACATAAAAGTCCAGTAAAGAAAGAGTATTCAGCCAGCAACCAGCCAGCCACTGTGCGTCAAATACAACCGAAAGCAGCTCTATTGAAACACAGGTGTTAAAACAGAGATGAATGTGTCCTGCTAAAGAAAAAAATTAATTTCACTGTAGCTTCACAGCTGTTTCAAATAGACAATCTCATATCGTTAACACAGAAAATAAAGAAGAAAAGAAAATTAAGGGACACGATTAACAATTTTTAACTTTTTTCTGTGCACAGGGGCATTCGTACTTCCTTCATCCCATGCCATTGCCCCAACCAAACTCAACAGGCTTGCTAATGCTGCCCTCGAAAACAACACGCAGCTGCCTGAAAAGTCTTCTCCTCGCAGCTTTCCATGGGGCTTTTTTGAAGTCCCGTCTACATTGCAAGTTGCCCAAGCCTATTCGTCTCCAGCAAAGAGCAGCCTGGCCATCGGAATCAAAAATGAAAGAATACACCTGCCTGCCGCTAAGTGACTTTCCTAAGCTTTTGTTTTTGAAAGAAACAAGAGCGGGACAACTCTTGCTGCTTCTCCTGTACCGGATTTCTTGTGCGGGGTGAAGGAGGAGCCTTCAGCTACGTTGTCACTGCTGGCTAGCCGGCTGAGTTCAACAGCACCGTAAAGCTACAAACATCCCATCCTTACTGACGTAGCCTTTATTTACGAAGCATGTCAAAGCGGAGCCGTAGACGTAGACTCCTTCCTCCACCACATCGCCTAATCCAGGGCTGAGGAACTTCAGGAGGAGAGCGTCACCTCTTCGCAAGGTGAAGGAAGCACCCAGCGAACCCAAAAACGGGGCAGGAAGGAAGAGACTTGGAGGACTTACTTGTCCTATTGCAGCTGGTGAAAGCCATGGAGAGCACAGCTGGCTACTCTCCCCATTCAGCGAACTTCTGGGCACCAGCCATCCCCATGGACAATGTTCAGTGAGGAAGGGGAGACTTCTGTGAGTCTGGCTTGGCACTGCCCACATACGGACGGGTATTCTTGGAAGTATCATCCAAGAGTCTACTTTATGGAGAGGAGACTTAAAAATCGGAGTCCTGGGGTTCAACACCAATCATAATGCCAAGAAATGACATTTGGCTTCTGCATGGTATCTCTCATACTCCTTATTTTAGAATGGGAAACAGGCGAGCACCATAATAAGTGCAGCTTCTGTGAGTATAAAAAGATGACTGCCAGCAAGAAACGTTATTTTTGCATTAAACCTCAAGTTACTGGCACTGTTGCGATGGTTGCCTATTGGCATGCCAAGCCAGGGAGTGGTGGTTTGATTCGGGAGACCAAATCACACTCTGCTAGCACCGACAGCAAATTGGACTTTCAGCGCAAAAGGACAGGACTTCGCTCAGGACACGTAGGAAAGGGAGAGGGAGAAGATACTGACAAGTCCCTCAAGCCACCATGTAGGTGCCAAATTAAAGTGCGGCAAGGGAAGACAGCTTGGCTTAAAGACGTGTATGCGTTTCAGCTGGTTCCTAACTCCTACACGCAGAATCTGTAGTAATCAGCAGTGTTGTGTGCCTGTGGGCCAGGGTCTTTCTCACTGGGAACCCCCATCGTGGTTTCCCTCTGCCACCTTCTCCAAAACATTGCTAAACTGCATTCCTCTTCCTTTACGCCCTTTTCCACCGTATCCCACATGCAACCCTTTGTTCTACTCAATGCTGAATAGTCTTAGCATAATATCCCATCTAAACCCATCTGAAAGTTTGGTGCTGTCTGCCCAAAATTAGACTCATCCCTTTCAGTTGAGGCACAGCTGAATATATTTTTGCTCCCTCTTGTCCCAGCTCTGCTTCGCAGGATAGTATTTATAAGAATAGCTACTCCGTATGACATTTAAAAAATGCATTATTTTCCCTGGCAACAGAGCTTTAATTTTTAGACAAGATGGGAAGTATTTATGATTCAAAATACAAAACAACATTCATGGGATTTATCACCAAATGGTCATCTGGAACCTGGAAAGCTGGCAAGGATTAGAGTGGTTCCATTGGCATTCATGATCCAGCAGTTCAGGGGCTTTGAGAGCCTCTCTGTATTTCTGTAAGTTCTTGCAGAGAGCACTTCCTAAAAAGAGTAAGAAGTATGGAAGAAGTTAGTCGAAAAGTTAGTATTTTTTAACGTATTTTTAAATCTGATCCTTTTCATAGGGTAGGTTGTCTCCTGAAAGAGCACTGTCGCTTATCTGATGCAAGGCATCACATCATCTTGTGTCACAGTGCCATAGACCTTTTGCCAAAGAGACACTTTTAACCCCAAAAAGAGAGAATGGAGGTGCTTTCCAACAGGAGAGCACAAAGCCATGTCAGAGCTCAGTTTCGTCTTTTTCTCTTCTTTGAAATCTGGAGTAGAAAAGTGAAAACTGGAAATCTCAACTATTGGTACAATTAGTGTTTAAAACAATGAAAGTATACATGCTTACATTAACGATATTTTATAATGCAAATGCCAAACAACATTTATTTCCCTTCATCTCTTATATAATGTACAAAAGCAGGGGTGCTTTTATACTTCAGCATTTGCTGACTTTGGTGTCTTCCAGCTGTGCTGTTTAAGGCATAACAATTCATACTTGACCATTTCTGTTTTGTGGAGTACTCTAATTATGGCACCAAATGTTTACAACTCTGCTGAAATATGTAAATGATGCAAGAGTGAGTCTAATAGCAAAAATGCGATTTTTAAGAGAAAAATACGTAAACTGATATGATGCAGGAGATAAGTGCTTTTCAGAGGACAGTGTCCTTGGAGTAGGAGGTGGACAAATAATGTGGAGCACAGAGTGAATGCATGTCTCTTCAAAACAGTACAAGCTCTCTTTTGACATGCAGGCGATTCAATAAGGAGGAAAAAGGCCAGAACTGAATTTAGCTGATGCAAATCAAATTACAGCTAAATTGGTTGTCACATTATGAATTAACTATGTAAATGTTTGCTATTTATTAAGCCACCATTTAGAATTTATATTGTCATAAAAATATGGCTCTTGTCCATTTAAGATATAAACTGCATTTAAAAGGGATTATTCACCCCTTTCACACCTTTCAGAATTAAATTTAAAATATCTTCTTCTTTTATTTTCCAGTATTTTTCTGTAATTACAGCTCACATGTACGGTAGTTCCAGGCTACCAAAAAAAAAAACAAAACAAAACCAAAAAACCAAAACCAAACCAAAAAACCACAAACCACCAGGCTTTTCTAGCCAAGCAGTATCCCATTACATCATTGCTTTAGATGCATTCATTCTTTACAATATTGTTGGCTGTTTCAGGTTAACTACCAAAATCATTTGCCTGAGAAGCAAGATTTAATTTTCTTGCAACTACCTCTGTGAAGTACAATAGGGATTACAAGTACTCATTGATTATACTATTGGGTGGAATAAGGGACTCTTATTCTAGCATTTCTCATTCATTTTGTCATTGCATTCTCTTTGAAAGAGACCAAATGGGTCTCAGCAGGTGAAAGCAAAGAAACCTGAAAGGCCCCCTTTGATGAATGACAATACCACAACTGCCCTCCCCCCATTTTTGGAGATTATAAAACCTTATTAAATCATGCCCCGTTAGATATTGATTGAGAGGGAGCTAAACTAAAACCAACAATAGCAGCATGGATCAGAGAATAGTGCTTTCGTCAACGGACACTGAACACAGCCAAGCTTTCCTGCCCTTTTACTGAGTCAGCCTGGTTTTGGGGTTTTTTTATTTATTTGGTTTGGGTTTTGGTTTTTAAAAAACTGTTTACTGTTGTTTAAACCATTATACAAGAAAGTCACACAATTATACCAGATTTGTCAATCACAGATAACCAGTAACTGTAGTAGTAGAGATTCATCTTTCAGACCATTGAAAGAAATCTGATGAACAGCTTTAAAGTTAAGACTCTCGGGTTTTTTAATTTTGGGTTTTTGTTGGTTTTTTTTACCGGTCTGAGCAATTATAGCAACTGCCACTGACTTCAGGATGCCCCTATTACAAGGCTGGTTTTGAACAAACCACGTGAATGGAACAAATAAAACCATTTGGTAAAGACTGCTTCTGGAAATCAATGAAAAAAAAACCCTTTTTTTTAAAATCATATTTTATTTTAGGCTATTTTTATTACTTGCCTGTCATATCACTCATTTATGAAACCCACTACAAAAATTCCTTTCATGACCGTTATCTTGGTATAACTTGAATCTGCCTGCTTTTGAGGAGGCCTTTTTAATAGGACTGTGTGTTAATTAACCATCACTGATTTGTTTATATTTAAAGCATAGTGCACTTCAGACAATGGTAGGAAATGATGAAACATGAATAATCCTACAAGTATCTTTCTTCTGATAACAGAGAATCTTGGGCCAGCCTCTGAAGAATTTATTTGCTTTAAATATTTCGCTTGAGATTTAATTTTCTTTTTTCCTGCTGGGGTCTGCAGGTGCTCCTTGTCATAGGCAGAAGATCCCTGAATTAAGAACATTGCTTAAAGGAATAAAAATAGAATAATGATGAAAACAATCCATTTTTAAACAGCATCACTGTGTTCTATGTAACAGATGGTACCTAAATTAAATAAGTTTTGTAAAAATTTTGCCTTTGAATTAATTTTGGCTGAAGAATCAAATCATCATGCAGATCATAACAATCTAAATACTAATATTATTCATCACTATCAAAGAAATGCAGTTTTTCTGTTTATTATTAATAGTCTTATTTGAGGGACTTGCATTATGCTGCATGAAAACCCTCTTTTAGTAACCATATGTGTATTTCTGGAATAGCCGAAATTGTTATAGAATTTCTGAACCCACCTTTCAGAGCTAAAAATCGTTTTTATAGTTGTAAAATAAAATTAGAGGATTAAAAATAATGTGTTCATACTACAAATATGGGAAACAAAACAGCTTTTACTCCTGAAAATTTGATATATTTCACTGGTGCTGTGAAAGCATCTGAAGAAAATCCTAGGAGGGAAAAAGGGTATAAAAATGAATTAATTATATTATAATCATATGTTTATGTGCATATTCATTTTTGATTGATTTACACTATCCTTATCCTGATAGCTACCTTGCTGCTATTTAATATTTTGTTTGCCTTCTCCATGTCAAGGCCATTAGGATTATCCTGTGATTTCATACTGTAACTTGCATTAATCTAAAACATTAATAAATACTTATTACAATCCTCCCTTATTAAGCTAACAGTACATTGCTGTGTCTAAAAATTACAAAGGTTAATTGCTATTTAAATTGAAACCAAAGTACGAAGTTTTATAGCTATCTGTTTGATTGGTTTTTGGGGTTTTTTTTTACACAGTTTGTTAATGGCAAATTTGATAGTGGTAGAACCCGTATATAACACAGGGATGAGATTTAAACCAGTCATATTGTGAAAATTACAGCTAAGCTTGAGAGTACAATATCTTGAACAGGTTTTATAAATACAGCTTGCCAGTTACAGAGCTTTAAATTTTTATATGCTGCTCAGGATGAATAATTGATTGCATGAAATCTATGGCTAATTGTATTTTCGTTCTATTTGACTTTTCAAGCACAAATGTTACATGCTAGTTTTATACTAATGATTACCCATTTCTAGGCAGATCTGTGCTGCCAGGAAGAACGTCTAACATCATTCTTTGGGTTGTAAAGGAATCTGGTAATTCAGCCATCAGCAACTGCTTTGCAAAGTCTGTCTTCCTTAAAGAGCTCTATGAAAATATAATCTGATGGCTCAGGATGCTGCAAGATTTTTCCTGTCTTCTGTTCTCCGCTGTCTGGGTACAGAGCTGTAGCAATTCTTCAAACTCTGTTTTAGGACACAATATATAGTCACAGGAATATGATTGCAAATCACTCAATGGCAAACTACATCCAACTATTTTATTTCCATCTACCTTCTACCAGTTGTTGGCAACAATTGTAATTTTTAGCGTAAGAGGTACTTTTAGGTATCTGTTATTTTTTCCTATTTTGTTGCATTTTAACAGTGCCCTTCAAAAGCAATAAATTTCAAATAGTCTAGCTCTAAGTAAAAGGCTGCACTTGAAAGCTTCCAAGCTGAATCATTTGTTGTTTTTAAATAGTTTACCGTACCCTTAAGGTAGCAATAATACAATGAAAGCAGTATTTTGATGTCAGGTATTCACTTTAATATTTCAACAGTGTTTAGTGCTCTCAGGTCACCTGCCAATACAGTAAGCTGGAGTCTGTTGTCTAATTACAGCAAGCCGTACACTGTCATTCCCTATTACATTACTAAAACATCCATTTTTACTGAATAGCAGAATTTAAAAATTAGGTCATGATGCTGCTTCAGCCAACATGAGGTGAGAGAAGACCCGCATGAGTTCAGGTATTTATGTTGTTTAAATACGTATTTGAAGTTGCTGTAAAATGCAGGCTTTCAAAATAGGAAGTGTGTTTATAGATATTAAATATATTCACTGAATTGTTTTAACGGCATTCACAGAATTCCTATAATTTTTTTAAGCTGGCTTCCATTACTTTATTGCACATTTTCTAGCTAGTAAGTATTGTTTTACACAGTCATTCCCATTTTTAGGTGTATCTACAGAAGGACATAGGTGCAGACCTACATATGTATGCAAATACAGACACGTTGTTTACTGACCAAAGTTTAATCAAAGAGCTTTCATCAGAGGTGGTCTGGTGAAGGGATGAACCTTCAGGGGAATTCTCACCAGCCACTTTTATGAGTTGAGCGTTTTTTAGGCTCTCTATATGCTCCGCGAAGGAAAATGGGTCTCTCCAGAGAACCATTCAAAGCTGGAACCTCGTGATGTGCTCTTGGAGAGGATTAAACATCTCACGGTGTTGGTTACCAAATGCTGGTGGTTAAGCTCCTCTCTTCCCTTTTCCTTTCCACTTCCAGGGCAAAGGATGCTCATCTCACCTTCCTAAAACACACATCCAGCACTCTGCCAGCCTCCCATCAGTGTTTTGGATGCCAGACCCTCCACAATGGAAGCACCCACCCAAGCACATGCCAGTGGTTGTTGTCTTACAAGGTATTTTGCTTTGAAATCAGTGTAGGCGTTTGGTCTAACAAACATTATGGATTCATACCTCACCCTCCTATAGTGCTGGGTCAATTACCAGGTTTATCAGATGTTTTTCCAGCACCGTAGGCCACTCAGGACATGCTCAGGACCACATTGACAGTGCCTGTGGTCCTGTGCAACACACTGGAATCTGATTTGTATACCCAAAAAGCACAAAAAAAAAAAAAAAAAAAAATCAGTTTATCTCATCCAAGTTCAGAAGGCAGGCTTCTTTAATGTTCCCCAAATGACTGAATACTAAACTTACACCAAAGTAAAGGATATGAAATGTGAAGTTACCAACACATTGGATACCTTAAAAGAACAAAGCCTATGTAATGAGTATATGCCTTTTCAGGTATAACAACGCTTTTGCTTCGACTTTCAGTCAATGGAGATGGAAAAGCCCAGAGTCAGTTGCAGTGAAAACAATAATTTCGATTTCCATCTCCTATGTTTAAATTCTGAACTATACCATCCCATTAGCATAATTTCTGCATTTAATTTTCCCTTGTAAAGAAATGATATGAAATTGATTACTTCTATAAACGTAGGCTCAAAAGTGCCTGTTCAGTTTTCATCTCTAGGACCGCATTAATGTTTTTCACATTTCTTATTTTTTATTCCCCCTCTAAATTTCTTCGAGTCCCCTTTCTGTGAATATTGGTGACAATGAAGCATTTACCAGCTACTCTTGTTTGCTGAATAGATGGTTGTTTCAGCCAAGGAACTCAATTTTCATACATTATAATTACTTAGGATTGTTACTAATATATGATAATGCAAGGAAAGTGTAGACTTGTTCAATATCTTAGGTGGAGTCATTTAATATCATTAAGTTACAGTATCTTCATTTTGTACAAATTTCATAAAATTATTGCTGGATGAGTATATGAGTACAAGAGAATGAAAAAAATTTCCAAGCGTTCTATATTGCTTCTAAGTACCATGCTTACTTGTGTTTAGCTTGCTTGTGTGTATGGTTGTCTACATCTGTGTTTCTGTACTTGTGCCATTATCATTGTACCTAGAAGTTACAGTAAAATCTTCAATGTCTCCAATGTCAAGATAATAACCCATGCAAAATTAGTCTAGGAATAGTTTTTAAATTAGCTCTAACCCCATACTGAATGCCTGTAAAAGTACAGATGTGGTATTCTGTCAGGCAGAACTAATATACTAAATACATACAACAACCCGGAGGAACAACAGTGATTTTAACATACAAGTTTACACAGATAGCACTCGGAGGGTGGGATGGGCTTTGGTTTGAAATTGCACTAAACTGGCGAAGAAGTAGATCTGCAGTGTATGTCTTTCGCAGGTGGTGGCATCTTTTATACCTGTTTAAATCCACAGCACTTAGGGACTTCAGCCCTCTTGCAGACCGTTAGTGCCAACTCAACTCTGAAGCCAAAGGCGATAGCTTAGAAGAGAAATAGCAAAAGTTAAGAACTATCTCTTGGGTAGGCTTATTAAAGCAGGATGAGACTGGACAGAAGAGCACAAATAGCTTAATGCCTCCAGGAAGCTGAATTAAGTTGTGTGGTAACGACGTGTGTTGTTAGAGTCAACTGTAAAAGATCAGAATGCTTTGCTTGGTGGGGTGAGTGGCTCATACGATCACAAGTTTTGATGTAATTTTTTTTTTTGCGCAAGTAAAAGACATTAAATAAAGGCCTGCTCACAGTTTCAGATTATCAGGACATCTATTTAAAAAAACATCCCACTGATACATAGAAAAATACAATTTCCTTCTATCAAGAGAAAAAACAGAAATATTCCCTCAGCTAGTCTCAGCCCTTGCTGCACAAGCCCTGTTTCCCAGGAACCTCAGTCCTAACCACCTGAAAGTAAAATTTTGCTTTTGTCGTAAGAGACATCAGCATTTTCTACAGCACACCAGCAGTGGAAGGAGGGCTGGTACATTGTTATTACTTACTATTTCCAGGCACTGACTGATTGTGACACCAGTTTAGAAGGTGGAGCAAGACCGCGTTCTTGAAGCATACCTTCCTGAGGTCTGATTTGGTAAACTGGAGAGGCAAGCATGCTAAAATTACCATTTCAAAAGTTGTCCCAGTGATGATGTGGTAGTTGGGAACTTGCTGCACCTGTCTAGTTCTCGGTAAGCCACATGCGCACTCAGTAGTAAGGTGGCTGCATTTTTTGATTGTGCTTCTTTCCATATGGTGTTTACGTGGCAGAAGAAAAAACCTTTTCATCTATTTTTTCCCCTTCCTTAGCTTGTCTGTCTCTGTTTACAGAATATGCTTCACTGGGTACTGTTTATGTTTTGAGGACTATTCCCATCTACTTCCTTTTAACAAAAAAGGACTGCTGTCTATTGCTAACATCACCTGAAAATTAAAACTATCATAGTGCTTTGGTAACTTAAAATGATTAGGTTTAAAATCACAGGTGCATGCCAAGAGGAAAAGCGTGTCATTTAACCATGAGTGAAAAGGGAACGATAGGATGTACACATGACTGTAAAACTGTTCTTACTCTGTTGTGATAAAAGAGTTAGCTGGCTGTTATGTAGTGAAGGGCATCTTGGAGATGAAAAGGCTTATCAGAATTAGCTTGGTTCCTCCCTAGGTTAATTAATGCCTGGTTAGTTTCTGGGATAACAGGGAAGATCACTTCCAAGAAGCCTATTTTTTGACAGAAAACAAAACAGCATAACCAGCAGTTTCGTGTCCCGTTCAGCTTGTAGGCAGCCAACTTGTAATTGCTAACCACAAAAATGATAGACATTATCCTTTTTGTTTGGGGGAAGAAAAAAAGAACAACTCCTGCTGTCTTGGGGTTTTTTCCCCCACATCTTGCTGTGTGATAAATGTTCGTAACAGCGGTACGTAAAGACTACTCCTTACCCCTCATCCAAAGTCGTTGAAATAAAGTTTGCGTGAGACCTTATCTTTGGTAGTCGGCAGAAGAGCAGAGATGTCAGGCACGTAGTATTTCAAGGCAGTATTACAGCACGGCTGCTATTCAAAGCAGTTGCTTTTCTATTTTATATTTACAGTGGCTACCAACACACACACTGCTTAAATGATAACTGCAAATGACAAAACGCTGCATTCCCTGCAAACCTGGAGGAAGCCTTATCTGCCACGCTTTTATTGTCCAATACAGGGTATGTCATGCAAGTCTGTATTAACTTAATAGAGCTATTTCAAATACAGTACAGCCTTGATGACAATTACTTAGGTAATTAGCTGATCTGAATTTTTTTTTTTTGCATGTATTTATTCTTTTTTCCAAGCCTTTATTTGTTTGAGGCTGTGAAAAGTGGTTGTAAAGGTACTTCATTTCTTAGCTAATTAGTGTGGTTTTTTCCTCTGTCTCTTTATTTTCTCCCACACCTACCCTTTTCTATTGCTCCTGCCAATCTTGCCTTTATAATTTGCTTAGTGCCAGCATTAAGAGTAGCTCCAGCTGGTGGCAGCTTCACCAAAGCAATGCATTACTATCACAAACAATTGTCTCAATGTGCTAATTCATCAGTGTAATTCCATACCAGACCCCTTCTGACTTCTTCCAGAAAATGTCCCTTCCTGGCCAGGCCAATATTGAGAAATCTTTGATGAGACAGTTCATGTTGTCTGAGGTTACACTTCAGAATAAGAAAGAAAAGAAGGAGGAAACGAATAAAGAAAACCATGTAATGTGCAGTTTATCTGCCTTGCATATGCAAGACATGATGCAAAGGAAGGAGAGAAATTAAATCTAAACCACAGCAATTTCAAACTTTCAGTTTCAAAAAAGATTAGTTTTATTTTATTTTTCCTATATTTTTGTCTTTTTAGTGAAGCCGCATTTGTTCGGTCTCTCTTTTTTTTTCCATTTGCAGAAAACCTTCCAACAGTGTGTTAAATGAGTCATCTAGGCTTTGTTTTCTCTTTTTTAATTTTGCCCCATGTTTAAGAAATGGAAGGAGAGGATGAGGAATAATTAGAAAGAAAAACTATTCCTGCAATATATACAACAAGGTCAGTACCTAAAAATGCTGCAGTAGGTTCTTGCGAAATATACAACAGCCTCAAAGTTCTGAAATAATTTTGGACAAAGAAAATACATTGCAGAATAGGGGATTTTTTTTTTTTCTTCCTTAAACATACATTTCTTTTTCAAAGCCTTTGAACTATTTTTTTTATCCTGTGGAATTTCTTTTGTTTAATCATTTAGTAACATGGACATTCAGATTTTTGCCTGAACATGTAATAATTCACCAGAGAAATGATGATACACAGAAAAGATGTGGAGCCGAGTATAACAATTTATTTACATAAGTGATGAGTAAGCAGGTCAACCAGGGAATGAAAGCAACCGAACCACATACACAGGCTGATCAAAAAAAGACCAAAATCTCATTGCTTGTGCTTGGTAGAGCAGGAAGATGGAAATATTTTGTGGAATGAGCGTAACTGCCAAAATCTTGCCACTAGTGATCTGCATGGGATTATTAAATTAAAGTATGGAATGTGGAGAGGTTGGACCTTGACCCGCACCAGCTCCTGGGGTGCTCAGGGTGCAAGACAGCTAGACGAGTAGAAGTACAGCAAAAATTACGCCCAGGATGGTTTTGTATTGGACTATATCAGACCATAGGTTTTATTGCAGCATGGACAGTAGGTAAGTTCCCAGCAACATCTCTTACTTCTACTACAGCACTGGTGCTCGCTGAAATCAATGCTCATGACTCAAGAGAAATAAAATATAAACGCTTATGAAGCCTGAGTTTAGCAAAATCAAATTGTGCCTGCTGTGAAATGGTATCAATAGCACCCATCCAAGATTGATGTGGCGAGTTTCGGCTAAAGAGTGTATTTACTGTAAGGAAAACTGAAAAATCAATGGAGGATTATTAATCAGTCTGCACAGAATCAGTTGTCTATTTAAAAATCAATGAATCTTTTGGCATATCTCCTGTAACAAGCTCTTTTAACCCAAATTCTCTTACTGACGAGGAGAAGAGCTGGCCCCCTACCTTCCAAATGAAGCCTTGCCTGCCAGAGTACCTTAGCAGAAATTTCTAGGCTGAGGGAGCTGCCCACCTAAAATTGAGGATGAACGACATGAAAGGGTTTTACATGTTGACATTTTTGAGGACAGGCAGGCTGTTGTGAAAAAAAAAACCCCAAAACCGAATCATTTTGGAAGCATGGATGTGATTGTAAAATCACTGAATCTCAGAACAGTTGGGGCTGGAAGCGAAAAAAAATTGAATATTTGTTTTAATTGCTCTCCCCCTTCCCCAAATCCTGCTGAAATCTTAATTATTTTAATCCGTCATGATAAAGTATTATTTTTGAAAACAAACCAAGATATTTTACAAGTTTGATTTTAAAAGGAGATTTTAGACAGCCTAATGCCGCTATGTCTGTTCTCATAGTTTAGGAAATCCTTAAATGTCATTTTGGGACAGCTGAACCCAGGATCTAAAGCAGGTTAAAGAAAGGGTGTTGCTTTGGGCTGGAAAATGATTATTTTCACATCTTTACTTTGAAGACAAATGAGAAGTAAATCAATTCCTCTACTACATTTGTCTGACTGTATGGGTTGTTTCTTCCTGCTGTTGTTGCAGTTTTATTCCAACTGGGCAATGAGTAATAGGGCCAGCAAGAAGTAATGTAGCACTCTAATATGGCTAGTCCTTGTATAAAAATGAGGCCAAATGGCTTCTATCAGTGCTCTCTACCCTCAGGAAAATCAAAATCACTGCCATGCAAATTATTACTAATACATTTCAAAAAAAAATGAGCAGCAATAAAAAAAAAATTCATTTTCTGTTTTTACACAATCCTGTATCTACACGTGTATGTAAAATGATGATGAAATAATCATTTGGCACAATTGTTTCAATTATGTGGATGCGTTTTTCTCAGAAGTAGGCACATTGTGTGATAAATACTTCACACAGCTTCAACGGTGTTAATATCCAGCCTGACTCGCCACCATTTGAACCTATAACCAGTGAGCTGCAAGAGAAAGAATAGCTGGCATTTTAAAAAACACAGTTTCTTTTCCTCATGAATCTATAGGTGTAGCTCATATAAAGACACTTCCTTGAAACTGAGCATACTGATGTGAATTGTCTGCTGTGCACTTCATTGTTTGCTAATTTCTCAAGTTATTTTTGCTGCATAAAATGTCATGTGAAAAGGCAGCTAGGTCTCCTTCATGTAGGGAAAATTAGTTATTTTTGGGTTTATTTTTATTTTAATTTTAATTTTATTTTCATTTTCTTTTTCTTTTTCATTTTTTCTTTTTCATTTTCGTTTTCATTTTCGTTTTCATTTTCATTGTTATTAATAGCGTTTGACGCCTTCAGAGTTGCACCATGCTTCCACATGATTTCTTTTTGCAAGCCCTCCTCCACATTCAGCTCCCACTCTTTCCGCCATTCTGCCAATTAATTAAACACATAAACCTGTGAGAAAGCCATGGCTAAACCCACCCTGCTAACAAAGACGATTTTTCAATAGCCCTAATGCCGAATATGTTTCAGATGCCTGATGAAACCTCTTCATGAAGCAATACACTTAGCCACACGGCTGCCACTTGAGGATGGTGATTACCCAAAACTGTAATGCAGGGATGGAGCGCTGCATCTGCATGCAGATAAGTTTTAATGAATGCCCCAACTATGGGTCTGAAAATGTGACGCTTGCATGCAGGCATTGGTACAAGCAAGAACTTCATGGAGTAGACATTTACAACATTATGCTTACTGTTGCTAAATAAACTCATTCCTGCCATTAGCAGCAAGTTGTAATGGAAATGGGACCTCATTCTGCAGATCTTGTCACTAATTGGGATGTAGATGACAAAATGATAATGCCTTAAAATACCTTGGGTAGAGGAATAGAGGGACAGATAGGGTTTTTTTGCACCACTTCTACACTTTGCCCACTTCAAATAGCAAGTTTGTGAGCCCTATGTGCCTGATTTATTATTTTGTATATTTTCTTTTTAAACTCATCTATTTTTGCGGTTATACTGTAATCATTACGTGCAAGGATATTTACTGTCTGCAGTAAATATAGTTAATTAGTCCTGGTACACATAATTTTAATTTTATTTGGTGACTATAAATCATTTCTGATTCAGCAAATGGCACTGCAGAAAGCCTGGTAAACTAAATGCTGTTTCACTTAAGGTTGCTAAATAACTGCAAAAGTGCTGGATAAATGGTGTGGAAGTGGTATCTACCATCACTCTTATCAAAATGAAACATCATCTCCAGCAGCAAACGAAAAGCCTAAGCAAAAAATCTATTTCCCTACCTCTTTTAGGGAAAAGTGCATCTTTTCACCAAATACAAAATACACGTAATTTTAATTTTACCAGAAATTGCATTTTATGCCAGTTATGGCATTATGCTTCCTGCAGAACTATTGGCAGTGCACACTGGAGTTTCATTTTTGGAGTCACCAAGCACGTGCTTAATTTCCTTAACTTATCCTATAGTCAGAAATAGTTTGAGGGATGAGGTAAGGGGAGACCGTTCTTGGAAATTACACTCCTAAATCTCCAATGCCTTCACCTTTACAACATTTCCCCAAGAAAGCAACAGACAGGCGCGCACACACACACAATGTCTATAGAGGATACATAATATGTATATTTATTTAGCAATAAATTAGTGAGTAACATAAAATTATGTCATAGTTCTTGCTAGAATCGTGTTTAAAATGTGCATTTAAATATCTATTGAGTACACTGGCCAACAATATATGTTGATCAGTTTTGTTAAGAAAATACTGTGCGGCGGGCCGCTAAATTGAAGGAAATTAAATAATGGCGAGGGCACTTACATATGCTTTAGAAGATTAGGGTTCACAAAACCTCAAGAGAGGAGCAGGTAATGCTATAAAAGTACAGAATTACTTACCTGTGATGAAGGTAAAGCAAAAAACTCAGGGGAGGTATTCAGGATACTAAAATAGCGTGTTTAATCCATGGCCTTTGAAACAAGTTCCTCAGGTGATCAACTTAACCACTTCTTCACACAGAAAGTAGTGCATGTTTGCTGTGCGCATTTTTGCACCAAGCAGTAGTTAACAAAGACAAAACTGAAACATCTGACCAATTTCTGTTCATCGAGTGCTTCACTTGTGTCAGAGGAGAAGATCCTAGGTTTTGTGAGCAAGACACGGTAAGAAGACATTCAAGAGAAGGGTGGACCTGCTGGTCACTAGCATCTGTGTAATCAAGTTGCAGGTCATCTGACACAGGGTGGTGAGCGATCTCTTTAAAAATACATGTATATTGGTAATGTGAAAATATTACAAACTTGGTTGCCTTTGGAAGAGGCATTTGAGCTAGTCTTGGCAGAACAAATGTAGGTGGAAGTGGGCAAAACAGCCATGTGGTCATGTTGGAAACAACACCAGTGCATGCCGTGTGTGGCGTCTGGTGCTGCTGGGAGACAGCGGTCACTTCTGGCACTGCAGCGTCATCATTGTCATGCTGAGCGTCAGAGGGAGACGAGGGCCCTAAAACCTGTGCTTTTACACCCAGTGTCGCACCCTCAGAAAGGAGGTGACATCACTACAGGTCTCCAACTCGTGCGTAATCCACCCATAGCACTCTTGACGCAGCATCACAAGCGATGCCATCAGGGTACTGACAAGGCTTCTTGGCACGTACTTCTGAACCATCTCTCTGCTTGTAAGACTTCCATCTCAGAATGTTTTCTGGATTATTTTTTTTAACATAATTTAAAAATCCTAAATGCGTTTCTGACCTGTGGCCGTAGCTACCCTCTCTGCAAGGAAAGAGGAATTCAGACAGGTTGCTTATTTTCAGCGTAGAATCACTTGATGTACACAGGTTTATTACTTATATACCATTATTCATAAACTACTTATTCATTTATAAATTACCTCGTTCATGACCACGTAGGTAGAGGGTTATAAAGCAATTTTTTACAGGTTCCCCACTTCTTAGACTTTTCAAGGTGGTGAAACTTTTCATCTTGTATAGATTTCTGTGGAAAGATAGCAGCCTAACTGCATGCCATCCAATGCAAGATCAAAGGCACATAAATCATAAAAGTATTGTACAGGTTCTACAACCAAAAAAATCCCAATTCTACTACCTACCACACATAGGCTAAAGTTTCATCAATAGGATGGATGAACCAGAAATAGTCAATGTAACATAATTATTTGACAAAATCCATCACTGTTAAGGGGAAAAAAAAAAGTTGTTTTGATGTAAAAAGATGAAGTCCTAAAATAGAAGAGATAGATTATCTATAAATAGACAGTGAATTCGAAGGCAGAAAGGAGAAGTAGATTTTTATTTTAGCAAAGTATAATAATTGCATGCTTTAAGTCCTGTACAATAATTGATGTAATCTATTTCCTAATGATCAAGCAAAGAAGCCTAACAAGGTCTTCAAGTAACAAAAAATAATTCAAGTTAATCAAGAAAGATTGCAAGAATCTGCAGAAACAGCTGAGAAAGTTTGTGTCTGCAGATGCCAAAGCCAGGTGGAATTCAGTATCAGGATGTGTAAACAAAGATGCTCTGGAAGCAACTCCAGGATAGCTCAAAGTACTGGCAACATGCTCAAGTTCTGACTGAAATGCAGACATTCACATGGGAAAAAAATCCCAAGAAGTCACTGCAAGTAGGACAGCAAAAGATGCTCTGCACTGAGAATCCTGTGCCAACTGTTAAAAACATATCATTCCCTCACACAGAATAATCTGTTCAGATATATTGTTACCATATTGCAAGAGAAGCAGCAAAAGTAATGGAAATAATTAAACGTGTAAAATATGTCCTGTCTGAAGAGCTACTCAAACGGCAAGAATCCTCTTTTTAAAAGGAAATCCAATAAGAGACTGCATGATAGATGCGCATAAAATAAGCTGCGTGCAGAAGGTGAATGATACTCGCAATATGTGACAGGGATGTTAGTTGGAAAAGTTATGATAATGAGGAAAGTCTTGTTTTGCAATGCGTGTAATCTACCTGTGGAAATCATTGCCATCAGATACCACACAGGTTTACAGTTTAATGCAATTAAACCAGATTTGGGTGCCGGTATAGATCTTGAGGTTATCCGTAGTTATATTAGACAGGGTCGTATTAATTAAAGGATAAATACCCAGCTGCTTCTGCTGTATGAGACGGTTTTGGACTCACAGTGACAGGTATACAGGCAGGAAGGGGAATATCCTGTATGGCCATAGGGTCTGCACTTCCCTGTGAGGAATGTCGCTTGAAGCATTGTCGCTTAGGATGCTGACAGGGAAATAACTGGGGTGATCCATCTCCCTGTTTTCATATTTAGAATTGGGTTAACGGTGAGAAAGTTGCATCTTCCAACTAAATTCAATCCCAGCTTTAAAGTGCAGCAGCTAATTCTTTTTAGCTTACTTTTTCAAATCTCTTTCAGGGGCTTTGAACAATGATACTGAAAAACATTTCAAGTACATCACTACACCTAATGAACTACAGAGGTCTTGATTAATGGCACTTGTTCAACGTCACACTGACAGTAGTATGAAGTGTGAAAAAAACCTGATGTTTCTGCCTGATGTGTTTTCTCCTATGAGACAGAACAGACAGCATCAGCACAGATTTCTTTTTTTTTTTTTTTTTTAATTGCCTCTCTTTTCTATTTGCCTCCTGTTGTATTTTTCATTTTGCAAGTGCGGACTTTCTGCACTGAGGCTTGGATAACCTCAGTTACCATTCGGGAGACATGCAGCAGGTTTTGCTGAGGCGTCACTACTTAGCATTGACTGCAGCCAGAAAACCTCAGTCCTGTATCATAACTGGCAGCACAGGGGTGAGGAGGCAAAGCGGAGGCAGAGCAAAGGAGCTGAAGGCAGGCGCTGGTCAGACCCAGCAGCAAACAAACCGAGCTGCCGGAGTATCCATCACGATGCCACCGGTGGATTGCAGCTGACTGGAGGCATACTTCACTGCGCCCTATCAGAGTTTATGTATTTTCCTGACCTTATTTCACTGGGTTGAGGCTGTACAGTTTTATGGGGCCCCCAGTCTCCACCAGTTTGACATAAATTCCTGGCGAGCTGTATATCACAGCCTGACAAGGGATGCAGGGCCATCCTTATACGTACAGCTGTTGTCTGTATTTCTCCTGCCACTTCCAGACCAGAAGGTCACTCTCCTCCAGGGTGAGCGGGGAGGCACACTGTAGGACTAGAAGACAACAGCAATTTTCAACCTTTTGTTAGTCTTGCAAGCTGCTCAAGGCACCGGTGGTGGAGAGGGTTTTTGCTACTGCAGCTATCTCCGCTCTCCAACATCCCTCTCTCCCCTCAGCAGCACCAGTGACACAGATTTTACAGGGTGATAAGCCTGGTTTGGTCTGCAGAATTCCTTTCCCATTCATTATTTTGTTGTCTTGGCTAATGAACACAACTGCTGTCCCTGGAGGTATTTAAAAGATGTGTAGATGTGGTGCTTAAAGTCATGGTTTAGTGTTGGACTGGGCAGTGTTACATTTATGACTGGAGTCTGTGATCTTAAAGGTCTTTTCCAACCTAAGTGATTCTGTGATTCTGTGATCTCTGTGGGAAAATGCTGCCAGAGCATCCTGGTCCTGTCTTGCCACCAAGCGCAGGTGTCCCCTGTTCTTGAAAAAATCCAACCAAGCCTAACTCTGGACCTGACTGAGAAGTGCGACAGAGGGCCAGAGGTGAATTAAAACAGCTCTTGGAATTACTGCGTTTAGTGAAATCACGTGAGCAATCTATTTTTATGGGTTTGGGGGAATGAGCTCCACTGAGTAACAGGAAAGGATCCTTCACCTTAATCTACAGTACCGTAAGAGGAGCATACCACTGGATGGAGTAGGAACAGGATGAATGCCACTAAAAAATCATTCTTTTTTCTCTGGCAGTGCCTCTGGGCTTTAATGTAGTTTTCTGAGTGCAGCAGCGAGGGCTCATAGTGCGCGGAAGGGACTGTGAGATCTTTGGGCTTTGTGGTCCGTGAAAACTCAAGGTATTGTGAACAATACAACATCATTAATACATGAGCAAAACACCAGTAAGTTTTGTATCCAAAGGAGACAGAAATATTCACATTCTCTTTTTTTTGCCACAAAGGACATATCCCATTTTATTTTGTAGGACATGGAGAAAGGCTGAGTTCATGGCTTAATTCTTTCAAGAAAAGCTTTTTTCCCAGCAATTATCAACTGTATCATCCTGACTCACCATCGTATTTTCGAGGCGATGCAGGGGAGAGTGGAGAAGCATAACCAAGCTATGAAGGGGAGGAGCAGGGCTTATGAAGGAAATTAAAATGGAATCGTGTGAGGAAACAGCACCATGCACAAAGCCCCAGTGAGATGTATTTTGGTTTGTTTTGTGGGGTTTTTTTATTAAAGGTGACAGCTTACCTATATGTTAGACAAGCAGTAGTTTCTGATTAGTTAACACAGTCATCCATAGTCAGAAATAATCATGCAGTTTTACCTAGAACTAATGAAACATAACTCAGTGGTAGAGAATTGCAGTCCAGGTACGTTTTTATAGGAATGAACCTGAGTAATGAATTTACAGAGTCTCACAAATGTCTAACAATGTCTCTCTATTTAAGACAAGATTAATGGGCAAGATTAATCTCTGAAGCACTTTTCTTTTGCTGAGAGACCAGAGTCCTTCCTGGATATGCCGTTGCCAAATGTAGGTTATATTGGATATTCTTTTTTATTGGTTCTCATTAAAAAAATAAATGTATTTATATTGTTTATTGTTGCATTTGTTTATTTTAAGCTATTTCATAGGTGCAATGTTTTTGGACTTCCCAATAGTAGCTCTTGCTGTGGCACTAATACGATTTCAACAACTCTGTGCATAAAAGCAGTTTTCAGCATTCATAACAGCCTCCACTGAAACTGCTGGAGCCTGAATTTCTGCTTTTGCAGAGAGTCTTCCATGCAATGCCTTTGGTGAAACTGTAGGCTGTCGGGACATACAAGGTTTTTATCAATATGCCTTCAGGAGCACCCACATTGTAGGACATCTGCAGCGTGCCCTAACACAATAAAAGAGTTTTCAGTCAATGGATGCCTTTGTCAGGGAAGTGAAAGATCAGACAGGGGAAATTTTAACATCACCCACAGCTGGTGATTTAGGGCACGTCAAGTATGTTTGAGCTTTCCCAGTGTTCATCTTCAGAGACTTAGAGAAGTGCTTTTCTTTTTGCCGTATTGGATTTTCTCTGTGAATACTCCTTGGACATTGCCAAGATAAAAGAGATGTCGTGTTGTTGACTGATACCTAAGTACGGACAAGAGCTGGGTGAAAACAGAACCAAGAGCTGCTTGTTGGAGACATAAGGAGTATTTGAGACTAGAAACCCATTTCAGCAGCCCCTGCTTGCAGGAGCCGCTTGCCAAAACCTGGCTTTCAGGAGAAGCTTAGGGGATCGAGTGCTTTAGTAAGTGACACTGCCAAACCCTGAGGCTCCTGATTCAATCAGGGTCCCAGCTAGAGGAGGACTGGGAGAACATGCACAGAGGCATTTTCTTGACCTCCAGAGGGAGAGGCAGATGATGCCTCTTCTGCCCTTGGGCTGTCCCTCTGTCTCCTCTCTTCTCGCCCGTCCTCACTAGGGGCACCTTTAGGAGGTGGCGGCTCCTTTCTGTGCTCTCCATACAGACACACAACTGCCTGCTTCAGCATCGGTAGGTTTTTCAGCAGCCAACAGATTCAAAGCAGAAGGATGCCCTGGTATTGGGACAGAAGGAGGATGTTAAAGATCAGCCTTATGTTAGGAATAACCACCCAGGGGGGAAAAAAAAAATCAAAACAGGCAACTGCTTACTACATTTTCTGCCCAGGAAAATCCTTCCAGTTTTGGTTGCTTTCTTTCAAAATTGGTGCTGTTTGAGATGCGTAGTGGAAATCTATAGCTCCTGTATAGGCAAATTCAGTGCCCGTTCATGGAGTGCAATGACTGTCTCCAGTAGTTAATTAATTACAGTTGCCTGACAACACTTACTGCAAAATGGAAAAACTAAAATTTTTTTTTGCGCTGGGTGAACAAAAAAAACCTCAAATGAAATGTATGTGAGTGGCTGCTTTTTTTTCACTGTGAACGAAGACAGCTTTTCACCAGTGAAGCTGCTTTGTACTCAGTAAAAACAAAATTTACACATTACAGTGGCTAAAGACAGCTGAAGTTCAGAGAGCCAATTCCTGTTCCCACAACACTTCTTTGAAGGTTGCTCTTTAGCAGTGTTTGAGAAGAGAAAACTTTTATCAGGAGACAGCCTGTGGAACAGGAAATTTTCGATTGCTTTTTGGAAGAAAAATGGCACAAGAACAGAAATTCTGCCTGAGAAGCCAACCTGGCTGCATGTAGAATATTTTAGAACTATTCACTCTACTTTCTGCCTGGGGCAAAAGACAAATTTATTTCACCAAACAGAAGAAATTAATCAATTATACCAGGATGGGCTTTTTTTTTTTTTTTTTTTGCAAGGGGAAGCTTCAACATTGGAGATGCAATTTCAGGGCGAGAACCTACAAACTTCAGCAAGAAGGTGTGAGAGGCGAAGAAAGGGAAAGCAGCCTTTACTAGCAAGAAATGGGATGAATTAGCAAATGCAATTCCATTCTGCAGCAAGCCCTTGCCTCCCAGCCTGGCAGTCTGGCAGAAGGAGCTGTGAGAAGGCAGTCGGCAGCCGGAACACTCACCAGGTCTGACAGCAATAATTCCCCGCAAAGTGTGTGGCTGTAGCTACAGGCAGAGATGTGTATCCCCTCAGGCTCTACCACGGCTGTGACTGGCTTTACTAGGACAACTCTGCAGCAACCCAGACTCCCTGCATAAATTTGGAGGAGGGGGGGAATGGGCGGGAGGGAGTTCCAGCCCTAGGCTCTGTATCACCTTCCCACAGATGAAAGCAGGGAAGAGAGCTGCAGGCAGCGACTCTAAAACCAGTAGGGCTTCCCACCCAGCCCTCCCTCTGCCGCCCTTGGGAAGGCACAGCTGTGGCTGTATTTTCGCCCAGATGTGGTGCAGACACTGTGCAATGCCTCCCCTGCCCCCCTGCTCCCCATACACCGCCTCTTCCGTGACAGTCAGGCACCCTTCCTGCGTTTTGGTCCACACCTCCAAGGGGCTGTGGATGCTTGACTCTTCAGAAAAGGCTAAGGAGGTATCAGGCACCACAGGTTGTTTTTCAGCCTTGGAGAGGCACAGAGGTACAGTGGTGGAAGGTGACATAGGGAAACTTCTAAACGATGAAATAACTGCAAATAAAACTATCTCAGTTTATTGCGATAGTCGATCTCTCTGCCCGTTCTTTATTTCTAGCAATGCCTGTTCTCTGGCCACAAGGTGCCTCCAGGCAAGCTGTGTTGGAGCCCTGAGGAGGGGAGTTGATGCCTCTGCTCTCCCGTTTGAGGTGCCTACATCCCTCTCTGTGTTTAGCACGCCAGCCGCCGTGGTGCCTAGGCACCATCTACGCAATTCTGAAGGCTTCGCAGCTCTGCCATCAGGCCAGCTGCATGTCTTTTTCCTCCTTTTGGAAAGGTCCTGACACTCTGCTGATGCCTCTCGTGAGGAAAGGGCTGTTCCAGAAAGTTGTTCTGCACTCCAAGGAGGTGTGCCCTCCTTTCAATTTTTCCCCTGCAAAGGTTTCAATGCAAATGAGCTGCAGCTAGTGCAGGCTGCTTTGCCCTGAGTGCAGTCGACGCACCCCTCCTTGGCGTGTGTGGGTAGGGGGCACAAGGGGACAGGGTAGGTAACACCTCGTCCTCCTTCAGTGAGGACATTATCGATAGGGAAATTACCACCCCTGCCTGAAGATCTGGTAGGGTCTCTAAGGAGACCTTATAAGCCATGCTCTGAGCACCCTGTAGGCTAGAGGGTAGGTGGTAGCTGGGGGCACAAGGGACCTGTTGCAACCATGACCTCGCAGTGTGTTGCTGTAGAGATCCCCCTGCTCCTCTAAGGCTGCCTTATCCATGGGAGAGCAGCCGGTGGGGCTGGGGTGGATTTTCCCCTCATAGGAGCCCTGCAGTGCGCCGTTAGAGCAGCAGAAGTGGGAAGCGTTACCCGTCCGTGGAGGGCTAAGGCATGCCATCCTCTCCATCGCCTTCACTGAGCCTCCCGTTTGCAGCAGTGCAGTGGAAGGTGGACCCACTGCAGCTCCTAGGGCGTTTTCCCACAACCCTCCCCAGCTTTGGACTTGAAGGTGGGAATTTAGATGAGTTCACCACCTGCTTCCCTCCAAAATACAAACACACAACCCCTTCCCAACCCAACTGCTCCCTCCCCTCTCCCTCCCGCCCCCAATATCAGACTAATAGATTCTACAAGCAACGTTAAAAGGCTTCATGTCTCTTGCTGGGTTTATCACCTAATGCTGGCAATGATGTTAAGGTAGCAATCTGGATGGTACACACCTTCCTGTGTTTATGTCTATCAAGTTTATGTCAGTAGCAAAAGCTGAAAGGAGGCACTTTAACAGCCTTGACTTTTACCAGCAGCAGAAAAGCCTAGAATTAGATAGTTTCTGATAACAACCACTCTCCTTTGCAGATTTGGTCTTTACCTTCCTGTACAAAGTTAGAAATTTGCTACGAAAAAAGTTGTCCGTTACTATATCCAATAAAATGACATTTATAGTCTGTACTATGGTTTCCCAGAATTACTACTATCGCTGCTAAAGGGGCTGCTTTGCAAAAGAAAGGGACACAGCAGGTGGTTCCCCTACTACAGCAGTAGCAGCCGCAATTATTAGTAGTGAACAAGACATATAATACAATACTGGGCTTTAGAAGGCCTTGTCTGTGGTAAAATCACAGCCGTGACAAGAGACAAAGTTACAACATAGTTATCCCCTGACCCAAATACAATATGGTCCTATTTTGTCGTGTTGATGGGTCCATAACTACGTTCCACAGCAAGGCTTAAAGGTTAAGGTTACCAGCTGCACTCCACAATGAAACTGTGTTGTAAGTGGGTCCCATGACACAATCGTATTTCTAGTACAGAAAAACCCTAAATAGACTAGATGCTATAGATGTCTCCCTTTTTCTCCGTCTTCCCTGTGTATGCATACACACTTTGCCCTAAGGATATCTCCAGAGAGCCGTGCTTCTCCATTTACTGTAATACAAAGTGCTTTGATACGATGACAGGGTCATTGTCTATCAAAATCAGGAGATCAAAAGATTCGCGGTTAACTAGTAGCAAGTCATCAAAACACTTTATGACAAAATTTGAAAGAGCCAGGCCCTTCTTCTCATTAAGCCGTGACAAAGCAAACATTTTTTCATTGTCTCTTCCAGGAATTTAATTGCTATTTTGCAGTTTACTCAGGCCCTTTCATCAAATATACCTGAAACTTCTACGCTGTGCAAACAGAGAAAGCGTTGCCAGTTTCATCAAGGAGCAGCTGGAAATCAGAAAAAAAGAAGATGCAGTCTGACCTTTATAATGGCTGTCAATACTTTAATAGATACCTTTCAGCTCTTCGACACTTCCATGCCAAGCACTGGCTTTAAAACAAGAGGCAGGAAAGAGGAATGTGAGCTACGATGGCAGCAGCAAATTTGTAGGGATCTGAACACTGTTGGTCTGATCAAGTGATGGAGATATGTGCCAGCTGCAACCTCACTCTTTTGCACCAGTGGAGTTTTCTCACTTGATGGTGTTATGTGCCTTATAAATGGTAGGTTTAAGAAACACAGATACCATAGGAAGCAAATACTAGAAAATTGGCTCTCTTCCTCCTAATTTATTAAAATTTGCTCTGTATTTTAAAGAGGGTTCTTTTCCCCCCTTCCCGGGCACTAATCTGACCACTCCTTACAAATTTAATTTCTGTAATGCAAAATGATGTCATAGCCTTGTGGGGAAAACAGCTTGTCGCCTTAGGCACCTCGCTTTTCGTAATATGGTGCTAGAAATTGTTGCTCAAGAACATGTACAACTCAACAGCAGAGAAGGATCTCAATAGAAAGTTTGCCCCTGTTCCTTTTACATTGCCACCTAAAAATAACGTTGGACTAGGACATTGCTTAATCCAGCCAGACAGAAAAATGGTGCTCCATATTTTCCTGGCTTCAAGAAACAATTAAATCCACCTGTACATTTCCGTAAACATATCTGAAGGGTTTTGTGACTGCTTCAGTTTTCACGTCTATTGCATCTTCCCAGGTCGAACACGAGATGATCTTCACATTCCTCAAGGCACAAAGAGCAAAGCAGAGGAACTCCTGCAGTTGTGCAACAGCAGACAAAATGAACATGAAGGCAAGGGAAGGTGAGGAGAAATGAGGGGGAGGCACTCAGGCAAGCAAGCATTAAGGAAAAGAGTTGCTTATTGTTATCATATGGCAATGATAGAGAGCCCCAAAGTGGGTGAGACAGAACCATAGAATGGTTTAGACTGGAAGGAACATTAAAGATCATCCAGTTCCACCCCCCTGCCATGGACAGGGACATCCTCCACTAGACCAGGTTGCTCCAACCTGTCCAACCTGGCCTTGAACACCTCCAGGGATGGGGCAGCCACAGCTTCTCTCACCACCCGCACAGTAAAGAATTTCTTCCTAATATCTCATCTAAATCTCCCCTCTTCCCGTCTAAAACCATTACTCCTTGTCCAGTATGTCCCACTGTTTCTTTTTGTGCTGCTAACAGCTACACCTGGGACGATTGCTTTTGACCCAGTGTCAGCGTGCGAGTGGCAGAAAAGCAGCCAAAGGCATCCATGCAAGTGAGGCTCTATTCTCTATTATTTTGTTTATTTTCAATGACAAGGACTGTTTTAAAGCATGGCACAGCAAAAGCTTCTTAAAAACCCTTTTGGGTTCTGCATCAGCTAGGGGTCTGTCTTTACAACTGCTGAAGCCGTTAATCGTTGTGGTGTTAAATGAATTAGATAAACCTTGGATAAATAGGCGGCAATATGGCAAATTATTACGCTTGTTAAAGGCCATCAACTTTAAGCATGATTCAAAGTCCTTCACTGAATGGCACCTTTCAGGTATCCATTGTGGGGCAGTACTGTGGAAACCAGGATATAAAAGGCATAATAAAATTCAGACTGAGATTCCCAGGCAGACAGACTGCTTGCAGAAGTGGATGTAGGAGTCGATGAACCCAATGAAAACTGGGCAGGGGATTAGCTACGTCCCTCAGGTATTTGGCCTATCTCCCATGACATTTTTAACCCTGAGGCAAAACCATCCAGTCCGTTCACGAATCAGCTGCTGAACTGATGCATGGTTTATTAAGAAAAAACAAAATCTGAATTACTTCATGTTACCGTGTCAGGCTGAAAACCAGCAAGTTGGGAGCTGATTCGTGAGCAGATCGGTTTATTCTGAGTTGGCCATCCATCTGTTTGGAAGATGGGTCAGACAACTGAAGGCAGTAACAACTTTAGCATCCTGATTTTCATTCCCTGCCACAAGTCTATCAGCCCTCCCAGACACACTGGAGGGTTCCTCTTCCCCTTCTGCAGGCCCAGCTCTGCCATTTCAGCACTACTTACATTTTCAAAGGCACTTTACAGGAACAGTCCTAACCCAGTTTAAAAAAAAAAAAAAAAAAAAAAAAAAAGAAAAATAGAAAAGAACAAAATTCCCAGGGAACTTCCCAGGGGAGTTATTTGTTTTAAACAATGTACAAAGTGTGAGAATATTACTGTGAGCTCTTCCCAATTATACACTTTTTTGGTATTTTTCTTAAAGAAGTTAGACATAGAATAAATATATTACACATAATTTATGAGAAAGTTGTAAAATTGGCATTATACTACAAAGAACTGTAGATGAATTAAATGGCTAATTACCTATATGCTGTATGCCTTACTAGTGCAGTCCAGTTACTGCCTATGCTACTATATTTTTCTAACAAGTGATTTGAAGTCTTGAGGTACATCTCAGAAAAATTAAGAAAAAGTGGATATATACCTGAACTTAAGTATGAGCTGCCTAAAATGGATGAACAGCAGACAGTTCACTATACTGAATTTGTTGTTAATCCCATCGCTGGTTTGCATCCTATGCAAATTCAGAAAAGCAGCCTCCTACCACAACTGATTCACATTTTGAAATGGTCGACTGGAGCTGCCTCTGAAGAAGTGGAAAGAAACAGCAACAGAGAAGTTGTGTGGCTTCCTCATCTCACTAAATTTACAAGAAATTTCTCACATTAAGTGGTGAGATGTTTGGAGGTCACCTCATGTATTCAAACTAGAAGCAATGTCAAATGCAATCAGGTCTCACATTCTGAAAGTGAACTTTTTCAGAGCAGTCACAATCTATTAGCGAGTGGGCCAGAACTGGGGTGGGCTCATTTGGGGTTTCCACTTTTGGAATGGCTCTGCCAGCAATTAGTAAATCACTAAGCACAGCCCTCCCTAGCCATTTAGGTAATTTAATATTATTAAATGTTTCTAAAATAAGAAGTGGGTTATAAAGTGTATCATTTAACTTAAGAGTAATTTGTTCCACTATTTAAATTTCCCCAAAGGATTTTATTATGGTACAGTCTTACAGCCCATGTACAATGTTCCTGTAACACTTGGGTCTTTAATTCCAGAAGATGCTATCATAACAACTTGTCTTAATTTTGATCATTTCTAGCTCATGCATTTCTTTTCCCTTTATAATCATAGCCAGCTATGGTCCAGGTCAACATTTGTTTTGTACCTCCATAAAGGTTCACTCTGCCTGGAGTGGTGCAGATTGTGTAGAAGAACATGCTTGAGATGAGTTTGTGTGGGCACAGGGGTGTACAAATACAGCTGGGTCATTTTTAGCACCTCCTTCTATATGAAAGCAATCCAGATGAGAACTGTTATTTGAAAATGTATTGCCAGGGTACCGTAAACAGGAATGCCTTGCTCCGAAGACTGTACCTAACCTCTTCTCTTAGCTGTCTTTCACATTATCATGTCAAAATCTTGATTACACTTTAAGCCTGCTAGCCCCAGTCCTTACTTTGCTGCTTTTTTAATTCCTTATCATCCTTCTGCTCTCATGTCCTGTATCAATGGGACAGACTCCATATTAAAACTACCATTGCATTCTGCTTTTTGGCTTGGGTCTCCTGAGATGCACAGTGGAAAAATATAACCTCTGGCAGGTTAATTGATAATTATTCATTAATAGTGTTCTCCCAAGTTTGAATGATGCTCCTAGATTGTAATGAAAGATGTGGGTTTAACAGTATGATTCTTTATCCAGACATAACACTGTGACAGTGGTCTTATCAGGTGCCATGAACTTGGTTGTGTCAGGCAGAGCAATGTCTTCGGGAGCCTCTTGGCACCGAAAAAATCAGTGTGCCAAGAGTAAGCACACTCTCCAGCTGAGTCAGTTGTGAATAGAATGAAATGCACTCAAATGGAAGTGCATTCATTTGAGAAGTAAAATTAGGATCCTCCACCCTCACAGACATTTAAAGTATCTTGTTGTATTTTGTGTATAAGTTACTCCCCATGAGCTGGCAAAATTTCCTGGGTATCTCTGACCAACACCTTTTCTGTGGAGCTTCCTTTGGAAATGTTTTCTGCAGGGCTGGTTCATGTCTAGGTGGTCATGGCGACTGAGGGTCTAGCCAAACTTATTTTGGTGGGACCAAAATTTTAAGTATTTTATTGAGTGCTATGTCCCCCTTTGAACCGGTAACCCATTTGCTCCCCACCCTCCTTGGAGATGTGTTACTCGAAATGAAAAACTGCAAAATGGGTACTTCTAAAATAGAATATGCTGCCTGTAATTTTTCTTTTTCCCTCTGAGAGACACCTGGAAGAGCAAACTCACACTGTTTTGTGGTCTCCCCTGCTGTCTAGAAGGATGGCCTTCCCTGGGGATGCATTCACTCCTAACATTTCTCTCCCCAGTGCATAAGCTCACAACTGCAGCATTGCATGTTTTAGAGCTGCCTACAATACCTCAAACCCTGGAGTGTGCCTCAGGAATTAAGCGGAGCTGCTCAGCTTTAACAAATGCCAGCAGGCAATTAAAATATGCCACTCCCAGCAAGGACTGAATACTTTCTGTGGCGTTTATTTTTCTGAAAATAGGTCCTTGTTCCAACAAGTTTAACCCAGCAGCGGATGGAGTCATCACAACGAAATTTTGGTTCCCAGAGATGTTTGCTTATCGAAAGCAGCAGCTTCCCTTTCTGCCTGGGGTGTCTCCTCCTCTTCCTGCTTTATTTCTGTCCTTCAGTCTGTCTCTAGTTCCCTGCAGGGTTATGTGGAAAGGTCAGTAATATCCCCTTGCAGTGGGTGGAGGGGACCAGGGGCAGGGTCTGGCCCCAATCATCCTGATGGTGGAGAATGTCCATGCTGTGGACAAGCTGTGCTGGCAGTAGGATTTAATGGATCTGTGTGCTTAATGCACCTCTTCAGTTCAGTTTTTTGATAGGATACCTGAACAAATACAAATCTCAAGGCTATAAAGACTGCCATTGATTTTGAGTTTGGTGATTAAAGTTAAGCATGCTCTTAAGAAATCTGGCTATTATCTGAGGCTGACAGAAGCGCAGCTATAAGTATCTGTTTATGCCTTGGAAATGTTTTGTTGAGTTAAAATAAATCTTATATCTGTGAAGTGGAATTTCAGAACTGTGTCCCCCCTTCTACAGTCCCTATCATAAACATTTCAAAAGACCAAGACTAATGATTTCTTCATCAGTTAAAAAAAGTGTATTTTGACCATGAACTTCTATACCATTAACTCTGCCAGAAATTCATGTACTGCCAACATCAACATTTTGGCCTAACATGCCGATGCTTCATTTTTAGGAATTATTATTTGTATTTTCCCGTGGTGTGTTCTTGGTTTTTTCTGCAACCTGGAGGCTTAGAAGCACACTCTCACATGTTCACAAGCAACCAAGTTGCTCCAGATTTGATAAAAGCATTGTAACTGAGGCCTCTGAATCAGACTGCAGCTCTTTCCTACTCTTCATTATCTCTCATTATAGAGATGATTTTGAAACATTTTACTCTTACTTTCAAATCTGACGATCAAATTAAATTCATAATTTGCCATTTTGGGTTTTGTAACTTATTGCATGTTTTTTCTTGAAAGTGTCTTTACTTCACATTTGATTTTTTTATGATCTTACCCAGGCAATACATGTTGAAATGTGATGTGGGTCCTTGATTTTAATTATGCCGTACCTTTAGATTTTGTGTACTTCTGTAACCAGTTACTTTTCCAACTGATTAGTTATGATGTAATTCCTTTCAATTTTTAAACATCACATATCACCCTGTGATATCTTGTCATTTCATATTCCTGCTAGCGCAAATTACAGGAACTGTTAACATAATGGTAAAATCTGTGTATACCCGAAATAACCTCTAAATGGTTCTAGTATTATGGAGCTTTTTATCGAGGTCAAGAACATAGAATTGCCTTTATGTTATGATTTTAATTACAGTGTGTGCAGCTATTTTCTCTCGGCACTGAGAGGCAGAGCTGGTACCCAGACTGTGCTCTCGTAGAGATGCTGGCAGGACCTCTGCCATCTGCCCAGCTGTTTATCGTGAACATAAAAACAGCTGTGCACAGTCAGACAGAGTGGCCACCGGGGTTCAGCACAGGTCACTAAGGAGCAGAGTCGCAGCAAGGCAAGCAGATGGCAATACCTTGTTTTCTCATAAAACTTGTAGGAATATAATGGCTTCAGACCATGCACTCTTGACAATTTCACTGAAATTGCAATTGGCAAGGAAGGAAGACACACACACACACACGCTCACACCTGTGAGAACATGAGTTTTGACTCTTTAGAGAACCAGGTAAGAAAAAAACGTGGAGCTAATCTCATCTCCTTGCATCTCTCTCTTGCCCATTTTTTACTTCACCTGCATGGCCAAATTGTCTTTTTCGTTGCTTTGCCCGCTTGAGATGCATCAGTTCAACAACTGATGAAGAGGACCAGGAGTAAAAATCATAATTCTAAAAGATGAGTCAAGCTTTCTCATTTTTTTTCTTTGATGAGGCTTGTCTTAAGGAAATCTCCTTGTGTGCCACTCTGTGACTGTGAGGTGAGATTTGGTTTGCCGTGCACCCTCATTGCTTATTAAAAAGACAGTATTTGCCATCTGTCTCATCGTGTTTCCCTTCTGGCACAGACAGTGAAATAGACAAAGTGGACTTGAGAGGGGGGAGCGCAGGTAAAATAGCCAAAGCGGAAGACTCCCCTCTGCTTCTCTTGGTGATCTGGATAGGCAGCAGAGGGCATTTTGTGCCTCTAGAAGAGCATGCTGTGAAGGGGAGAGAAAGATGTGCAAGAATATCATGGGCAAAATGTACATGGGAAGGGCTGGGAGGACTTAGGAGGACAAGAGAAAAGAGTGGGTTGGGGTCTGGAAGATACAAGAGGTCCCTTGAAGACTAATGTTTGACATGTGTGGGAAGAATCCTAAAGGATCCGACACCTCCACTGCAGACCTCACATCAATTTTAATTTCTTTAGCTGACTTCCACTTTTGTAGAATTAACTTCTTTCCAATTAGACTTGCCCTTAAAATAAAATGCCCTTGATCTTTGCTAATATCTGTAATGGAATCAAAATCCCCAAGGCTAAAGATACTAGGATTCAGAGGCAAGTCTAGGCTCATTTTTGTATTTACTTTTCTATTACTTTTCTATTACTTTTCTTTAGATTTAATACTCTCCTCAGCCTGGATTCACCCTTGGAAGTCCACAAGGACCAGCTACAACACAGCCCTCCCACTCTTCCGTTCTCCCCATACATCCCTGTGCTGGGAAAGCAGCAATCTCCTCTTCATCAAAGAGGGGAGTTCTGGGTGCAGTCAGAATAAGCCTGTTTCTGAAGTTTCAGACAGAAATTAAACTAGTTCCTTCCTCTCATAAACAGACCCTAGAGAGGAAAGGAAATCTTGTCCACATTTCCACTGTGACCTTTGAAAAATCTCTTTGTCTTATCTTCAAGCCTAAAGAGCTGGTCAGACACTCAGACACAACGGTGATGAAGATCACTTTGCCCTGGTACTTCAGGCAGGATTGCTATGTCTCAACTATCCAAAATAATTATACTTTCCTCCATCTAAGCACTTTTTCCATCAAAAGCATCTTCATTTCAGGAGTCATTTTAAAGTGTTTTCCAGTCACTATATGTAAAATGCAATTTATGATCAAAATTCTGTTCATATAGTTCATTAAGATTTGCTTCCACAAATCTTTTACCTAAAAGTACCCAGTTATTATCAATACCTTTACTTCTGGCGGCATACACAGGGAGTGAGATATCTCACCAGAGGATGGGCATTTATCAATATAGTGAGAAGAGAAGGGATGGGTCACAAGAGTCTGGGAATGTCCAGCTATTCAGTGTGGTGAAATGGTCCGTAAAGCATTTGAGGCTGGGGTCCAAATGCAATAAAGCACAAAAGCAGGTTGAATTGTCAGTCTCTTTCTATGCCAGACTTATCCACAAGTTGCATATCAGACCATCCTGAAAGCTCTTCTAATCTGAATGGTTTGTACATCAGTCCTGAAACACTACTCTGATGATGGGAACTCAAAGCTGGCACAGAAACTTAAGTCAGGTCTTTTCTCCATGTTTTGCCAGCTCAGAGGATGGGTAATGTGGCAACTCCCTTTCCCTTCCCAGGCGCAGGTAACAGCTGCTTGGCTGTCAACATGAGAGCAGCAGGAGTTTGCGTGTTTAGGTTGCTGCTGTGACTGTTGCCACTCAGGAAGATGAGCTGAAAGACCATCGCACTGTACTAAACCCTGGTGGTGGCAGCAGTCGGATCAAGCTCAAGGAAAAAAGGGGAAAATGCAAAAAAAGGAACTGGCATGAAAATGGCATTCTCCCATTTCTTGGACATCAACCCCTAGTCTATCATGATGATTTCATGAACAACTGCACACCCTGAGAAACATGTTCTTCTTTTGAGGCTCTTTTCCATTCCTGTTTGTCTGAGACCACTACAGACCTGGCCATGTCTCATTGCAGATCTGCCCACTGAAGCAGTTAATGAGCATCACGTGGGAAAAACGTGGCCAAAATACCCAGGGGTTGTTAATCTCCACCTGTAAAATTACCCATTTGAACCGTGGTGGTGAAGAGTGACTTGCAGCCTGCTCCTGCAGCCCAGTTGTGTGAAATGGTGTGGGCTGTGCACATGAGCCCGTCCTTTAACCAGTGTTCAGCTGGAAGATGTGCAAGTTCCTCCACCCGCTGGTAGGGCTCAAGGCTGTTTACGGACTCTTTCCACCATGCCCTGCGGACAGTGATGTCCAGTGTTCAATCTACTTGCGCCCACACACAAGCCACCGGGGGGCTGGGACAAGCCTGCTTCGTGGGCAGCACTGTGCGTGGCACAGGCAAGATGAGGGCTGGTGTGGGAAGGTGACTTGTTGCTTCTCTGTCGTTGCTGAGGTGATTATAATTAATTCTCTGCCCTTTCACCCCTGTGTAGTGCCCGTGTTCACCCTTTAACGAGTAGCACTTAATATGTGCACAGGCTGCTGTCGTACCTTCCTGCCCACCAGCTTCCGCCTCCCATTTTTCAGGTGTCAGCTCCCGGAGTGTCACAGGAGCTTTCACAGGGAACTGCACACCCCAGGGAAGGAAAGGTGATGTGCTGTTTGCATGAGGCAGCTTTCCCGTGCCCGGGGCATTCCTGTACATGAAAGGAGTTTAGGACTCTAACAAAAGTCAGATAAAGGGAAAAGATGAAGGGGCATAATGAATGAAACGATCATTAAGCATAACGTAAGGAGTTTCTTCTTGTTGTCAGAGGTGATCCAGGCTGACAAGTAAGCAACGCTGCTGTCGAGCACTTTAACAAAAAGCGATGCCGTCTGTGTGCAGTGCACTGGAGCCACAGATGTGCCGTGTTTAAATAGACGAAAGCATAACAGAAAGCTGTTGACCAGCCCAGTGTATAAAATCAGTGAGTTTGCTTTTCAGCAAGAAGCGCTCCCTTCTCCCTCCTGCTACTCGAATTAAAAATGCTTCATTTTTTTGGATCATTGTCCTCAAAATGCACTAATTCCAGTGAAAAGTTCAACATTCTTTCAATCAGAAATTTTACCGTAGGAAACAGGGGCAGTTCCTCTGTCACAACTACCTTTTCTTCTGCTTGGTGATGTGGTGACTTAAACCAGCTCTCACTTCCAATGGCCACTTGAGGATTGCCTCCCCTGCTCATAAAATCCTCAGTGGGAGGGTTCATGGGATTCTTTTGCCACCTCTTGCAGTTGCTGTGTCAGAAAGAGATGAGAAAGTCTTTGATAGGAAAAAGGACCCAGCTTTATGTTTGTTGACAGGCAGCGATTCAGCAATCACAGCTCCTGCAGCTCCGGAGGAAAAATGTTCAGTGCGTGGGCATTATTTGGTCGGGAGCAACAGCTCTTCTCACGATGACCATCAGAGCATCGCACGTCCTGCCAGGACAGACACACACAGTTTTGGGGAGCTTATGTCCAGTCTCGGAGCCTTCCCGCACATGGGAGTGGCTACTCTGGGTCTGGGATTTTTGCACTCCCATAGGAAAAAATCAGTGTTTATGGAGAGGGTGAAAGGAGAAGGAAGCGGGGGAGATCACTCAGTGACTGCTGATAACCTGAGGGTAGAGCCTTTCCTAGGCGTATGTAAGACGGTTGAGATTTAGGGAGGAGCAGGGAAGCAAATGTGAATTCCTCCCTGGAAATTTTCAAAGCAGGGCTTCAGAGGGCTGGGTTTACTATTCTTCTGATGTCTCTGCAGATCTGAGCCTTGGCTCCACGCTCATTTTCTGTATTAAAATGAATGGCAGTGCATGAGGGAAAAAACCCACACACCTTAACAAAGCACGCGGTATAGATGAACTTAGGGCAGCAGTTAAGTACTGCCATGTAACTGAACACTTCTTTTGAAAGCAGCTTTTATGCTTTAAAATCAGGAACAAAACATCGCCGGCTTCAATTGACCTCCACGCCTGAGTCTGAATACTCATGACATATGTCACCTCTTCTGGAGCTTTGATCTCCTGTTAGAAAGAAAAATATAATAATTGCCATGTTGTTCAACTCAGCTGATGGAGGATCTGATATTTTAGGAATGCTTTTGAGGTGACAAAGTTGAGAACAGAAGGATGCTGTATTCCTAATTAAGGTGTAGTTTGATCAGCATGATGCTCCAGCTGAAAATAAAGCACCTAGAGACAACAAAGCTAATAGCTAATGAAAGAAGTGCTTGCACATAAGGTGAACACTGAGTGACTAGCCAAATCTCTCCCTGACAGAGACCATTTAATTACATTTGTTCACAGTAACAAGACCTCTTGCAGGACTGTAGGGTTCTGTCAGTTCCCAATTTAAATCATGATTTTTGAGATCGATGGTTGGCCCATCCCAAAACACAACAGGCACAGACGTGGCATATCATATGAAGTGCCAGACAGAAGATACTTGTATTTTTTTTAACAAGTGAAAAACACTTTAATCCTTTGAAACACGGTTGATCTTCAAACCAAATGCAGTATTGTCAGTCTTCAGTGCTCAAAAAAATGCTGTGCTGTACTCTCCCCTCCCAAATTCAAGGTGTTAAGTCATAAAATTGTTTATATATACACACGTAGATATACACACAGACATATAAACATACACATATATACATGTACATATATATATGTGCCATATATTGACATATGTGTCAATATATATACACACGCATAAAAGAAGTTCCTCATTTCTCCTCTTCATTTGTAAGCTCTTATTAGGTACCTGCTTCTCAAGTGAAGGACTTTTTTGTTCAGACACTAGTCCAGCTAAATTACTTTTTTTTCTTTGTTTTTCAGTCTTTCTTTTTTCAGTTTGGGTTTTTTTTTTTCTGTTTGTTTGTCGTAGAGTTGGCTATTTTTAACACAGTCTGAAATTTTTGAACTTTGAAAAATTGTTCCATACACGACTTCACATCACATTTGTAAGGACCTGAGTGCTGAAAACGGAAGTTCAATGCAATACAGGCTTAGCAGATTATTGGGTTTGGTTAAAAAAAGAAATAAACACTTCCGTGCAGAGGAGTGAGAAATAATTTCATTACCTTTCACAATTATTTCCAAGAGTGTCTGTTAAAGCACAGTTAAAAGAAATTGGCTGAAATCAAAGCAATTTATTCTGAAAACGCCAGCCAAGAGTGTTTCAATAAGAATTAAAAAAAAAAAAATCCACCTCCATTGCCTAGTGTGACCCCCATTGTCTGTGTGACCAGGTCTGTCGTGTGTAGCTGGTACAGGGCTGGTATAGTTGTGGCTTCAGACGCTGCGACCGAAGGCTGGATGGAGACTGTCATTGGGATGGGGCAGCTCCATGTCTGGCCATGGTCTCACCTTGTCCACTCATACAAATACTGCATTTTATCCAGAGATACGCTGAGATAAATCTTAGTGTCAATGTGACATTTCGTAAGGGCTGTGTAAATTAAAGACGTGTTGATTCTTTTGTGTAGGGGACGGATGGCTGGGTTAGAATAAATTGTCTGCCAGCAACAATCTTCCTGCGGCAGCTGGAGTTCAGCGCAAGCCTCCTCTGATGGCGCTGCTGATGCACCTCATGGTAAAGGCTACCACAAGTTAAAAGTCATCCCCTGGATCTCCTGCACTGGTCCCTGGTCTTACACGGTAGAATTTCTAAAGAACAAATGAGTTAAGGCCCTTGGAGTGACCACCAGTTCAGCTAGTATGCCTGTTCAGTGGATTTTTGTTGGTAGCAAGCCCAAACGTGGAACTTGCTGACAGCCAGCACTCATATGTACTAACATCTGTTTTAACCTCAGTTTTAATGTTTGATGTAATTATTTAAAATGCTGCAAAATGAAACGAAATGAAATGAAGTGCAATGCAATGAGATAGTGCTTCTTTTAATGTTCCTTTTAAAAGATAAGGATGTTTCTTTTTTTTTTTTCTAATTAGAACTGGTGGGAAAATCTTGATTGAAATGAAGTTTCAGCAAAACCAAGGAGAAATATTAAAGCTTTAAATGAATGTTTTCTCCCGGCTTCAGAAAAACTCTGCTTTCATTGCACAGGAGTGACTAAGAGAACCCAAGTTTCTTTTTCCCTCAAACAAATTAACATCCTTACATACACTCTGAAATGATCATCTTCTTTTAATTCAACACAAAAAAGGCATATTCATCCTTTAAGCAATGACAGAGACACCATTAAAACATAAATTTCAGCAAGCATCTGCAGCTTTTATTTGTTCTAATCTGCATGACATAGTTTTCCTTATTTCATAACAGTGTATTCACTTTGAACAAGGCTTTAGATGCTGAATGCGTTGCAAAAGATAATGAACTAAACCAACTCAAAGTTGCCTACAAGGATCATGTGAAAACAAATACCATAGTAGTGAAACCTGCTTTAGAACTTGGCTGTTTATTTACCCATCTCCAGTTATACTTATGCCATGACAGGCATAGGGTCAAATTACTTGTCGAGGTCATGGTTGCCATTGCCTGGCACGGGGAAAGCAAACCAAGGAACACAATTTTTAATGTTTTCCACGGGGAAAATAGGTAAATTTTGTGTATGCCTCTGACTTAGTTTGTGTACTTTTTCTTCCCAGCTTCTTTTACAGCTTCACGCTGCATTTCTGGCATGAGTGATGGTAGCCACAAGTAAAAGCTAGGCTTTTACTAACTGAAGACCCATTGCACAGTCAGTAAAGAGTCGTGCAGGATAAAGAGAAAACAATCACGGTCTGAGTCAACATGGACTGAATGGGATGGACCAAAACCTCTGATCTACTACAGATGACCCATTTTAAGATTTATTGACATCTTCCCACCAGCAGGTACCAAGAAATAAATTGCTGGTAGTGAGACCCTCTTCAGCAGCAGCGGGAACACCTCGGCCTCATTACCAGTGCCGGTACAACGCCATGTGGGGATGAGGGTTGACGTTTCGGAAGAAATGGCCTTTCCATGGGGTGCTCCCTTTTTCCTAAAGGAGCATTGCCAGTGGGAATAAAAATGAATATGCCTAAAATGAGGACAGTGCCCTTAAGACTTTATGCCTATCTGCCTGCTTTCTATCTGACCCTAAATTAGGTCTCGGAAGTTGTAGTGTTTAATACAGATACTGGGTACAATGTACCTTCTCACAATTAAGAGAAAGTGGTGTTTTGTAATTAAAGGGTGAAGTGGGGCATGATGAACATATGGAAAAGGAGACCCTTAGTAAGTGATGGAGCCTTCAAAAGAAATTGCTAATTAGTATGCATTTGATGCGTACTCTACCAATTTTAAGACTTTGCTGGGAATAAATTGCTGTGTTGGGTGTGCAAAGGAGCCGTGAGATTAGCATTTACAAAGGGGGTAATTTTCTGTCTTCTTGACTCTGTTAAATGGAGGAAATAACTTCCAAGGCTGAAGCAGTGGTTAGCCCATCAATCACCCTCACAGCTGGAAGCTAGGGATCCCAAATGCTGAGATGAGTTAATCCGTCAGTTAATAAGTTCATAGTGGCACCATATGGCGCTGGGCTGCTCCACAGTGGGGCAAGGACAGCACTGTTTACACAGGCATGCTGCTTTCTCAGGTACCTCCCCGCTGGCAGATCCCTTTGTCCTGGAGGATCAATTTACTTTGCACAGTAAATTGACTGAATTGATCAGTTCAGAGCACGTAATTGTTGACTAATCCCAGGGAATCATGTCCTGCCCGTACGGGAGAGACAAAGAGCGCTGGCAGCGGGCAAGTTTCTTGCTCCATCCTGAAGGCTGTTTTCTGCGGACATGATGGACATTGATTAAAGCAGCCGGTAGGTGGGTAAGCAGCCGGTATCGACTTTAAGTGACAGAGGTAATGGGACGACCGGCTTCCTTCAGTGAGGTTGCTTTAGGTGTCTCAGCCCAGCTGCTGTTGCTAATTGCCCCAGGGGAGGACAGTGCACGAAGGTTGGTCCCACCACTTCAAACACCGACCTGCACTTCTTCAACACCCGAACACCCAATCACAGCCTTGCAAGCAAACAAAAAATAAAATCAGTGTGTTTAAAGCCACACCAGCAGGGCAATTTAGTACAAGGCACAAGCTGGCCACGCTTCTCAATCAGATAAGTGCGCGCCCAGCTGCAGAATATATAGCCTTCTAGCTTTAACCTTGAAATTCCTCCATTTTGCAACTACCTTTGAAGACATTATTTCAAAACATGGTGATTACTTTTCAACTTATCTAATAAAACTCAAATCAGTCTGCAAATGTACAAAGTATCCCGTTTAATCAACCTTCTTTTCTATAACTGGTGCCTTTCTGATTAGTTTCCAACAGAAGTGGTAGATTCTTCTTTCACTTCACGTCATCAAAAAAAAAAAAAAAAAAAAAAAAAAA